>MU227963.1:762201-837550 GCA_018584345.1 Thuja plicata | reverse complement strand
TTGCTCTCACATTTTGAGTAACTTCTGAGTTCTGCTTTTTCCTCCTTCTGCTTCTCTCTTGTAACAGGTTATTTGCATGCAGGTATTCTTGGCATTCTGTGGATTTGTATTTCTCAAATCCTACAGTATAAGCCTGCAAAATAAAGTCATCTAATTTTTCATACCATAATCCATATTCTGTTGTTCCTTTCAAGTATCTAAAAATTCTTTTCACAGCAGCAAGGTGTGTCTCTTTAGGATCTGCTTGATATCTTGTCACAATTCCAACTTCATTAGAAATATTTGGTCTAGTGTGAGTTAGATATTGTAGACCTCAAATCACTAATCTGTACTTTGTCTGAAAAACACTCTGAGTTTTATCATTACTAGTAAGTTTATAACCAATCACCATGGGTGTTCCAACAGGTTTACAATCTTCCTTTCCAAACTTCTTCAACATTTCCTTAAGGTACTTAGTTTGAGATATAAAAATACCATTCTTATTCTGATTAATTTTCAAACCAAGAAAAAATTTCATCTCACCAATCATTGACATTTCAAATTCATCTTCCATTTATTTAGAGAACTTTTTACTCATTTTATCATTGCCTCCAAAAATGACATCATCAACAAAAAATCTATGATTAAGATTCCATCTTCACTAGTTCTTAAATATAACTTACTATCTAAATTACCTTTTTTGAAACCAAGATGTATTAGATACCTATTAAATCTTGCATACCATTCTCTCGATGTTTGTTTCAGTCTATACAATGCTTTCTTCAATTTACAAACCATGTCTTCATATTTTGTCAAAGGAAATCCATCAGGTTGCTCTATGTATACTTCTTCCAAATCTCCATTCAAGAATGTATATTTCACATCCATCTGATATACTTTAAAATATTTATGTACAACATAAGAAATAAATAATCTCACAGCTTCCAACCTAGCAACACGAGAAAATGTTTCTTCAAAATCTATGCCTTCTTGTTGCAAGTAGCATTTACAAACCAGTCTATCCTTATTTCTTACCATTGTTCCTTCCTCATCCATTTTGTTTCTGAAAAACCATTTAGTTCCTATCAAATTTTTTTTTTTGGTCTTGGAACCAATTCCCAAGTATTGTTTTCAGTTCAACTTGAGAAATCAAACAAATTTCATCTCTTACTTTAGATCTTGTCATCATTCCTTTACTTGCATTACCAATGATTTGATTTTTAGGATGGTTCTTCTTGACATACCTTGAAGTCTTAGGAGTCTCAGTAAGCTCAATTGATTCATCTTCAATCTGAGCATCAACCTCTAAAGGTTCTACAAGATCAACAGTGACCTCTTTTATCTCTGCAATCTGACCACAGTCATACGTTCTTTCCTAAATCTAAAACTTTTCATCTATCCTCACATAAGCACTTTCAATAAAATTCCTCAATCTCAGATTGAAAAATTTATAGTCTTTTCTCTTAGTATAAAAACCAAGGAAGATACCTTCATCACTTCTAGCATCAAACTTCCCTATCTCATTATCTCTTTTGATATAGAATTCACTTCCAAATATTCTGAATTTTTTTACAGTAGGAGCATGATCAAACCATAATTCATAAGGAGTCTTACTTGCACCTTCTCTGATCTGAATTATTATCAAGGTGTACACAATAGTACCAAAAGCTTCTCTCCAATGAACATGTGATACATTTGCTTCCAGTAGCATAGTTTTGGTAGCATCTAATATTGTTCTATTTCTTTTCTCTAATATCCCATTCTGTTGTAGTGTCCTAGGAGAATATGTCTGTCTGAATATTCCATACTCTTCGCAGTAGGTATTAATTAATCTGAATTAAACTCACCACCTCTATCCAATCTCAAACATTTTATCTTCAAACCTGATTCATTTTCAACTTTTTCTTTGAATATCTTGAATTTGTCAAATGCCTTAGATTTCTCTCTTAAATATGTAACCCACATCATTCTAGAAAATTCATCAACAAAAATTATAAAATACCTTTCACAATAATAAGATCTTGCTCTTGTAGGACCACACATATATGTATGTACTGGATCCAACTTCCCTTTTGCTGAATAATATTTGCTTTTAAAATTGCTTCTAGTTTGCTTCCCCATAACACACTCTCTACACAATGTTAGATGGTTTCACAATCTTAGGTAGATCTCTTACTGCATTTGTCATACTTTCCTTCACAATATTATCAAAGTTAACATGAAAAAATCTTCTATGTCATAACCAACTATCATCAACCTTCACAATAAAACAAGAAGCTTCACATGTATTGAATTCAAATACATTACCTCTAAATTCAGTACCAGATGTGATCAAGTGTCTTAATTTACTTCTGATAGAGCATTTCCCATCAATGAATTTCAATTGATAAGCTCTGTCCACTTGTTGTCCAACACTCAACAGATTATGCTTAAGTCCATCAATAAGCAGTACATTGTCAGTATTAGTTTTTCCATCCAAAGAAATAGATCCAACTCCAATGATAAGCTTAGGAGTATTGTCACCAAATATAACAATACCACCATCATATATTTTCAGACTAACAAACTTGTTTTTATCTCCAGTCATATGATGTGAACAACCACTATCTATAACCCATTCATATTTATTTTCAACGTGAGATACTAAAGCTTTTTATTCATGTAAAGGTTCATCATCCTTAATAGAAATAAATCCAATTTCATCATAGTCAATAGTATCATCATCAGAAACACCTTCACTAGCATAATAAAATTCCTTGTCTTTTGAATACTTTGATTTGTAAAACTTAGGTTTATGTTTTGGAACCCTTGTAGGACATTGAGATGCAAAATGACCAATTTTGTTGCATGAAAAACATTTCAAAGATAGCTTGCCTTCAAATTTACCCTTACCTCTCTTTTCTCTTCTAGTGATTAGCGCTACCACTTCATCTAGATTTCTTTCTTCCTCCTATATCTGTTCACATTCATCAGCATAGTCTCCAAGTTCTTCTCTTAAGTCACTATTGCTGGTGCTCACAATCCTAGATAAGGTCTCTTTGTTTCTATGCATAGTCGCCTTGAATGCTAACTCAACTTTAGGTAAAGAATCTCCCAATTCCACGGCCTCAAAATTAGTTAGCTTTCCAATAAACATCTCTATATTGAAGTTTGGTGTCAAAGGTATAATCTCCTCTATAACTTGTACTTTAGTTATATATATAGGTGTCAGAGATCTGAGAATCTTCACAATCACTTCTTCTTCACCGTAAGTAACTCCAGAGTTCTTGATGCCAGTAACCACTTCAGTAATTCTTTGTGCATATTCTCTCATGTTCTAATCATCTTTCATTTTCAATGATTCCATCTTTGTCTTCTAGTTTTGTAGCTTCGCCTATTTTTTAAACTTATCTCCTTCATACAATGCTTCCAATCTTGTCCAAATTTCATGTGCAGAATCTAAATCTTTTACTTCTATAAATTCACCTTCAAAAAGTGCACTGATCAATGATCCCATTGTGACAATATTACATGAAAATAACTTATTTTCATCTTCAGTAGCTTTATCCAATTCATCCTCATTCTTTATATTTTCCTTTCTCTTTGTGATCATCTAGTAGTCGATTCTTAAACACAGAAAATGTGTTCTCATCTTGTTCTTCCAATTGTCAAAGTTTTCAGGATCAAATTTTAGACTATCCTTCATGTAGTAAGTCATCTTTAGGATCACTTGAAGTTGTTAAGCTTTATCTCTAAGGACTAGTAGTTGTGATACCAATTGTTAGGAATAACAATCCACAAGCACAACTGAGTGGGGGGGGGGGGGGGAATCAGTTGTGATACAANAACAATCCACAAGCACAACTGAGTGGGGGGGGGGGGGTGAATCAGTTGTGATACAAATTATTAAACTTTAAACTTTATAAACCAAGAATTCAAACCAAATGATAACACAATCAATTCCAACACAATAACACAATCATTTTTGTCAAGAAAACCCTATTAAAGGTAAAAACCCAGTGGGAATTAGCACCCAAAAATTATGTACTAAGAGTATAGTATCCCTGTTAGGAGCTTATTACAAAATTATAGTACATATTCCATGTTAAAGGACAAATCCTATTAGGAGTCAAGAGAAACAACAGGCTCACTTCCTAGGCACACTATCCAAAGAAGGTTAAAGCCACCCTCAAGTATTAACAACCTGAACAAGTGTATATAAGAAATATACAATCCAGTGAACTATCTAATAGCAACTATCTTTGCTTGGTTAGTTCCAATGAAGTACTATAATCAAAAAAATTTCTCTACATCCAATAGCCAATCAAGCTTCACAGCTTCCACACTTATCTATCTTCTCAATTACCTTCTCATCATTCCACTATCACATCTTTTCAAAATAAAAGATCTCTCATATATACCCTATTACAATAATTGATTAGGTTGGCCAATTAAGCTTTCCTAATATACAAATAATTATTTAACCCCTTGCTAAGATACACAAGGTACCTAAAACAAGTAAACATCAATTACAATACATCATATATAATCCAAGATCTGCAATCCACACTCACAATCCATAATGCATGCTACATCTCTGAAGTCGACCCCAAATAGGTCTCCTCCAGAATACATGCCACATATGATGTCACCAACAACCACATGACTTGCAATCAACAAAAAACATTCCTCAATATGCCTTTTTTCATCCCTTACGCTCGCATAACTTGAATCATCATCGCTTGTAAGATATCCCCAAAACATAGAGACTTGCTCTGTCTAGCATTACTGTCACAATCCAGAAACCAGTCTTCACTAAAAAATGTATAACATATCCAATATGAAATATTAAGAAAATAGACCTTAGGAATAAGGTCATCACACATCCTTCTTCATATCCTCATCTTTTATCATTCTGATTCATCCGTACAGTGTCTGTACACTTCTGTCAGTCATCATACAATAGTAATAACCAGTCTGTTCATTCCACAGAAACATATGTTGAAAATAGTGACAAAAAATGAATTGCAACAACATCTGATATCATCCAACAATACATAAGATATAATCCAAGATCCACAATCCACGCTCGCAATCCGTAATGTACGCTACATCTCTGAAGTCGGTCCCAAATAGGTTTCCTCCAGAATACATGCCACAACTAACGTCACAAACAACTACACAACTTGCGATAAACAAAAAACATTCCTCAATATGCCTTCTATCATCCCTTAAGATTTCCTAACCTGAATCATCATCACCTATAAGATATCCCCAAAACACAGAGACTTGCTCTGTCAAGCATTACTGCCATAGTCCAAAAACCAATCTTCACTAAAAAATCTATAACATCTCTAATATGCAATATTAAGCCAAGCGAACTTAGGAATAAGGTCATCACACATACTTCTTCATATCCTCATCTTTTCTCATTCTGATTCATCCGTACAGTGTCCATACACTTCTGTCAGTCATCATAACATAGTAATAACCAGTCTGTTCATTCCACAAAAACATAGCAAATGTGTTATCATCTTGTTATTCCATCTGTCACCCCCCTCTCAGTATTACTTAATCTTAACAATTGGTATCCAAGGTAATTAATAATATTTGTTATCATGATCAAACAACTATGAAAATTCAAGGATGATCGGATGAATAATATTGACACATGTTTTTGACACAACTACTGAGGACGATTTAAGCGAAAAAATCAATGATGGAGATTAAGTAGAAAAATCTAAAGGATGGAAATTAAATGAATTATGATGTATATATAAGAGACAAGAGATTCATTAAGATGACAATTCTATGATGTGCACACATGCAAAATTCATGCATGACTGATCAAACTAGTTGAAGACAAAACCAAGAAATTCTGCAGACAACACCGAGCGACAAAGGAAAGAGCATTTACCGAGTAGAATAGAGTATGAAGAATCAGAGGAACATAAGTGAACATATTGATTAGAGGTATTATGTACCTAGCATAGATCTAAAAATCTACAAACAAAGTTGTATTTGAATCAGATCATTATTGTATCAGTTTAACCATTGTTACAGATAAATCTCTTAACCGAGTAGGACTTGAAAGTCTTTATTATGATATTCAAATGAATATTGATTGTTTTCTTGTTGACCCCATAGTGAATGATTGGTCAAGGGAGAACTGCTACTGATAAATCCTCTAACCAGGTCACATTTAACAGTGTGCATTGTAACCTTTAACAGGGTTGGCTCTTAACCGAGATCACTTCAGAAGAGTGAAATAGTTTGGGTTACCGGCCCCAAGTGGTTTTTCCCTTAGCAGGGTTTCCACATTAAAATCTATGTATTAATGTGTTTGATTGTTATTTTTCTTTACACATTATTTTATCTGCATTGATTGGTAATCATAGTAATTGTTTTACTGCTACTCGCTAGACAACTTGATAGACGAGTTGATAAGTTTGAGATCATAGTTTATATTTCACCAAGTTGATTTATATGTTTGAAGTTGTTGTTATATACATCTATGAGAATTTGGGACTATAGGATAACTAGAATTAACTGATTCACCCCCCTCTCAGTTATCTAACAATTGGTATCAGAGCATAGAGTGCTTAGAAGGAAATTTTTAAAGGACTTAAGCTAAAGATCAAAAGATGTGTAAGAGAGATGCACCTAATATGAACAAGGAGAACTTATCAACATGGAAGAGAAGAATGAGACTATACCTGTCAAGAATTGGATATGATATAACACTATACCTAGATACTGATTTCATTTTACCTACTAGACCTTTGGCTATTAATTAAATGAGAGAGAAACATGAACACAATACTATGATGGTAGAACTTTCTTCTTCACTATTTGATGCTGAATTTGAGGATGTCAAGACATGTACATCATCCAAGAAGATGTGGGACAAGATTACACTAGTTTATGAAGGAGATACAAATGTGCAAAGAGCTAAAGTTGAAAGTTTTTGAGGGAAATTTGATAATATGAGAACGAAAGAAGGAGAAAACATAACACAATACAACAATTGAATCAAGGAGGTTGTGAATGCTATTCATGGAGCAGGTGGAGTTATTGATGAAGACACTATTGTAAGTAATATTCTTAGAAATTTTTTGCCTATTTATTCTATTAGAGTCTTTGCAATACATGAAATGAGAGCATCACCTGGAAACAATATTACAGTTGATAGTCTAGTCAGTAGACTGATTTCGTTTGAGTTGAACAATTTTGACAACAATGTTGTTCCTAATGTTGAATATGCATTTATGTCCTCTCTAAAAATTAGTAAATCTGGTAACAAACACATGATAAGAAGTGACAGTGACAGTGATGATAAAGAACTCGATGAACTTGAAGCATTAATGGCTAGAAGATTACACAAAGGCAAAGGAAGGTATAAAGGTATACTACCTTTGATATGCTTTAATTGTAAAGAAATTGGACACTTTGCTACCAGATGCCCTAACAGAAAAAGTGATGAAAGAAATGAAAGATCTAATGATAGAAAGGATCATAGAGAATATAGAATAAATTGACAGTATGACAGAAGGAGTAACTGAGATTACAAAGACAAAGGCAAGAAGACATGTTACATTGCTGAAGATAAAGATAAAGACACCGACACCAATACTGATAAAGACATTGAGACAATATTTGTAGCTTTGAAAGAAGATTCAGAAGAAGATGAAAGGTATGTTCAAACAATAATTATTTATAAAGTTAGCAAGCATGAAATTTGGGTTACTGATAGTGGTTTCACACATCACATGACTGGAGATAAAGAAAATTTTGAATTTCTTGAGCATTATAATGGTGGATCTGTTAGAATGGGAAATTATACACCTTGTTAAGTGAAAGGAAAAGGGACTATATTGTTGAACAATAAGATCAAATGTGAGAATGCATATTGGGTGAAAGGACTTAATTATAATCTATTGAGTGTTTCATAGTTGAATAACATAGGTCACCGAGTTGCATTTAAACACATAAAAGCTAGAATCTATGATGAAACAAGAAAGTTGATCGGCACTGGAGAACAATCAAAAGGTAATCTATTCTACCTTGAAACTAGTGAAACTACTTGTTTAATGGATAGGAATGAAGATGTATGGTTGTGGAATAAGAGGTTATGTCATGTAAATTTTGACAACATGGTTAAGATCAATGAGAAAATAAAAGTTAGAGGCTTACCAAACTTATCAAAACCTGACCATGTCATGTGCAAGAATTGTCAAATGGGAAAAATGTCAAAATCTAGTTTTAAGAGCAAAATTTTATCTTCTAATGATATTTTGGAATTAGTTAATACAGACCTATGTGGAACAATGAGAAAATAGAGTTATTATGGTGAAAGATACTTTATTTTATTTGTTGATGACTACTCTAGAATGATGACTATCATGTTCTTAAAGGAAAAATCTGAAGCATTTAAGATGTTCAAATGGTCAAAGCTAAAGTGGAAAAAGAAAGTGGTAAAGAACTGAAATATTTAAGATCTGACAAAGGAGGAGAATTTATTTCTGATGATTTCACTAACTTTTGTAATGAGTATGGAATTAAGAGACAGGTCTCTGCATCGAGAACACCACAAGAGAATGGGATTGCTGAAAGGAGATATAGATCAATTGTGGATTGTTCTAGAACACTAATGATTGAAAAGAATGTTTCACAAGTATACTGGAGGGAAGTTTTTAGTACTACTGTATACACATTAAACTGAGTACAACTGAATAAAGATACAAACAAGACACCTTATGAATTATGGTATGGTTATACACCTAATGTGAGTTACTTTAGAATATTTGGAAGTTGATGCTATATTCTGAAAGATGATAGAAATGGGAAATTTGACTCAAAAGGTGATGAAGGAATATTTCTAGGATATTCTACTAAGAGTAAAGCTTATAAATGTTTGAACAAGTCTTCTAAACATATCATTGAAAGTGCGAATGTAAGAGTTGATGAATTTTCTGAGAAGAATGATGAGGAAAGAAAAAGAGAACCAAATGACTATTGTAGATTTGTTTACATTGAAGAACCTAACACTTTTCTTGAGAAACTGCCTAACATTACTGAGCAATAGGGTAATGTTACCAAGCATCAAGATGCACCAACCGAGAATCGGGAAGATGTTGCAACTGGAGATCATGATCATAAACCAACTAGAGAACACAATGAAGAACAAAGAAATAAACCTACACTTGAAAAATATGTAAGAAGAAATCATCCACATAATTATATTATTGGAGATAAGAGAGCTGGCATGATGACACGAAGTAAGTTGAATAACAACACATGTTTGATTTGTAAATTTGAACCTAAAATTGTTAAAGATGAACTTGAAAATGAAGAATGTATTAATGAAATGAATGAATAATTTGAGAAGATACAGAAAAAAAAAAAACATGGACATTAGTACCAAGATCGAGTGATAATAATATCATTGGCACCAACTGGATATTCAAAAACAAATTGAATGAGAATGGAGATGTAACCAGAAATAAGGCAAGACTAGTATGCAAAGGGTATGCACAAGAAGAAGGTATTGACTATGGAGAAACTTTTGCACCCATTTCTAGACTTGAAGGAGTTAGAATATTACTTTTTTATGCTGCATACAAAGGATTCAAATTATATCAGATGGATGTTAAATCCGTAGTTATGAATCTAATACTGGAAGAAGAGGTATACATTGAACAACCTGAAGGTTTTGTTGATCCTACTCATAAAAGAATGGTATGTAAGTTCCACAAAGAATTATATGGACTAAAACAAGCACCGAGAGAATGGTATGAAAGACTACACACCTATCTTATCAGTATTGGATTTGTTAGAACAAGTGATAACAAAAATTTGTATTTGAAAGGAGGAAAAAATGAAAAGACTCTTATTGCTGAAATTTTTGTTGATGATATTATATTTGGAGGAAATGATAACTTATGCAAATCATTCATTGATGAAATGAGGAAATAATTTGAAATGTCAATGTTTGGAAGGATCAAAATTTTTCTTGGCTTGCAAATTTTACAACAGGATGAAGGCATTTACATTAATCAATCCAAATACATCAAGGAAGTATTGAAGACATTCAGAATGGAAGATTCCACACCAGTCGGAACACCTATGGTGACAAGATGCAAATTGAAAAAGGAAGATAAGAAAACCAAGATAAATCAGACATTGTATAGATCTATGATTGGAAAATTGATGTATGTTGTACACACTAGACTAGACATTGCACACGCAGTTGGAATTATAGCAAGATTTTCTCCTAATCCTAAAGAATCACATATGAATGTTGCAAAGAGAATTTTTAGATACTTGAATAACACTAAATATTATGGATTGTGGTATAAGAGAGAAGGAAAATTTGAACTAAAATTTTACACAGATGTTGATTGGGCTGGGAACATTAATGATAGAAAGAGCACTACTGGTGGAGCATTATTTGTGGAAGAAAGATTAGTTACTTGGATAAGTAAAAAGAAAGGATGCATATCTCAGTCAACTGCAGAAGAATAATATGTTGTTGTTGCTATAAATTGTTCGAAAATTGCATGGATAAAACAAATTTTGAAAGGAATGAATAAAGAGATCACTGACCCAGAGGTAATTTATTGTGATAATAGTAGTGCAATAAATATTTCAAAGAACCCAGTGATGCATGCAAAAACAAAGCATATATCTATAAAATATCACTACTTGAGGGAACAAGTACAAGACAAGAAAGTTACACTAGAATATGTACAATCAAAAGAACAAATAGTTGACATATTCACTAAAACCTTACCAAAGGATATATTTGAGTACTTGAGTAATATACTAGGGGTTTATCCCTTGTCTATCGATCACTAAGCTGACTAGGAGGTTGGAGCAAACTACATGTAATCAGAATATCAATCTTGTTGATGCAAAGCTGAACTGGACTGACAATGACATATCAGTACGCTACAAGGTACTTACACTACTGTACTGAAAACTAGAGATAATTTTTGGCTAATGAAGAGATGTATATATATTTTTGGCATTGTTTTCAAAGGGAGAGATTATTCAATGAAATATATTGATGAAATATAACTAATTGAATGTTTGAAAATGATAAGTTGATGAACATCGAGCTGCAAAAGTGAATGCAAGACATTAAATTAGTTAATGTATTGTATTGTCATTGATGTCAAATTGATATGGTTTAATTGGTCATATACATATTATTATAAACTTGAATAATTGAAGAGACAAAGTTTATATTGTGTTAGGATTAGGTAATACTAAGAGGGGGGTGAATTAGTATTACAACACTTCTTAAAACATTTCAACCAATTATACATAAACCATAAGCTTGCATAAATGAAAATAACATAAGAAAATAACACAGTACTCATAACACCATTATTTGTTGTCGAGGAAACCCTGGCCAAGGGAAAACCCTACTGGAGATGGTACCCACAAGCATGCACTAAAGTATAGTGTCCCTATTAGGAGACCTAGCCTTGTTAGGAGCTGAATATTACATAGTAAATTTCCTTTTTAGAGGAATAAAAATCCTGTTAAAGGTATACAACACCCTGTTAGGGGCCAACTGAGCATACAACTCTTAAAATATAGTTTTGTTACAAAATTTTCTCAGCAATGAACAAAACAAGCATCTTTAATGCTCAGATAGTTCCAGTCATAGTTCTTCAATGATCTCTACCATCCTCTGCTCTGATATTCACATATCATATACAAAACTTTGTTCATTCACAACTCTCTTTTCTCAACAAAAAGATCTTACATATATATCTTTCTTCTTTACCAAGTCGTCTCTCAAATATAAATATTACATAGTCGGCTCTCAATACAAAATAAATTTAATAAAGTAAAGATAAAATGCATAGTCAGAGATCCTACATAATATAAATATAGGTTATCAACAATCATTATCCAAATCTGATTGCCAGGAGTCCACATCATACTCTATGAATCATTGCTTCTGTCCAGCTGCTTTGTATCACTGTTCTACTGTTGTCTGTCTGTCTTCAAATCTCTCTAACTCAATGTAAACATCACCAAAACAAAATCGATCATAGGTGGATGTCACACATACCCCATACTATCTTCTTCTAATCTTTCTTGCCTTAACTCGTCGATCTTGATCTTTGATACCCAAAATACCTCTGTATTTATGCTTCTGTACTTAGCCTATTTAAGAGTCACCAAAACTTAACTTTAGATGAATCAATTAGTATGCCAGATGTGTTTCCATAAATGAAAACCAAAAAGTGGATCACATCATACAAAATTTATCACTTTCCAACAATCGCTCCCTTTGGCATTGATGGCAACACTTAACAAAAAAATGACTAAGTGTTCCAAAAAAACAAAAATATCTTTCCTCTATTCATTTTTCTCTTCTCTCTTCTCCCTTATTCATTTTTCTTCTCTTCTCCCCCTTTGAAAATAATGACAAAGGTGCATTTATTGGGGCTTTCTTACCAATTTTAGAATATCTTGAAAGGAATCTTCCAAGATCTTCACTTTTGCAATCTATGATTTAAGCAATAGTTGACTAACATGAATTAGTCCATTTAATGCAAATGATGCAGTCTCTGTTTCTTTCAAATCTGTATGCATAGATTAGCCAATGATTCTATAGTTTTCTCCATGTCTGATAAATGTGCTTCAATAATTGATAGCTTAGGAGTGATTAAACTCTTTAGCAAACCAAATCTTGTCAAAACTCTCCCTTTCTCAATATCCAATACATTGAGTTTGGCCAAAATTATTGTTACTTCCTTGTCCAATTCCATTACAGATTGTGAAGAGGTTTCACAACTATCCATCATACTGGTCAAAGTTTCCCTGTCCTTGGCAATAATGTCTTCAACATTCTGAATATGTCTTATAGGGTTTATGCAATAGCTGAATAGTTTCCTGCCGTGTACAATACAACTCTTTGCATTTGCAGTACTGGTTCTTAGAATGCCCAAGTCCCATGAGATAGACTAGAAAAATTCAAGTAGCTTATTTTATGAGGAATTATTTTCTTCTTTTCCTTCTGCAATCCTCATCAAGTTCTCATACTGTCCATCAAACGCATCAAGTTCCAAATTTAGGTTCTCTACATCATCTCTATTCTGAAAAAAATAGGTGCTGGGAGCAATTTGTTCATAGTATCGATTTCCCTAGACATCACCTTCATCTTCTTGTATCTCTTCTTATCAGATCTCTCCTTTATTTTAGTGAGTGCAGTAAAAGATAATTTTACCAACTCATCCTCATCCATACAATCAACATCCATATCAATAGATTTATCTTTACTTGCCAACAATAAGGTAGAAGATGTGTCAACTTCTGTCTTGATTTCCTCATTTGATGTTTCTTCTTTCTGCTCCAATTATTTATGTTCTTCTTCCTTAGTTATTGTATTGTCATTATTTTCTTCAAATGGATCCTTCTCATCATGTGAAGTGTCAAGAGTCACAGGCACACCAGAGACATAGAAATATGGTTGTATGTCAACTTCGCTCTTCTCAACACTTGGCTCAGCTATCTTCGAACTCTCTCCCATTCCTAAGGGTGTAGGCATAGTAGCTATAGGAAGTGGGTTCTTCTCAGGAATAAAATTAATTAGTATCTATTCTAGTGATTTATGAGTCTCTTCTATAAATTCGTCATACTTTCTTGCCATAATCTTTACAATCATAGTCTTAGTTCTGAATAAAGGTTTCAGTTCCTTAAATATTCTCTCTCTTTCTTGCATAGAAACTACAGGAAACATATTATAAATTTCTTGATTTTTGATAGTTTCATCCTCAATTTGTGCTAACTATTTTCTAGTCTCCAATCTACCATATAATTCTTCAAGTATACTGTCCTCTATCTCCAATAGATTCTTTTTGAAAACAAGTAAATGATTAACTACAACATCATCAATCCAAAGTTTATCATTTTCTTCATACCTGTCATAGTATTTGTTAATAGAAACTAACTTCCCTTGTTCAATGGATCTATTCTCAATAATATTCAAGTTAGATTTCCATATGTGTTTCTCACTTTCAATTTTCTTCTCTTCTCTCACAGTGCTTGGTTCCTTAGGTGGTGAGATCTGACTGCTAGATCTGGTACTCACTCTAGGAATGATATTTTCTGCCTGCGAGGTCTGCTATGGTGGAGGAGGTGGACTGTCTACCATTAATACTTTAGGAGGTGTAAGATTTGTAGTATCAGAACTTTCCAATCTAGAATTTCTCTCTGCTAGCTTCTTCTTAACTTCCTTCAACTCTTCCTCTGTGATTCATACCTTAATACCACATTCATGCACAATGTTGTCTACTTTTCTCTTCCTCAAGCCTCTGGTCTGTTCCTCTCTTACCTTAGCTTATTTTTACTCATAAGTTCCTCATCTCTCCTCAGATGTATCCATCTCAGATGTAAGGACATGTTTAATTTGCATAGTTAATATCTCAGAACTTACCTCATATCCCATAGGATAGCACCATTTCTTCCTCGGTATAACTGCCTCAAAGAATACACAATCAGTTTCAACCATGAAATAGATTGCATCCTTGTACTTCTCAACTAAGTCTTTAGGTATCCTATATCTTCCCTTCATTCACCTCTAAATAATATTAATCATACCAAACAACTCACCATCAACCCATGTGTTGTTCTATCTTCGATAACTCTGTGAAACGGTGCAGGAGTACCTAGGCTAGCCTCCAATGTCTATGTCATTTTGGCTTGTATCTGAGATTAGCCAAGTCAGAATTGTGAGAGAGTTGTGTGTTTTATTTGGACCTTAGAAGGTATTTGCAATGTGGACTAGGTGAGTTAGTGTCAGAACTAAGGTCACCCAAATTGTCATTGTTAGTGGTATTTGATAGTTTAGCTTTATAGGCTTAAGGTTAGGGTTTGAGTTTTTAATGTGTTACAAACACTTGAGAAATGTAAGAAATATTCCTTGAGGCCTCAAATGAAGTTGGTTCATCAAGTTATAGGGGTTAGAGGTCCTAAAAATTAGGAAGGTGTCATGAAAGCAAAGATGCCAAATGTTGCTCAAAAGTTGTCATGACAACATTTGCAATAATGGCAAATGATGCATGCAACTCGACAACATTGGATCCCCTAAAAGGTAATAGTGGGAGATTAACCAAAAAGGCATATAAACATGGAGAATGGGATCTAATACTATGGAAGGCTCAAATTTCAAGGCAGATTGCATTGTAACAAGACTTTTGAATAGTGAATATAGCTCTGCAACTCTGTTTTGAGAGGAACCTGAGATTTTCAGTGTGATAGTGCTATTAAATGTATTGAATGCTTTGATTTAGTGTTTGTTTTGTGTTCATAGGATAGTTCTAATACTTTTTCATTTATCAAGAAAGTTGATTTAAGTTGATTCAGTTCTTTGAATAAATTGTTTGTAGTTTAGAGGGTTCACTGGTCCTGTCCTGACCAGTTTGTCATTTCATGGATCCCCCATGAAATCTAACCATGGGATCTTCCTAAGGGTAGATGAATGTTTTAGGGGAGCCATTTTTATATACATATTTAGAGTTAGGAGTCATGAGGAGTTGAGTTGCTATTTTTAAGACCAAGCCCTAGGCGAGCAAACAGTGCCCGGTTAGAGGTTTGGAGGTGAAGATTTGAGTATTTCATGCGGGGAAGGAAAGTACAGTATAGGGAAAGTATAGTTCTAGGTGTGATATGATCAAATCATGTCATGTTAGGAGATTTGTGAACTCACCAATCCATTTGGTTGAGGTTTGATCAAGAAATCAGTAAAGTCCTACTAATTAGGTCTTTTAGCCCTATTAGACCTAGATAATAGGAACCCTGTGTAAAGAGAACCTAGGAATCTAAAACCTTCAAAATACTTCATAAAATCCAAAAGGGTATCTGAATGTTGGATTATATTTTTCAATTTGTTTGGAAATTTTTGGCAAGAATTGGAAAAAGGTCTTTGCAAAAGGCTAGAAGGAATTAGGCCTCCTAAAGACTAATTCTTGAACCCGATTGAAAAGGGCTAGAATATCCTTCAAAATGAATCCAAATGGAAGAATATGGAATGTTTCCAAAATTTTTGGCACCCTTGAAATGAAATTGAATGTTTTTGTGGAGTTGGCACTTAGATTCTTCTAAGTGTAGGAGAAGAAGTGAAGTAACTAAAGGGTGTTAGTCCTTCAAGGTGAAGTACAAGGAGTGAGACTCTTGGAAGAGTTGGATTAGGTATTATTTAATAATATAAGCCTAATGAGGACCTAGAGGAGATTAGGATCCTTGAAGAAGACAAAGAAAGTCTTCCTAGCAAAGTGTACAAGCAAACCTAGAAGCACTTACACCATATTGGTATCAAAGCTTGTTTTGATCAAGCTTGTGGTTGATATTACAACCTACTGAATTAGTAGGAGAGAATACACTAGTGGGATTAGTGGAAGATAAAACCATGGTGACTAATGCTAAGTTAGCCAAAAAGGTGGAGGAACAAGAAGAGGATAATAGATTGCTAAGAGAAAGATTGTCTCAAATGGAGCAACTCTTGGGTGAAGTCCAAGACAAAGATGATAAGGTGAGGGATAAAATAGATTAGAAGGAAGAAGAAGAAGAAGCAAGGGAAAATGGATTGGAATTGGAGGAGGAAGATCCAACACCTGACCCTATTATTGCTGAAGAACCTTTCTTGAAGGCACTAAAGGCCTTAAGTGTCAAAGCTTTGGAGGGTGTACCACTCTTTAGTGGAGAAATGGATCTAGATTCAGTTGTGGATTGGATTGAAAGTATAGAAAACCATTTCGAATGTGATGGTATAATAGAAGCCCAAAATGTTAAGGTGGCCAAATCTAGGTTGAGAGGTTCACCCCTCACATGGTGGAAGTTTGTTCAAGATGAAAGAGAAAAAGAAGGAAGGAATCCTATAGTCGCATGGAAAGGCATGGTGGCTAAGATAAAGTAGACTTACTTACCTAATGATTATGAGGTTCAGTTGCATAGAAGGAGGAATAATCTCAAACAAAAAGACTTGGATGTCCAACCCTACACCGAAGAGTTCCAAAAGTTGTGTTTAAGATTACAAGTGGTTGAAGATGAAAGCATTAAACTAGCAAGGTATTTTAATGGACTCAAGTGGTCTATTCAAGAAGACATGAGTCTTGTGAAATTAAAAAATGTATGCCAATTCTATCAAATGGCCTTTAAAATAGAGGAGAAAGGCAAAAGAAAACAAGAACAAACCTCCAAAGGAAGAGGTAGAGGAAGAGATAGTACAGGACAAAGAGGTAGCTATGGTGGAAGGAGTTTAGAATCAAGGACTCAAGGAGAAGTCAAATACACTAAGTAGCAAGAGGGAAGCTCTAATAGAGGTGGTAGAGGAAGGAAATCTAATTTTAGAGGAAGAAGTGGTGGACAAGGAAGAGGCAACTACTTTTCCATGAAATGCTATCATTGAAATCAAATGGGTCACCCTGCCTATAGGTGTCCAGAGAAGGGTAGTACTTCTCAAGGAGGTAAAAAGAGGACTAATATAGTTCATGAGGAGAAAAATGTAGTAGAGAAACACCTTGAGGTACCATTAAGTTTAGAGGAAGGTGAGAACCTCATGACGAGGAGAACATTGATCAAGGAGCCGGTTAAAGAAGAGCCAAGCCAAAGAAGGTCCTTGTTTAGAATCAAATGCAGGGTGATGGGAAAAGTGTGTAGAGTCATTATTAACTCAAGATCCACTGATAACATTGTGTTAGAGGAAGTAGTCAAAAAGATAAGCATGAAAAGGATACCCCACACCCATCCTTACAAGGTCACATGACTCAATAAGGGACAACATTTCTTAGTAAATGAGAAGGCTTGGGTGGAGTTCTCTATAGGGAGATATAAAGAGAAGGTTCTATGTGATGTTTTTCCCATGGATGCATGTCACTTGCTCCTAGGCAGGCCTTGGAAATTTGACTGCCAAGCTATCGATGATGGGGTGAAGAACTCCTATACTTTCAAGAAGGAGAAAGTGACTTTCAAAATTCAGTCACTATTAGAGGATACAGAGGTGAAGACAACAGGTCCTAGTGTGCTTATGGTTGGTGAAAAGGAGTTCTTAGAAGCTATGGAAGAAGGGGAAGGAGTTGGCCTTGCATTGGTGCTAAGGCCAAGAGAGGAAAATGAAGACAAGGTAGCCGAGAAGCCAAGATTACCTAAGGAGATACAAAGCATGCTGCATAATTATGAAGGTATAGTAAGTGATGGACAACCATTAGCATTACCCCCTAAAAGAGCCATAAGTCATAGGATAGAATTCATACCAAGAGCTACCCTACCCAATAAAGAAGCCTACAAGATGACCCCTCAACAAAATGAGGAGATTACCAGACAAATAGAAGAACTACTAAACCAAGGTCTTATTAAGAAGAGCATTAGCCCATGTGCCATACCCACTGTCCTAGCACCTAAGAAAGGAAGAACTTGGAGGATTTGTAATGATTCAAGGGACATAAATAGGATAACCATTAGGTATAGGTTCCCTATCCCTTGGATCAAAGACCAAATGGATTGTCTAGGTGAAGCTAAGTACTATAGCAAGATAGACTTAAAGAGTGACTATCACCAAATAAGAATACATGAGGGAGATGAGTGGAAGACAACCTTCAAAACCAATGAAGGTTTGTATGAATGGATTTTCATGCCATTTGGACTATCTAATGCTCCCTCCACATTCACGAGGCTCATGAATGAAGCCCTCAAAGACTATATTGGAAAATTTGTAGTGGTATATCTTGATGATATACTAATTTATAGTAAGACAAAAGGTAAACATCTTCAACACCTTGAGACTATTTTCAAGAAGCTGCATGATGAGAAGTTGATGATCAACTTAGAGAAGTGTGAGTTCATCAAGACAAAGATAATGTACCTTGGGTTTGTCCTCTCTCATGGAAATCTGAAAATGGACAAGAGTAAAGTGGAAGCCATCATAAATTGTCCTACTCCAAGGATAGAAATGAAGGTAAGAAGTTTTCATGGCCTTGCTCAATATTTTAGAAAGTTTATAAGGCAGTTTAGTGCTATTTGTGATCCTATGTTGGACACCATTAAAGGAGGTATGAAGACTAAGTTTGCATGGAATGAAAAAGATAACAAGAGCTTTGAGTTGTTAAAGGAAAATATTTCTACCCAACCTATTTTTGTTTTGCCAAGCTTTGAGAAGCTATTCACTTTTGAGTGTGATGCAAGCAATGTAGCTATTGGAGCTGTTCTAAGCCAAGAGGGTAGACTAGTGGAATTTCATTTAGAGAAGTTGAGTGAAACTAAGAAGAAGTATTCTTCTTATGACCTTGAAATGTATGCATTATTTCAGGCTTTAAGGAAATGGAGGCACTATTTACTCCCCAAGGAGTTCATAGTCTATTTGGACAATCAAGCTTTAAGTTTCTTGAACTCTCAAGAGAAATTGAGTCACAAGCACATGAAGTGGGTTGAATACCTGCAAGCATACACATTTAATATCAAACACAAGAAAGGATTATTCAACAAAGTGGAAGATGCCTTGAGTAGAAGAGCTCTTACCATCCAAGAGATTCAATTGAAGAGCATGGGAATAGATCACTTCAAAGATCTATATGTTGATGATGAAGACTTTGCAGACATTTACAAGGTATGTACTGAATACAAGAATCATTTTCATAGCAAATATGCTAAATACACTTTGAAAAGTAATCTCTTATTTAAGGGAAATTAGTTATGTGTCCCTAGAGGGTCTATTAGAGAGAATTTGATTAGGGAAAATCACAATGGTGCATTGAGTGGTCACTTTGGGATCACTAAGACCCAAGAACTTGTTCAAAGGTTCTATTGTTGGCCAAGAATGAACCTTGATGTTAGGAGGTATGTGGAAAGTTGCATTGTATGTCAAAAGGCCAAAGGTACTTCTTCAAATGCAAGCCTATATCAGCCACTACCTATTCCCACTAGGCCATGGGAATGCTTGAGCATGGATTTTGTAGTTGGGTTACCCAAGACAAGGCATGTATAGTGTTTATGTAGTTGTGGATAGATTTAGTAAGATGGCTCACTTTGTGCCATGCAAGACAACTAATGATGCCAACCAAATAGCCTCTCTCTTCTTCAAGGAGATAGTAAGAATCCATGGGTTACCTATGAGCATTGTGTCAGATAGAGACACCAAGTTTATGAGTAATTTTTGGAAGACTCTTTGGAAAAGGTTTGGCACTAATTTATCATTTGGATCTGTATACCATCCCCAAACTAATGGTCAGACCAAAGTGGTAAATAGAAGCCTTGGAAATCTATTAAGGTGCTTGACCAAGGAATATGGTTAAAAATGGGATCAATTGATTGGATAGGCTGAGTATGCTTATAATGACACTATAAACAGGTCAACAGGGAAGAGCCCCTTTGAGATAGTATATGGTCTACATCCTAGAGGAATATATGAGATAAGAGACTTAAAGGATGGAGTGAAGGCAAGTGGATATGCTGATGATTTTTCTTATGCAATGCAGGAGATACAGGATACAGTCAGGAAGACTTTGACAAAGAATACTATGAAGCATAAGAATAAGGTTGATGAGAGTAGAAGAGAACTTCAGTTAAATGCAGGAGACTCAGTAATGGTGCATCTAAATAAGTCTAGAATTTAAAAAGGAGTCCCACACAAGTTTCAAATGAGGAGGATAGGCCCCTGTCCTATCTTGGCAAAGTATGGGAACAATGCCTATAGAGTGGAGCTGCCAGAGGATAGTGGACTGTCCCCTGTCTTCAATGTTGCAGACTTAGTTTCTTATAAAGGAACACCACCTGATATGGATCACAAACTTAGAGAGGTCATCTAAGATGTAGAAGAACTCAAACTGCCCTCTATAACAGTCAAGAAAGCTGGCTGTATATTGGATACCTGAGTCTACAAGAAGACTAGAACCAAGGAATACAAAGAACATTTGATCAAGTGGCATGGTCAATCTAATGCTGATGCAGTGTGGATCAAGGAAGCTAACTTCAAGAAGATGAGATTTGATCCTACCTTACTCAATCCAAGGGTGGATTGAACTTTTTTGTCTAGGGGAGGATGGTGTAAGAGTACCTAGGCTAGCCTCCAATGTCTATGTCATTTTGGCTTGTATCCAACATTAGCCAAGTCAAAATTGTGAGAGATTTGTGTGTTTGATTTGGAACTTATAAGGTCTTTTCAACATGGAATAGGTGAGTTAGTGTTAGAACTAAGGTCACCCAAATAGTCATTGTTAGTGGTATTTGATAGTTTAGCTTTAGAGGCTTAAGGTTAGGGTTTGAGTTTTTAATGTGTTCCAAACACTTGAGAAATGTAAGAAAGATGAATTGAGGCCTTAAATGAAGTTGGTTCATCAATTTATAGGGGTTAGAGGTCCTATAAATTAGGAAGGTGTCATGAAAGCAAAGATGCCAAATGTTGCTCAAAAGTTGTCATGACAACATTTGCAATAATGGCAAATGTTGCATGCAACTCGACAACATTGGATCCCCTAAAAGGTAGGAGTGGGAGATTAACCAAAAAGGCATAGAAACATGGAGAATGGGATCTAAGGCTATGGAAGGATTGAATTTTGTGGTAGATTTCATTGTAACAAGACTTTGAATAGTGAATATAGCTCTGCAACTTTGTTTTGAGAGGAACCCGAGCTTTTAAGTGTGACAGTGCTATTAAATGGATTGAATGCTTTGATTTAGTGTTTATTATATGTTCATAGGATAGTTCTAAGACTTTTTTATTTATCAAGAAAGTTTATTTAAGTTGATTCAGTGCTTTGAATAAATTGTTTGTAGTTTAGAGGGTTCACTGGTCCTGTCCTGACCAGTTTGTCATTTCATGGCTCCCCCATGAAATCTAACCATGGGATATTCTTGAGGGTAGATGAATGTTTTAGGGGATCCATTGGTATGTACATATTTTTATTTAGGATTAATGAGGATTTGAGTTGCTATTTTTAAGATCAAGCCCTAGGTGAGAAAACAGTGCCCGGTTAGAGGTTTGGAGGTAAAGATTTGAGTATTTCATGCGGGGAAGGAAAGTACAGTATAGGGAAAGTATAGTTCTGGGTGTGATATGCTCCAATCATGTCATGTTAGGGTGTTTGTGAACTCACCAATCCATTTGGTCGAGGTTTGATCAAGAAATCAGTAAAGTCCTACTAATTAGGCCTAGATAATAGGAACCCTGTGTACGGAGGACCTAGGAATATAAAAACTTCAAAATCCTTCTTAAAACCCAAAAGGGTATCTGAATGTGGAATTATATTTTCAAGTTGTTTGGCAAGAATTGGAAAAATATCTCTGTAAAAGGCTACAAGGAATTAGGCCTCCTAAAGACTAATTCTTGAACCGAATTGAAAAGGCCTAGAAGATCCTTCAAAATGAATCCAAATGGAAGCATATGGAATGTTTCCAACATGTTTTTCACCCTTGCAATGAAATTGAATGTTTATGTGGAGTTGGCACTTAGATTCTTCTAAGTGTAGGAGAAGAAGTGAAGTAACTAAAGGGTGTTAGTCCTTCAAGGTGAAGTACAAGGAGTGAGACTCTTGGAAGAGTTGGATTAGGACTTAGTTAATAATCTAAGTTTAATGAGGACCTAGAGGATATTAGGATCCTTTAAGAAGACAAAGAAATTCTTCTTAGAAAAGTGTACAAGGAAACCTAGAAGCACTTACACCATGAAATCTGTATACCAGTAGGTATCCCTTTACTCCAACCACTAGGGCGCATGCCTAGAAATTTGTGTTCAATGTGTATGTACATATGCATCAATAGTGAACCAAATATGAAGGTCTTCGATATGTCTTTCTTTATCATTTTCACATTCTCCAGAACTTGTTGTTCTAACACTTCACATAGATTGTATTTAGTGTTTTCTTTTACCATTATGTATGCCACCATGATAACTCCTACAAATACTGAATGAGGTCTACTACTATAGTAGAATTTGTAACCAAGTATCATAGCAATCAAATTTACATCCTGTTTCATAATATCGCTTACTGTCATAGCTTGTCTGTCCCATTTTGAGTGTGTTAGGGTTTCAACTTGATTCTTCACATGTTTCTCTACTATAGGAATGATTCCAGTGTTATCCAAACTAGTAATCTCATGAATTAATTCACTACAAATCTTCACAGGTTGCTCGCATATCCAAATGAATTAATCATGTACTCTTCTCAACAATATTTTAAACCATTCTTCTTCATCGAATTCATATAAGTCTAGAATTTTCATAATTCTCAATTGATCAACATTCTTGTATTCATCTCCCATAATTCCTTTGTTAGTAATATACTCCATTTTAGTAGAAATTTCATCAATACCCAGTATATCATACTTACAATGAATGTATGCCCTAATGTCTTCTACATGTAAGACTCCGTATGGTGTCTGAGAAAATGTTCCTTTAGGGTCTTCTTCACAATACTTGAAAGGATATTTCTTGAATTTATATCTAGGTCAATCTACAACATCATAGATAATAGGTGCATCCATAGCTAGATGATGTAAATACCTTTTACATGTTGAATTCTGAGTATTCGCTTCAATCGATCACACACGACAATTGTAGGATAGACTGAATCTCTCTGATCTCTAATCTCCTTAGGTCGCTCTTCATTAATTGGTGAGGAAATAAATAATCATATGGTATTTTATACAATGTTAAGTCATTAAAAGTTCACTTTACCCAATACTATCCAGTTGGCTGTGAATCTCGTGATCACGTAATAAGCATCTTCCAATGTTGCACTCTTAAATATATACTCCGTGATGTCAACCACAATAATACCTAAGCTTGCTAGAGCTCAATCCACAAAATTAGGGGTGGGATATATTATAATATCTTCATCCAATGCTCCCTCTAATGCTATGATCATCCAATTAGATCGATTATGTTTTGTTATCATCAGGCAAAGATCTAGTAGAATCTACTGTCTCTCCCTGAACCAATGTCTCACTTTTCTCTTTGATCTTCCATATCTTACCACTATTGTTATCCTCTAATTTCTTAAAACAACTGTCAAAATCACTCTTTAAATCTACAACACTCTTACTGGTCGTAATATCATTTCCATTCTTCTGTGTATTCATAGGAGGTGGTACTCTTTTGTTGTTTACTCCATTATACCTACAAAAATTTGCTATATGACCTGTATTATTGCATTTGTAACATATAGTAGGTCTTCTTTCCTGATTTACTTGCATCTTACAATACTTCACAATGTGTCCAATGTTATTACATTTTTAGCAAGTAGTTTTCACTGTAGGGTCTCTTCCATTGTCTTTTCTATATCCAGATTTATTAGGTTTCCTGCATTCTTCTTTCTTGTGCTCATATCCATTACAATTAAAACAATAACCAAAAAAGGTCTTAAAAGGGGCATTACCTCTGCAATCTATTTTCATGTGTCCAAACTTGTTACACCCAAAGAATCTATCATTGAAGGGTCTGATCTTCTCTCTAGGTTCTTCAATAGTAGGTTTTTCAGCATCAGATTTCTCTTCTTGTTTCTTCGAACATTCAGCTTCATTGAATCCAACACCAGTCATGTCACCTTTAGGTTTCTTTCTGTCTCTTTGTTAATCGATCTAGTCACTACTAGTGTGAAGTTTCTCAATGTGTTTCTTTGCCTCAACAAGTTCACCTTTTATGATATGATTGTATTTATCTAGTTCTAGATATTTTTTTTGTAGTTGTCAGCCTCATTCTTCATTTGTTCCATCAAAATATTTGCACTATTCAAAGCATCTTCAATCTTCTTCTTAGCATCATTTTGTAATTGAATCTCTTTAGTCATGACTTCATTTTCAAGATTCAACATTTCATTTTCTTCTTCAAGTTGCTTCATCTGATATGAATTGTCTTTGTCTGAATCTTTTTTTATCTCAAGCACAAGATCTTGTGTCTGACTTCTGGAAAGTTCAAGCTGGTCTCTAAGTTTCTATATAAATTTCTCAACTCTTCACATGTTGAATCTTAATTCTCCATTCTCTACTTTTTATTTGTCAAGGTCTTCAAGTGCAACATCAAAGTTCTCTTGAAAAATATCTAAATCCATTATGATTTCCCTTAAGATTTTAGACTTTCTCTCCAAGGGCCAAAGGTTCTGATACCAATTGTTAGGATTAGGTAATACTGAGAGGGGGGGGGGGGGGGNTGAGAGGGGGGGGGGGGGTGAATTAGTATTATAGAACTTATTAAAACTTTTCAACCAATTATAAATAACCCATAAGCTTGAAAACATGAAAATAACACAGTACTCATAACACCATTATTTGTTTTCGAGGAAACCCTAGCCAAGGGAAAACCCCAGTGGAGATGGTACCCACAAGCATGCACTAAAGTATAGTGTCCCTATTAGGAGACCTATCCCTATTAGGAGCTGAATATTATATAGTGCATTTCCTTGTTAGAGGAATAACAACCCTGTTAAAGGTATACAACACCCTATTAGGGGCCAACTGAGCATACAGATCTTACAATATAGTTTTGTTACAAAATGTTCTCATCAATTAACAAAATAAGCATCTCTAATGCTCATATGGTTCTAGTCTTAGTTATTCAATGATCTTTGTCATCCTTTGCTCTGATATTCGCATATCATATCCAAAATTTTGTTCATTCACAACTCTCTTTGCTCAACAAAAAGATCTTACATATATATCTTTCTTCTTTACCAATTCGGCTCTCAAATACAAATATTACATAGTCAGATCTCAATAAAAAATACATTCAATAAAGTAAATATCAAATGCATAGTTGGAACTCCTACATAATCAAAATATAGGTTATCAAAAATCATTATCCAACTTTGATTTCTAGTAGTCCACATCTTACTCCCTGGATCATCGCTTCTATCCAGTTGCTTTGTATCACTATTCTATTGTTGTCTATCTGTCTTCAAATATCTCTAACTCATTGTAACCATCACCAAAACAAAATCGATCTTAGGTAGAGGTCAAAAATACCCCATACTATCTTCTTCTAAGCTTTCTTACCTTAACTCATCGGTCTCGATCTTTGATACCCAAAATACCTCTTTATTTTTGTTTCTGTACTTAGCCAATTTTAGAGTCACCAAATATTTACTTTAGATGAATCAATCAATATGCCAGATGTGTTGCCATAAATGAAAACCAAAAAGTGGATCACATCATACAAAATTTGTCACTTGCCAACATGTTGTCGTTAAAATATAAAAGTTCTGTATACACTGAGTGACAGTAAACACCGATAGATAGTGCACACTGATGGACAGTGAACACCAAGCAGTTCACAATGTATACTAAGCACAACAATAACCAAGCATAGCTGAAGTTTTCACCGATAACAACTGGTGTCAATGATTGAGCTAACTAGAGTTGATGACTAATCAAAACTAAAGTTAAAGAATGACAAAACACTTAGTTGGCAGGAGCTATATTTAGACTAGTTTAATGCTTTATTATTAACGATCAATTGAACTAAAGAAAAGAGGGATATTTAAAGCATGTTTTATTCCCAACTATCATGGAGAGATTTTTAGAATAAAATTGAAGGAGAGGTTTACAGATTAAAACAATCATGGCGAGTTTTACGGATCAAGAAGTGATCTACGACAAAAACAAGGAGATTGAGTAGCTAATCATGTCTATATAAAGAGACAAGGAATTCATTTTGAAAGAAGAGGAATTCTGAATATAATTCTGGTGAAGATAGAAGTCTTCATGCAGATATGATCATATAGGCTGAAGAACAGAGCCAAGGAATTTTGTAGACACTGAGCAACAAAGAACAGAGCATTCACCGAGCAGAAGGAAGAAAGAAAGAGAGAAAGGAAACTGAAGAGCATATTGATCAGAGAGGTATTATTGGAATAACAATAGATTTGAATATCTACAAGATAAAGTTGTATTTTGAACAGATCATTTACTGTATCATTTTAACCATTGATTAAGAAAATCTCTTAACCGAGTGGGATTTAACAGTCCTTAATGTATTGAGATACTCAAGAGTATCAAAAGGTTTTCTTGTTGACAACATAGTGAATTCTAGGTCAAAAGACAAACTGTTAGTTTTAAATCCTCTAACAAGGTCACATTTAACAGTGTGTTGTAACCTTTAATAGGGCTGGCTCTTCACCGAGCTCACTTCAGAAGAGTGAAAATTTTGGGTTACCGGTCCCAAGTGGTTTTTCCCTTAAGAGGTTTTTCATGTTAAAATCTATGTGTCAAATGTGTATTTATTTCATTGCATTGATATTTTGTTTTACACATTAGTAATACTGGATTGGTCGGTTAACACTAAGTTTAAATTGTTGCTACTTGGTAAAGTCTAGAAAAGATAAACAATATATCTTACCAAGCAATTTAAATTTGTTAGAATTACATAAGGCATACATCTTGATAGGCTAAAAGATAACTGAGGATATTTTATTTGAGATATAAGTTTTGGTTGGATCTTTTGGAATTATTTTAAGGCTACTAATTCACCCCCCCCTCTCAGTTATTCTAACAATTGGTATTAGAGCTTTGGTGCATGGAAGAAAAGTTAAAGTGACTTAAGCTAAAGATCACAAGATGAGTAAAAGGGATGTGCCTAAGTTAAAAAAAGACAACTTTGCATCATGGAAAAGAAGGATAAGACTTCATCTATCAGGTATTGGAAATGATGTCACACAATACTTGGATACTAAATATGTTGCACCTACTGGACCTCTGAATGTTGATCAATTAAGAGAGAAACATGGACACAATTCTATGATGATAGAACTTGCTCTTCACTATCCGATGTTGAATTTGAAGATGTGAAATCATGTATCACTGCAAAGAAAATGTGGGACAAACTCAAGCTAGTACATGGAGGAGATGCAAATGTGGTGAGAGATAAAGCTGAAAGTCTAAGAGGAAAGTTTGATGACCTGAAAATGAAAGGAGAGAACATCACTTAGTATAGTGACATAATCAAAGAAGTTGTTAACACTATCCGTGGAGTAGGAGTACTTGAGGAAGAAACAATTGTAAGTAAAATTCTAAGAACCTTACTGCATGTTTATGCTATTAGAGTATCTGCAATTCAAGAAATGAGAGTAGTAGCTAGCAATAATGTTACTCTTGATAGTTTTATTGGTAGACTTATTTAATTTGAGATGAACAACTATGACAACAATGTCTTACCAACTATTGAGTCTGCATTCAAATCTTTTGTGAAAATAAGAAAATCTAGTAACAAACACACTATGAGAAATTATAGTGACAGTGATAGTGATGAAAAAGAACTTGATGAACTTGAAGCACTAATGGCTAGAAGATTACATAGAGGCAAAGGAAGATATAAAGGTAAATTACCATTGGTCTGTTTTAATTGCAAATAAATTGGACATTTTGCTACTAGATACCCTAACAAGAGAAAGGATGAAATAAACAATGACAGATCTTATGAAAAGAAGTTTGACAGGAGTGATGACCGAGACTACAAAAGCAGCCGACACTCTGACAGAAGAGATAACCAAGATTATAAGGACAAAGGAAAGAAGGCTTGTTACTTGGTTGTGAACAAAGCTGAAAATTCTACTACTGATTTTGATGAAGATGTTGAGGTAGTATTTGTTTCTATGAAGGATGATTCAGACGAAGGAGAAAGGTATGTTGAAACTGCACTCATATCTAAAGTTAGCAAAAATGATGTCTGGATTATTGATAGTGGTTGTACTTTGTTAGAATTATAATCTTTCCTTAATATTTTATAAATCAAGGTCTTGTCTCATATTTATAATTCCTTTAATAAGAAAATTAGATATTCCTCCTTAAGAGGATTCCTACACATGGCACACACCAAATGTGAATGTGGCACACATAGAGTATGGGAGTTACATGCAAACTCGTCAACTCATATCTACTTAAGAGATGGTTCTCACACACTTCTTAGAGTTCTAGGGTTCTCATAGGGGTTCTAAGTTGGTTCTCACAAGTTGGATTTCTTCTCTCTTCTCTCATTCTCATTCTTGCAATATTGTTATGAGCTTATTGCTCTCATTCTTTAGGCTTTGAGCTATATTCATATTATTCACAAGGGTTTTTTTCTTTCTTTTTCCCCTTTCAAATCCTTGTGTTCTTGTCTTGGTTCTTGGAGTATTGTGGTGTTCTTGATGGTTGATCTATTGAAAGAAAAGATCTCTCTCTCTCTCTCTTAGTATTTGGTAAATCTCTTCTATTGCATACTCTTTTGGATTCTTTCCTTATCTTTTTATTTTTACTTTATGTTTCTAACATGGCATCAGAGCTATTTTAATCCTTGTTTTGAGTGTGCATGCAGGAATAGGTGAAAGATATTTTGGTTTTGAAGGAGAAAGATAACTCTTGTTTGCAGGATTTCTCAATCTAACTTTTATTTCAAATTTTTTGAATTCTTTTTTTTGGGTTTGGCCGGTTCACCGCCAAACCCAGTTTTTATTGTTTCCCCAGTTTATAGTTTTTTCCAGATCTATCTATACCCTCTGTCGGGAAACCACAAGGGATTTTTAGTTTTCTTTTTTTGATATTTTTCATTCAATCAATATTTATATATGATTCTAATGTCTTTTTTATTGTTCTAGCTCTAACATTTCTGCAGTTTCTCATTTACATATCTGTTTTCTATTATATACATATATGTATCTTGTCTGTAGATTTTAATATCATCGGTTTATTATAGGTTCTCTGCTCTCAACATCTCTGGTTACTCTTTTCTATCTATTACATTTTTTCTAAAAATCTATCTTATATCTAATATTCATCTTTTGTTGTTATATATCTCTAATCTAACTTTTCTCTACAGGTTTTATATCTATATCAATTTATTTGTATTTGTTTCTCCTTTTCTCCTCCCTTAGCGCAACATGTTGTCTAAATTATACCTTTTTGTGGTTCTTAGTGCAACATACTTCTTTGTATCTACCTTACTCTTGCACAGTATACATCTCTTTCATAGCTTTGTTTCCTTGTCCTCATATCTTTCCGCAACCTATACCATTGCATCTCTTTCTTTGAATTCAGTCTGGTTCCTTGCGCAAATTTTTAGTTTTTTTATACTATTAACTTTCATCACAGAATTCTATCCTTTGCCTTGTTGCATTTCTACCTTATGTGCAGCTTTTTAGTTTTCTTATACCTCTCGCAACCTTCCTCTTCTTTCTCTGCTACCTGTCATTGTTGTCATTAAACTATGAGTGAGTGAGGCAATGGTTTCAAATCCATTAGAGTATACATTTCAAATCTAATACTCTCACAGCCTAGAGGCTTCCTCTGGTTGGATTCCCATCTTACCTAGAACAACATCTTACCAAGGTAATAATGTTTTATTGTTTTGCTTCTTTGGTTTAATGCAACTGCTTGTTGTTTTTTCATTTCCCTTGTCCAGGCTTTTGAATTTAGTTTTTTTGAAACTCTGCGCAATATTTATATCACACATTGCGCAACCCTTTCATATCTCTGTGCAGTGTTATCAACATTATCAACTTTTCTGCCCTCCTACATTTCAATAGATTCATTTTCTTTGTTTTGTCTCGTAATATTCTAGCGCAGCATTAGACCAGTAGCTCTGCCTTTTTTTAGATTCTGTTATTTTTTTCTCTGATTTTCTGTCTCTGGTGGTTGGTGTGGCATCATTTTCATCTGCTATTTTGCAATTAGATTCTTATTCCTTCATGATATTATCATTATACTAACATTTTTTTGCATGATTATTCCTTGTTGCAGGGTTATTATTATTATGCCATCTTTGACTCTTTTATTATTTTTAAAAATCTGGTCAAATCTTTAACTACATTAAAAAAGTTTAATCGTTCAAACATTTTTTCTACTCAATATTTCAGGATATCGCTTCATTCTTAAATTGATCGTATCAAACCTAAATTTTTTCAATTGCTATTTCATTAATTGGTTGTAATTAAAATTTGTTTCATCACTTTAACAAAAAATTTAATTTCTTTAATATTTAAAATTTCTGGAATATTGGTATTTATTATTCACGTTAAACTAATTTTTTAGATCCCTTATTGTATTCTACAACTTGTTCTTAAGTTTATTTTAATTCATTATGTCGATATTAATTCCAGAAATTAAATTAACAAGTTCCAATTATCACGCTTGGAAGTCTCATATTACTTTTTTTTTTTGCTTTAAACATATTCTTGATGTGGCGACTAGTGCAACTTCTGTCCACGCTACTACTGCCTCTAAAGTAGATATTGATTCTTGGAATGAGAAAAATGACAAGGCTTTAGGCCTTATAGGCATTTCTTTGCATCCTAATTTATATGTATTAATTTCCCTTTGTACTGAAGCACATGCAACATGGACTATTTTAAAAAACACCTTCGATAGTGCAACTGAATCTTGAAAGATTCAACTCCAAGATCAATTGGAGGATCTCAGGTATACAAATTTCTCAACTATGGATGACTTTTTACTTAAGATTGATTCGTTTCAAAGTCAATTAACTGGTTTAGGAGTTACTTTATCTAAAATTTGGTTAATTCATATTATTTAAAAAAATGCCTTCCTAGATAATTTCAACAATTTATAACTAATATACATTCTCTATTAGCTCTTCATTTGTTAGCATCTCAATTAAATTATTCTTTCATTAAATTTTATGTCAAGAAGAGGTTAATTTAATTCATTTTGGCTCAATCAAATCTAATGCACATGCTTTCATGTCTAGATCTCATAATAATAGATCAAATTCTCATAATCATAATAATGGTTATCATAAAAATTCCAATCGACCTCATTGTAATTATTGTGAGAAATATGGTCATGTGGTCAATACTTGTTTTAAGAAAATTAAACATGAGAAGTCCTCTAATCCTAATAATAAAAAATCTCATAATCATAACACTCGTCAAGCTTTTGCTATTCGATATGGGATATCTAATTCTCACTATGATGATAATACTATTTGGGATGAATATTATGATGAAGGATACTCTTGGAATAACCCTCTTTATTACTATCTTCCTACTCAAAGTGAGTATATGCTCTCCCCTTATGATGCAATGCAATTTGATGATTCTTTCTCTCATGTTGATGATATTCTTGAACAAGAAGAGGAAATTATCTCTAAATTTCTTAATGTTACTTTGCAAGATATGTGCATTACTCAAGATGAAATTCATAATAATGGTACTAATCCTATGATTGTTTTGGAGGTAATGATAATGATGGTATCTCTCCTCCTCTTGATGTTTCATGTTATGATGAATACATTACCAATTTTTTTTATGCAACTAAAGATTGCATTCCTGACTATATGATTGATGATTCACAATATGATTTTACTTTCCAAAGTGTTACTGATTCAACACTAGGAGATCCCAATGATGGTAGCTATACTAGTGGTTCTATCCTTATTGCAGGCTCAGGTGTTGATCATGCTCCACCTCTATTTTCTACTGGAAATGACTATACAGAATGCATAAATGCGTCTCAATAATCTCAATGGTCACTTGAAGATTTGGGCCCCCCTCCGCAAGCAATTATATATTTGTATTTTCAAAGTTCTATCCACTTAGAAAATATTCCTATGTACCATTCAAGCTCCACTAATCTAGTTGCAGAAATACATGATGATCAAGCTATCAACAATCTACTGAAGATTCTTTCAAAAAAACATCTCAAAATCATTGTAAACATTTGGGTGTGATACCTATTGATCTCATCTCCCCAAGTAAAGATTAAAGGGGGGTGTTAGAATTATAATATTTTCTTGGTATTTTATAAACCAAGGTCTTGTCTCATATTTGTAATTCTTTTAATAAGGAAATTAGATATTCCTCCTTAAGAGGCTTCATACACATGGCACACACAAAATGTGAATGTGGCACACATAGAGTATGGGAGTTATATGAAAACTCCTCAACTCATCTCTACTTAAGAGATGGTTCTCACACACTTCTTAGGGTTCTAGGGTTCTCATAGGGGTTCTAAGCTGGTTCTCACAAGTTGGATTTCTTCTCTCTTCTCTCATTCTCATTCTTGTAATATTTTTATGAGCTTATTGCTCTTGTTCTTTAGGCTTTGAGCCATATTCATATTATTCACAAGGGGTTTTTTCTTGCTTTTTCCCCTTTCAAATCCTTGTGTTCTTGTCTTGGTTCTTGGAGCATTGTGGTGATCTTGATGGTTGATCTATTGAAAGAAAAGATCTCTCTCTCCCTCTCTCTTAGTATTTGGTAAATATCTTCCATTGCATACCCTCTTGGATTCTTTCCTTATCTTTTTCTTTTTACTTTACGTTTCTAACATACTCATAACATGACTGGAGATAAAGAAAAGTTTGAAAATTTTAAATATTATAATAGTGGATCAGTTAGAATGGGTAATGACTCACCTTGCCGAGTTGAAGAAAAAGGTACTATCATGTTGAATAATCTGATCAAATGTGAAAATATATATTGGGTGAAAGGACTTAACTATAATCTATTGAGTGTTTCACAGCTGAACAACACATGACACCAAGTTGCATTTGAGAACAAAAAGGCAATGATCTATAATGAAAAAGGAAAGTTGATCGGTACTGGTTAACAAAAAAAAGGTAATCTATTTTATCTTAATGATATTGAGAATACTTGTTTATTGACTAGAAATGAAGACGTTTGGTTGTGGCATAAAAGGTTATGTCATGTGAATTTTGACAACATGGTTAAGATAAGTAAGAAAAGAAAAGTAAGAGGCTTATCGAGTATTTCAAAGCCTGACCATGTTATGTGCAAGAGTTGTAAAATAGGAAAAAATGACAAAGTCTATTTTAAAAATAAAAACATACACATATAATTCTATTCTAGAGTTAGTCCATACTGACCTATGTGGACCAATAAGAACAAAGATCTATTATGGTGATAGATACTTTATTCTATTTGTTGATGACTATTCTAGGATGATGATTGTTATGTTCTTAAAAGATAAATATGAAGAATTTAAGATGTTCAAATGGTATAAAGCTAAAGTTGAAAACAAAAGTGGAAAAGAACTGAAATGTTTAAGATCAAATAGAGGAGGAGAATTTATTTATGATGATTTCACTAAATTTTGTAATGAGCATGGGATTACGAGACCTGTTTTTGCACCAAGAACACCACAACAAAATGGGATTGTTGAAAGGAGGAGTAGATCAATTTTTTATTGTGCCAGAACACTAATGATTGAAAAAGGCATCACACAAACATTCTGGATATAAGCTATAAGTAATTTTGTCTATACACTAAACCGAGTTCAATTGAAGAAAGACACCAATAAGACACCTTATGAGCTATGGTATGGATACAAACCAAATGTGAGTTACTTTAGAATTTTTGGAAGTCAATTTTATACATGAAAAGATGATAGAAATGGGAAACTTGACTCTAAAAGTGATGAAGGAATATTTCTAGGATATTCTACTAAAAGAAAAGCTTATAAATGTCTGACCAAATCTTCTAACAAAATCATTGAAATTGCAAATGTTAAAGTGGATAAATTTGCTGAGAAAAATGATGAGGAAATCATAAAGGAAATGAAAGATTACAACATATTTGTCTACATTTAAGAACCTAAAACCTTTCCCAAGTGATAGAACAATGCAACTGAGCAATAGGCTGTACACACCGAGAATCAGGAAAATGCTCACAATGTTGAATTGAGTGATAATGAAGATCACAATGATGATCAAAATGAAGATCAAAATGAAGAACACAAATTTGAACCTGTACTTGCTAAATATGTCAGAAGACACCATCCAAAGGATCAAATCATTGGAGACAAAAGAGCCAGAATGAGAACAAGAAGTAAGTCACTTAACACTAGATGTTTGATTTGTGATTTTGAGCCTAAATCTGTTATTGCTTCACTTGAGAATAAAGAATCGATTAGTGCAATGAATGAAGAGATAGAACAAATTGAGAAGAATAAAACATGGACATTAGTACCAAGACCGAGTGACAAAAATGTCATTGGTACCAAATGGATATTTAGAAAAAAACTAAATGAGAATGTAGAAGTCACAAGAAACAAATCAAGACTGGTATGCAAAGGGTATGCACAAGAAGAAGGTATTGACTATGGAGAAACCTTTGCACACATTGCTAGAATAGAAGGAGTAAGAATTCTACTTTCTTATTCTAATTTTAAAGGATTCAAAGGATGTTAAATCTACATTTCTAAATGGAATACTATAAGAGGAGGTATACATTGAACAACCTGAAGGGTTTGTTTATCCTAACAAGAGGAACATGGTTTGTAGACTACACAAAGCCTTTTATGGATTAAAACAAGCACCGAGAGAATGGTATGAAAGACTTCACTCTTATCTCATTAGTATTGGATTTGTTAGAACAAGTGACAGTAGTAATCTATATTTGAAAGGAGATACTGATGATAAAATTTTGATTGTTGATATATTTGTTGATGATATCATATTTGGAGGTAATAATATGCTATGCAAGTCATTTGCTGATGAAATGAGAAAATAATTTGACATGTTAATATTTGGAGAGATCAAATTTTTTCTTGGCCTACATATTTTACAATAGGATGAAGGAATCTAAATTACACAATCTAAATACATCAAATAAGTTCTGAAGATATTCAAGATGGAGGACTCCAAACCAGTTGGAACACCTATAGAAACCAGATGAAAATTGACAAAGAAAGACAAGACAACCAAGGTAAATAAGACCTTATATAGATCTATGATTGGAAAACTAATGTATGTTGTAAATAGTAGACCACATATAGCACATGCAGTTGGTATAGTTGCAAGATTCTATGCTAATCCTAAGGAATCACACATGACTTCTATGAAAATAATTTTGAGATATCTGAAGAATACTGAAGACTATGGTTTGTGGTACAATAAAGAAGGAAAATTTGAGCTACAAGTTTACACTGATGTTGATTGGGCTAGAAACATAGATGATAGAAAGAGTACAATAGGAGGAGCATTCTTTATGGGTGAGAGACTTGTCACATGGATAAGTAAAAAGCAAGGATGCATATCACAATCAACTGTAGAAGCAAAATATGTGGTTGCTACTACAAATTGCTCCATTGCATGGATCAAGTAATTGCTAAAAGGTATGAATGAATAAATTATTGACCCAGTAATTATCTATTGTGATAATAATAGTGTTATAAACCTCTCAAAGAACCATCTGATGCATGCTAAGACAAAGAAAATAGCTATTAAGTATCATTACTTGAGGGAACAAGTACAAAATAAAGAGGTGATACTAGAATATGTACAATCCAAAGAAAAAATAGCAGACATATTCACAAAACTATTGCCAAAAGATACGTTTGAGTACCTGAGGAATAGACTAGGGGTTCATCCCTTGTCTACTGGTCACTAAGTTGACTAGGAGGCTGCATCAGCCTACACATTATCAGAAGATTAGTCATGTTAATGCAAGATGAGATATGGAGTGCAATGACACATCAATACAAAAAGGTACTTATCTGAAACACACACAAGAGATATTATAGGCTACTACAGAGTTGTATTGCTGATGGATAGGAGATTCAATTATATAGTTTTGTTTGGCATTGTTGTCAAAGGGAGAGAAATATTCAATGAAATATTCATCCAGGAGAAGTACATCCAAAGAGAGAGAAATGAAATATCCATCAGGGAGTAAGATGAACAACACAAATGAAAATAAATATTTAATGAAATAACCATCCATCAAAGGGAGAGAATTGGAGAAGAGATTCTACAAGAAAGGGAGAGACATAATCAGAAAACATAATTGCTACACCTATCCATTGAAGGGAATGAAGAAAGGGAGAGAACACAACATAATCAAATCTAAGCTAGAAGAGATTACCAAGACTCAGATATTTGAATTGGTTATAGAAAAATAAGATTGGTATGTTATGAGATATCTTATACTGCATATTTCATAGTATGTTGACATCAATGCCAAAGGGAGATATTGATGAACTATAACTAATTGAATATTTGAAAATGATAAGTTGATGATCACTGAGCTGTAAAAGTGGATGCAAGACATTAAATTAGTTAATGTATTTTATTTTCAGTGATGTCAACTTAATATGGTTTGACTAGTCATATACATATTATCATAAACTTGAATAATTGAAGAGACAAATTTTATTTTGTCGGTAAAACATAAAAGTTTTGTATACACTAAGTGATAGTAAACACCGATGAAGAGTGCACAATGACAGATAGTGAACACTGAGTAGTTCCCAATGTATACTGATCACCATAGTAACCAAGCATAACTGAAGTTGTCATCGAGCACAACTGGAGTCAATGATCGAGCTAACTGGAGTTGAGGACCGATCAAAATTTAAGTTAAAGAATGAAAAAACACTTAGCTGGTAGGAGCTATATTTAGACTGATTGATTGATTGCTTTATTATTAACGATCAGTTGAACTAAAGAAAAGAGGGAGATTTAAAGCAATTTTTATTCCTAGCTATCATGGAGAGATTTGTGGAATTAAACTGAAGGAGATATTTATGGATTAAAGCAAGCATGGTGAGTTTTACAGATCAAGAAGTGTTCTACGATAAAAACAAGGAGAATGAGCGGCTAATCATGTCTATATAAAGAGACAAGGAATTCATTGTGAAAGAAGAGCAATGTTGAATATAATTTTGGTGAAGATAGAAGTCTTCATGTAGATCTGATCATACAGGCTGAAGAACAGAGCCAAGGAATTTTGCAGACACCGAGCAATAGAGGACAGAGCATTCACCGAGCAGAAGGAAGAAAGAAAGAGAGAAAAGGAACTAAAAAGCATATTGATCAGAGAGGTATAATTAGACTAACAATAGATCTAAATATCTACAAGATAAATTTGTATATTGAACATATCATTTACTGTATCAGTTTGACCATTGATTCAGAAAATCTCTTAACCGAGTGGGATTTAATAGTCCTTAATGTATTGAGATACTCAAGAGTATCAAAAGGTTTTCATATTGAAAACATAGTGAATGCTAGGTCAAAATAAAAACTGTTAGTTTTAAATCCTCTAATAAGGTCACACTTAACAATGTGTTGTAACCTTTTACAGGGTTGGCTCTTCACCAAGATAACTTCAGAAGAGTGAAAATTTTGGGTTACCAGTCCCAAGTTTTTTTTCCCTTAACATGGTTTCCATGTTAAAATCTATATGTCAAATGTGTATTTCTTTCATTGCATTGATATTCTATTTTACACATTAGCTGGATTGGTCGGTTAACACTAAGTGTAAATTGTTGCTACTCGGTAAAGTCTAGAAAAGATAAACAATATATCTTATCAAGAAGTTTATATTTGTTAGAATTACATAAGGCATACATCTTAATGGACTAAAAGATAACTGAAATTATTATATTTGAGATATAAGTTTTGGTTGGATATTTTGGAATTATTTTAAGGCCACTGATTCACCCCCCCTCTGAGTTATTCTAACAATATCTATCCACTGAAAGGGAGAAAAGGAGAAAAGAGAAAGGGAGAGAAATGAAATATCTATCCATTAAATGGAGAGAATATTCAAGAACAACATATTCAAATCTGTAGAGAGAGTCTACATGGTGAGTTTTTAATGCTGATACATAGTATATATACAAGCTAGGGAGAGCTACAACATTTTGCATATAGTTGTAGAATAGAAGTTTAGTATTTCATGGTATTTTTATATTGCATATTTTATTTTGTGTTGCCATCAATTCCAAAGGGAGAGATTGATGAACTACAACAGTTTGTATATTTGAATTCATTTTGTTGCTGATCAACCAAGTTACAAATGTGATGATAGACATTACTCAGTTAATGTATTTTCATTGATGTCAACTTGTTTTGATTATCATTGAGGTAAAAAACATCTATTATGGGTTAAAGATCTAGAAAAAACAAAGTTTATGTGGTCGATAACTGAATAGTTCTGTATACATCGAGTAAATATAGTGTATACCGAGTACAATGTTAACTGAGCTAGGGATCACCGACACATCATGGTATTGACCGAGAAATAAAAAGAAACTAAAGGCCGACTAAAATAATGAGCTGGAAAATTGATGATTCTAGGGTAATTGATAAGATTTGTTGTGGTGATCAAATGGCTATGAAAATTAAAGGATGATCAGATGAAGAAGATTGAAATGTGTTTTTGACACAATTGCCAAGGAAGGTTTAAGTGGAAAAATCAATGATGGAGATTAAGTGGAAAAATATAAAGGATGGAAATTAAATGCATTATGATGTTTATATAAGAGACAAGAGATCCATTAAGATGATGATTCTATGATGCACACACATGCAAAATGTTAGTAATAACTAAGAGGGGGGAGGGGGTGAATCAGTGGCCTCAAAATATTCCAATTAATAAACCCAAAAACTTACTACCACAATATTAAGCCTCTAGTTATCTTCAGTCCTATAAGATGAATGCCTTCAAATATACTTATCAAATTACTACTACTTGGATTTCTTTGTTAAACCTTATACTATATGTTTACCAAATAGCAGTCTGTTAATTTACTGAAAAACAATAAATTACTTAGAGTATACCGATCAATCCAGATTAGCTATGTGTAATGAAAAACACTAAAGTAATGACTCATAAACACATTGACACATGGATTTTTAACATGGAGACCCTGTTAAGGGAAAAACCACTTGGGACCGGTAACCTAAAATTTTCACTCTTCTGAAGTGATCTCGGTGAAGAGCCAACCTTGTTAAAGGTTACAAACACACTGTTAGGTGTGACCTTGTTAGAGGATTTAAAAGACTAGTTTTTCATTTGATATCGGGCATTTCTATGCTACCTTCCTTGTCCAAACACTTCTGGTTTGTTAAATGGTATCGAGCATCTCATGCTATCTTGATGAACAAACTTTTTGATACTCCTTGGGATGTATCTCAATATAGAAAGGATCTTTAATCCTTCTTGGTTAGGAGACTTTCTAAATCAATGGTTAAACTAAAACAGTATGATTTATTCACATATACAACTTATACTTGCAGATTTTCAGATCTATTGCAAGCTCATAAAATCAATCTGATCAATATATCCTTTTAATACCTTTGCTCCACTTTTGTTATGCTTGGTGATGCTATGCTCTGTTGCTCGACATCCACAAAAATATTTAGCTCTTTCCTCATCTTTATTGATCAGGAGTGTATGAAGTTGTTCTTTATCAGTTTCTCTCCAACATCCTCTTTTTCATTCAATCCCCTTAATTCATAATGAATTAATTTGTCTCTTTATAGACATGATATCACCTTTTCTAGGTTCTTGATTTTCTTGATCTTGGCATGATCCACAACTTTAGCGAATCTGATTTAAAGAAAAACTCTTGTTTTATCTCGCAGAGATCTTCTTGTTAACTGGACAAAACAACTTTAAATCCTTTACTTATCTCTAGCTTTATCTTGTTGATAAAAACAATTAAAACTACCAGCTAAGTCTATATTTATTTGCCAGCTAGATATTTTGTCATTTTTGAACTCAAGTTAAATTTCAGTGTTTTAACACTTTGATGTCTTTGGTCAACAATCCAGTTCTCCTCGGGATCCTCCGTTGGGTTACACTATGATTCTGGCCATTGGGTATACTTGGGATTCTTCTCATTAGTGTTCTTGCTGAGGCATCACAGTGACTTGACTTTCGGTGATCTCTTTCCATCGGGTTCCACTAGTCATTAGTGTTTGAAGTCACATAGTGAATGCTTGTCTTTTATGCATTACTGAGAGCATAATCTTTATCTCTCTGATTCTATGAATTCTTTGACAGTTTGATTATAATCGATTATATTATATCAAGTTGACATCCATGAAAATACTATCCATTAACTTATTTAATGTCTTGCATTATCTTTCTGCATTTTGGTGATCAAATTAACATCTTCAAAAATTCAATCAGTTACATGTCATCAATCTCTCCCTTTGGAATTGATGGCAATATACTACATTCTCATACTATACTATTACTAATACAATATGAAATATAAAGTTTCATCAATCCTTCTTATTGTAACTATTGCAAATGTCTGGCTTTTGGTAAGCTCAAATAACTTAGATTTGTTTCTTGCAGAGTGGTTTCTTCAATCTTCAATCCCTTCACTGGATAGATGTAGCATCTAATGTCTCTGTTATGATATTTTCTCTTCCCTGACTGTTCCACTTCTTGATAATCTCTTTTTTCCTTTGACAACAATCTCTCTCTTTGTATGAACTCTCTCCCTTTGTTACTTCTCTCCCTTACATGGATTTTTCATATGTAATTAATTTCTCTCCATTTGAATATTGATTAACTCTTCCTTCTGATTCTTAGGAACTTCTCTTCATGGATAATGATATAACATTTTCTGATCAATGAGATACTCTCTCCTTTATGATAATGAATCTCTCTCCCTTATGATAATGAGATAATCTCTCCCTTTGACAAAAATGCCAAACAAGGTTCTTCTATATAATCTTCTATCCCTTTATATAATATATTCTTTGAATTTCCTTATCCATCAACAATACAATGTCTCTAGTGTTTGGTGCATACTTGTACCTTGTTGTGTACAAATGTATTTTTTGTTGTTCATCTCAGTGTTTGCATCAACATGAATGATCTTCAGATTATGTGTAGGCTGATGCATCCTCCTAATTAGCTTACTGACCGATAAATAAGGGTTGGACCCCTAGTCTCTGTCTCAAGTATTCAAATGTATCCTTCGGTAATGGCTTGGTGAATATATCAGCTAATTTTTCCTTTGATTGAACATATTATAGTATCACCTCCTTTGCTTGCACTTGTTCTCTCAAATAGTGATACTTGATAGCAATATGCTTAGTCTTAGCATGCATGAATGGATTCTTAGAAATGTTAATTGCACTGGTATTATCACAATAGATAATTATTGGCTCAAGAATCTTCATATTCATACCTTCCAACAATTGTTTGATCCATGCAATATTGGAGAAATTTTCAGCAACAACCACATACTTTGCTTCTGCAATAGACTGAGAGATACATCCTTGCTTCTTGTTGATCCATGTGACAAGTCTGTCACCCATGAAGAATGCTCCTCCAGTTGTGCTCTTTCGATCATCAATGTTTCTAGCCCAATCCGCATCTGTATAGACTTTTAGCTCAAATTTTCCTTCTCTTTTATACCATAAGCCATAGTCCTCGGTGTTCTTTAGATATCTTATAATTCTCTTAATAGTAGTCATATGTGATTCTTTGGGATTAGCAGAGAATCTTGCAACTATTCCAACTGCATGTACTATATCTGGTCTGGTATGAACAACATACATTAATTTTCCAATCATTGATCAATACAAGGTTTGATTTACCTCATTTGATTTGTCTTCTTTTGTCAGCTTACATCTGGTAGCCATAAGTGTTCCAACTAGTTTGGAATCTTCCATCTTGAATATCTTCAACACTTCCTTGATGTATTTATACTGAGTGATATATATGCCTGCATCTTGTTGAAGAATCTATAGACCAAGAAAGAATTTGATCTCCCCAAACATAGACATTTCAAACTCTTTTCTCATTTCATTAGCAAAGGATTTGCATAACATTTCTTTTCCCCCAAAAATGATATCATCAACAAATTTTTCAGCAATCAGAATATTACCATCGGTATCTTATTTTAAGTATAGATTTCTATTTTCACTTGTTCTTACAAATTTAATGCTAATGAGATAGTAGTGAAGTCTTTCATACTAGGCTCTAGGTGCTTGTTTCAATCCATACAAGGCTTTATGTAGTCTACATACCATGTTTCTCTTGTCTGGATCAACAAAATCTTCTAGTTGTTTAATGTATACCTCTTCTTCTAGTATTCCATTTAGTAATGCAGATTTGACATCCATCTGGTATACCTTGAATCCTTTGAATGCAACATAAGCAAGTAAGATTCTAACTCCTTCTAGTCGAGCAATGGGTGCAAAGGTTTCTCCATAATTAATACCTTCTTCTTATGCATATCCCTTGCATACTAACCTTGCTTTGTTTCTTGTGACTTCTCCATTCTCATTTAGTTTGTTTCTAAATATCTATTTGGGACCGATGACATTCTTGTCATCTGGTCTCGGTACTAGTGTCCATGTCTAGTTCTTCTCAATCTATTCTATTTCTTCATTCATAGCACTAACCCATTCTTCATTCTCAAGTGCAGTATTAACAGATTTAGGCTCAAAATCACAAAGCAAACATCTAGTGTTTAGTGACTTACTTCTTGTTCTCATTCCAGCCTTCTTGTCTCCTACGATTTGATTCTATGGATGATGTCTTCTGACATACTTGGCAATTTTCAGTTCATCTCTTTGTTCATCATTCTAATCATCTTCTTGACCTTTGTTCATCTTAAGGATTTTCCTAATTTTTGGTAATTGCAACTTGATGCTCGGGTGCAATGTTCTATTTCTTAGGAGTGATACACTATTGCTCGGGTAGAGTGTCAGGTTTAGTATAAAAAAAATTGTTGTAGTCCTCTGGTTCTCTTATGCTTTTCTTATCATTCTTTTATGCAAATTCATCTATTTTCACATTTTCACTTTCAATAATCTTGTTAGATGACTTGTTAAGACATTTATAAGCCTTGCTTTTGGTTGAATACCCTAGAAAGATACCTTCTTCACTTTTGGAGTCAATTTTTCCATTTCTATCTTCCTTCAAAATATAACATTGACTACCAAAGATTCTGAAGTAACTTACATTGGTTGTATGACCATACCAAATCTCATAGGGTGTCTTCTTTGTGTCCTTTAGTTATACTCTGTTTAATGTGTAGACAACAGTGATGATAGCTTCCCTCCAAAAATTTTGAGTGATGTTATTCTCAATCATCAATGTTCTTGCAAACTCAACAATTGATCTGTTTCTCCTTTCAGCAATTCCATTTTGTTGTTGTGTTCTCGGTGCAGAAACCTATCTTTTAATTCCATGGTCATTGCAATAGTTAGTGAATTCCTCTAAAGTAAATTCCACTCCTCTATCTAACCTTAAGCATTTCAATTTCTTTTCACTTTTTTTTTCTACCATAGCCTTATACCATTTAAACATCTTGAATGCTTCTAACTTATCTTTTAAGAACATAATTGTCATCATTCTAGAATAATCATCAACAAAGAGAATAAAATACCTATCTCCATAGTATCTCTTTGTCCTCATGGGTCCACATAGATCAGTATGGACTAATTCTAGGATTACATTAGATGTATGGGTTTTACTCTTGAAACTAGACTTTGTCATATTATCATTTTGACAATTCTTGCACATGATATGCTCGGAATTAGTCATGCTCAGTGAGCCTTTGACATTCCTTTTGTTGCTTATTTTTATCATGTTGTCAAAATTCACATGACATAATATTTTGTGCCACAACCATATGTCTTCATTTCTACCCATTAAACAAGTGGTGGTAGTGTCATCAAGATAGAAAAGGTTACCTTTTGTCTGCTCACTAGTTCTGATCAACCTTCTTGATTCATTGAAGATCTTTGCCTTCTTATTTTCAAAAATGCCACTCGAGGACCTGCATTATTCTATTGTAAAACACTTAACATATTATAATTCAATCCTTTTACCCAGTAAGAATTTTCACATTTGATCAGGTTATTCAACATTATAGTCCCTTTACCTTCAACTGGACAAGGTGTATCATTTCCCATTCTTACTAAACCACCATTGTAGTATTCAAAAGTATCAAACTTTTTTTTTATCACCCGTCATATGGTGAGTGAAACCACTATCTATGATCTAGACATCATTCTTACTAACTTTAGATATGAGTGCAGTTTCTACAAACCTTTCTTCTTCTTTGTCTAAATCATCCTTCATGGCTACAAATACCATCTTAATGTCTTCTTCTAATTCAGTGTCAATGTCATTAGCTCTATTCTCAGCTAGGTAACAAGCTTTCTTCCCTTTTTCCTTGTAGTCTCGGGTATCTCTTTTGTCAAATTGTTAGTTGCTTCGGTAATCTCTATTATCACCTCTATCAAACTTCTTCTCATATGATCTATCATTACCTCTATCATCTTTTATTCTGTTTAGACATCTTGCAGCAAAGTTTCCAACCTCTTTACAATTGAAACATATAAGTGGTAATTTACCTTTGTATCTACCTTTCCCTCTCTGCAATCTTCTTTCCATTAGTGCTTCAATCTCATCAGGTCCTTGATCCTCATTATCACTTTCACTATCATTTCTAATAGCATGTATATGACTTGAATTACTTATCTTTAAAGAATATTTGAATATAGATTCTATAGATGGTAAGACACTATTATCAAAGTTATTCATCTCAAATGAAATCAATCTACCAATCAAACTATCTACAATAACTGTATTATTTGCAAATTCCCTCATTTCTTGAATAGCAGAAACTCTAATACCATACACATGCAGTAAGGTTCTTAAGAGTTTACTTATCACTGTCTCCTCTTCAAGTACATCTCCAACTCCTTGGATAACATTGACTACCTCTTTGATTCTACAGCTATACTGAGTGATATTTTCTCCTATTTTCATCTTTAGGTCATCAAACCTCCCTCTTAGGCTTTCTACCTTGGCTCTTCATACATTAGCATCTCCTCCATGTACCAGCTTCAACTTACCCCACATTTTCTTTGTAGAGGTACAAGCTTTGACATCTTCAAACTTAGCATCAAAGAGTGATGAGGCAAGTTCTATCATCATGCAATTATTCTCATGCTTTACTCTTAATTGCGCAAGAGTGTGAGGTCATGTAGGCAACACATATTTAGTATCAAGGTATTGAGTAACATCATTTCCAATACCTGATAGGTGGAGTATTATTATACTTTGACATGATGCAAAGTTGTCTTTATTCAACTTGGGCACATCTCGTCTGTTCATCTTGTGATATTTTGCTTGAGCTATTAAACTCCCTTTTTAAGCACACAAGCTCTGATACCAATTGTTAGTAATAACTGAGGGGGGGGGGGGTGAATCAGTGGCCTCAAAATATTCCAATTAATCAACCCAAAAACTTAGTAACACAATATTAAGCCTCTAGTTATCTTCAGTCATTTAAGATGAATGCATTCAAATATACTTATCAAATTACTACTGCTCAGAATTCTTTGTTAAACCTTATACTATATGTTTACCGAATAACAGTCTATTAATTTACCAAAAAATAGTAAATTAATTAGAGTATACCGATCAATCTAGATTATCTATGTGTAATTCAAAACACTAAAGTAATGACTCATAAACACATTGACACATGAATTTTTAACGTGGAAACCCTGTTAAGGGAAAAAAAACTTGGGACCGGTAACCCAAAATTTTCACTCTTTTGAAGTGAGCTCGGTGAAGAGCCAACCCTATTAAAGGTTAGAAACACACTGTTAGGTGTGACCTTGTTAGAGGATTTAAAAGATTAGTTTGTCACTGGATATCAAGCATTTCTATGCTACCTTCCTTGTCCAAACCCTTCTGGTTTGTCAAATGGTACCTGGCGTCTCATGCTATCTTCATGAACAAACTTTTTGATACTCCTTGGGATGTATCTCAATATAGAAAGGATCTTTAAATCCTTCTCGGTTAAGAGACTTTCTGAATCAATGGTTAAACTAAAATAGTATGATCTGTTCACATATACAACTTATACTTGCTGATTATCAAATCTACTGTAAGCTCATAAAATCAATCTGATCAATATATCCTTTTAATACCTTTGCTCCACTTTTGTTCTGCTCGGTGATGCTATGCTCTGTCACTCAGTGTTCACAGAAATATTTAGCTCTTTCCTCAACTTGATTGATCAGGACTGTATGAAGTTGTTCTTCATCAATTTCTCTTCAGCATCCTCTTTTTCATTCAATCCTCTTAATTCATAATGAATTAAGTTGTCTCTTTATAGACATGATATCACCTTTTCTAGGTTCTTGATTTTCTTGATCTTGGCATGATCCGCAATCTTAGTCAATTTGATTTAAAGAAAAAATCCTATTTTATCTCGCAAAGATATTCTTTCCAACTGGACAAAACAACTTCAAATCATTTACTTATCTCTGGCTTTATCTTGTCTATGAAAACAATGATAACTACTAGTTATGTCTATATTTAGCTCTAATAGCTAGATATTTTGTTGTTTCTGAACTCAAGTTAAATTTTAGTGTTTTAACACTTTGATAGCTTCAGTCATCACTCCAGTTCTCCTTGGGCTTCTCCATCGGGTTACACTATGATTCTGGCCGTTGGGTATGCTTTTTATTCTGCTCATCGGTAATGCTCATCAGTGTTCTTGCCCGGGCATCACAGTGACTTGAATTTCGGTGATCTTTGTCTGTCGGGTTCCACTAGCCGTTAGTGTTTGAAGTCACATAGTGAATGCTTGTCTTTTATGCATTACTAAAAGCATAATATTTATCTCTCTGATTCTCTGAAGTCTTTGACACTTTGATTATAACCAATTAGATTATATCAAGTTGACATCAATGACAATACAATCCACTAACAGATTTAATGTCTTGCATTATCTTTCTGCATTTCAGTGATCAACTTAACATCTTGAAACATTAATCAGTTACATGTCATCACAAAATTCATGTATGACTGATCAAACTAGTTTAAGACAAAACCGATCAATTTTGTAGACAACACCGAGCGTCAGAGGAAAGAGAATTTACCAAGTAGAATATAGTATGAAGAATCAGAGGAACTGAAGTGAACAAATTGATCAAAGGTATATGTACTTAGCATAGATACGCAACAAATTTGTATTTGAATCAGATCATTACTGTATCATTTTAACCATTGTTATAGATAAATCTCTTAACCGAGTAGGACTTGAAAGTCTTTATTATGACAGTCAAATGAATGTTGATTATTTTCTTGTTGACCCCATAGTGAATGATTGGTCAAGCGAGAACTATTAGAAATAAATCCTCTAACCAGGTCACATTTAACAATGTGCATTATAACCTTTAACAGGGTTGGCTCTTAACCAAGCTCACTTCAGAAGAGTGAAATATTCTGAGTTACCAGTCCCAGGTGGTTTTTCCCTTAGCAGGGTTTCCACGTTAAAAATCTGTGTTAATTTGTATGATTGTTATTTTTCTTTACACATTATTTCATCTGCATTGATCGGTAATCACAGTAATTATTTTACTGCTACTCGGTAGATGACTTGATAGATGAATTGATAAGTTTGAGATCACAGTTTATCTTTCATCGAGTTGATTTATATGTTTGAAATTTTTGTTATATACATTTGGGAGAATTTGGGACTGTAGGATAACTGGAGCTAACTGATTCACCCCCCTCTTAGTTATCTAACAACAAGTACAATAATATCTCCACCTATTTATAACAAAGGACAAAGGAGAGAAAATATATCCAAGAGAATGATAGGAAGAATCAAACTATACTGAATCAACATTGAAAATAATATACCAATGGATCATCTGAAAGATAATAGTTTTCAAAACCTAATTGGTATCAATTCCCAAACATATCAGTAGTTCAAAGAAGCGAGCAACCAATATACCTGGGTATGAGAATAAAATGACCATGTTATATATGCTCAACCCTCTGTGGAAATAAAGTTGAAATCATCAGTAGTCCAAAAATAGATATACTGTGATATGGAAGAATATGAAGGTACAAATGCCAAAATGAGTATACATGAGTCATGCCAAAAGTTGATATCATAGGAATTGTGATACATCTAAAACTATAAAGCAAACTGAAAATACCAACTGATCCTAATCTAATCATCATAATGGAGGTATAATAGAAATTCTAATGGAATGATAATTGGTCAGTCCATACAATCATAACAACCTGATTGAAATAATCTTGCTAAGTAATAGACCAACTAAAAACCAGAAATCAAGAATACCCCTATATAAAACTGATAACTATATTGAGCAAACTGAAAATATTCATCTGAACCCTGATAACTATATTGAATAAATAAATACATAAAACAAATATTGTTCCATAAAATAATACTCTATTCCAAACTCTCCCAAGTGATTGAACAACTAGTTACAAATATGTAACTGAATAGAATTAAATACAAATCTATGATGCATAGAAGACATATTTTTTTGTATGCATCATAAAGTCATCTCTTGGAGACCTTACTCTATGAAAAAAAAAATTACTCCCCCTCATATTAAAGTCTCATATTTAACTAATGATTTACCTTTGTAAGATTATTATAATAGTTATTTAAATCTTGAATATATAGAGCAAAGAAAATTGATAAAAAAGCATGTAGATGGTTTTTGCATATTTTTATCAACATCTTTCTTGAAACAAAACTATCATATTAATACCACAAAAATGTCATCATAAGTATCAATATGAGAAATTAATCTTAAGAGAAACCTCTCACAAGTTGTAACTGAAAAGCATAAGAAAATTTATCTATGTTCTGTAAAGATAACTTTGCTTCATCATTATCTGAAAATGTAGAGTCATTTACTAAGCACCATAAAGATTTGCTTGTTGCTTTACTGAGTTCATTGATTATAATAACATACTGATAGAAATAACTCTATCAGAATTGTTATTAATCAATAATTTGATGCTGTCAAAACAAAGTATAATCATAAATCACAAGCATATTTTATTCAGAAATATCCCTCCAAAATTTGCTTATTGTTGCTCAAAGGATGAAGGATTTAGATCCTTTGAGTTAAGTGCACTTGAATTATATGATAGTAGGCCATTTGAATTTTTTTCCTAAATCAAATAGATGCACCTTTTGATGTGAACTATCTATCATCAAATCATTTCTCATATTCCATGTATGTACCTTAAGAAAATTTGATTTTTTAGTATGTTTAGTTAATTTTTCTATTAGCCAAGAAATGTCTTTGTCAAACTTTAGCATTTTTATTTAAGTTGCTATCTCAATTTCATTTATTTTCTTAAAGCTTCTTTATTTTTGAGAAAATAAATGTATTTGTACTATCCAACTCATTTACTGAATTCTGACATTCTTCTAGACTTAGTTCCAATTTATCAATTTATTTTTCAAGTCTGGTAATCTCCTTTTTTGCATTAATTGGCTGACCTTCATAATCTATAGTAATAATCTTTTTTGAACATTCACCAATTTCACTAAGCAAGAAAATTTCATTCTTATTTTCAGCTCTTACCTCTTACAAACAATATACATTTCTTTCTATCTTGACTCTTGTAGCAATAATTGTACCATTTGTTTCCAAGATTTGACATTCAAGGGCTGTAAAGATAACTATAAAATTTTGCTGACATATCTGATTTATAATTAACAGATTGTATATCATTCCTTCCACCTAGTAAACATTATTTATAAGTTTATAATTATCAAGTTGAATAGTTCTTGATCCTTTGATTTGAAAGCATTTGTTATCACCAAACATAACTGATCCAACATCAAACAAATTAATTTTTACCAACTTATTTTTGTCTCTAGTTAGATGATGGGAACATTCACTATCTAACATCTAGATATCTTCTATTTTAAGACATACATGATTGAGTTGTCATTGCAACCTTTTTAGGTCTCCAAACTAATTTTGTTTTAGGAACAAAATTTGATTGCCTTTTTATAGAATCTTGACAAAATCTTACAATGTGTCCAATCTGACCACATTTAAAACACTAAAGTTTAGTTAAAATTGATATAACTTTCCATTAACTAAACTTGTATTTTTTCTAGTATAATTCTTGTGGTCATTTGTTTTATTCGGGGAATTTTTAGAGTTATTACAATATTGAGCAATAATTTTACCTTTACCACCTTGCATGGATGATTCACCAATATCAAAGACATTATTCATTTTTTTCTTAAACTTAGTACCTATGCTTCTAGGGTAGTGCAAGCATGATATTTATTCTCTATTGTTCCTCGTGTGATTTCAAGAACACATTTTTGTTCTTCAATCCAAGGCCTTAAGGAAGAAATTAGAGTTGAATCATTTTGTATCTTTGTTTTTAATTCATTTTCTTCCTTTTTTACCTTTTTAATTTCTTTAAGGATAACTATTAACTCTCCCTTGTAGTCAATTTTAGATTTTGTTAATTGATTTTCCTGAGACTATGTTGGAGTAATAATTGTTGTCACTTAGGATTGCACCTGCAAGGCTAAGTATGAAACCTAGTGATCCTATGAAACATGGGACTACTTTTAGGTTGTGGGTGATCTATGATGAAAGTAGACCTCAGGGTTAAGGGTTGGCTTCCCTTAAATCACCTGAAAACTAAATCTAAACTTAGAAGGGAAAAAGGGGAGAGAAGAGCATTAACTTAAAACTGGAAATGAAACTAGAGTGATTCACAAAATTGAAAAGATCTACACATTGAAAAAAACTCACAATGTGTATTAAAGAATAACTTATAACTTCACAAATTTACCCTACTTATAATGTTGTCCTTATGAATGATAAGGTGTTGATTGTAGATAGGAAGGGAAATGAGTCCCACAACCTAAAATACCCTTAAATGCACACAAATTAGGACTTTAGGCAACAAAATGTGCTTTTGAACATTTAAATGAACAATACATCAAGTAAAGGATCAATTTTAATCACAATAGCATTGACACAAAACTCATCAAATGACTCATAATATCAATAGGAAAAGAAGGATTACTATTCTGCATTCAACCAAAAGGAGCCATGACACAATCTGCTTCTCCAAGAGCTACAAACATGCATATCTCAGAGTGAGATAGGATGCAAGAAATCCCTCTATCACAAAATGTGAGAGGTATAAATAGCTAAGAGGTAGGAAACTGCATCTCCAAGAAATCTGGGATCTCATGACTGTCTCCACCAAATTTGGAACTGAAAGGAGAAAGGATTTTTGACAAAATCTATATTTTAGGTCCATGGGATATGTTGTTCAAATCTAGGTGACCTAACCTCCCCCTAAAGGTGATGACATGGAGAGATTTTCAGAATTTATGCCTTAAAAAGCCTCTTTCAAAATCAAACCTACTCCCCCTAATCATGCATTGGGTAGGTAATATTTGAACAAGATGATTTATAAAATATCACTTGTCAAATATTTTACAATAATAAAAGTGCATGATTTCACAATTAAAACATCTCATATTTAACAATGACCCCTAATAAAAATATTGGTAGGAATCACACTATCTAATTACAATAATAACACCTAGGTTTTTAGGGGTCACATGCTCATATCTCTAATTTTGTCTTTGTTAAAATGACTTTCCTTAGAATATTTTCAAATTTTTAAATGAAAGTCTTCATTTACCTTTTAACTCCCTTTACTAAGGAAATTTTTAAAAACTCTTAACATATGCTAGGAAATAACAATAATAGCCTACCCCACCTCTAAACATATGTTATGAAAAAAACTTTAAACATGCCCCGCTTCGAACACATGTTAATGAAATCATATCCCAATCGGCCTTTTAGCTTTTATTTTATTTTCACACCAAGAAAAACTCGGGCTTTATGATGGCATAGTTGTAATTCGAATGGGAAAGATGCCATGGATTTTTGGAGATGTTTCTATTTATGTTGAGCTTGCTTTGTGGATTTGGACTTGGCAATGACAATATATGCAGCAAGGTAATTGATTCATCTCCATTGTTTTTCATTTCATAGCTTTGAATTTGTTGGTTGCATGATGTCATGCTTTGAATCTCTGCATTTTCTTCATCTCATAGAGCTCGAGATGCTTCTTCTTTTGTTGTGGTTGCATGTGGATTGGATTAGAATGTTTGAAGTTGTTAAGCTTCTTTCAATGTTGAACACCATCTTCTTTTGTTGCAGCTATGAGCTTGAGGTCATGGCTATAATGTTAGGGCATCATTTTTTGGTTTTGAATCCATAGCATGGGTCATGGCTTGCTGCTCCTTCTTCTTTTGCTTGTGGTTGTAGCTTGCAATGATGCATCCATGTTCATTACCTTCTTTGATCCATGCTTCTATGGCATTGTCTTATTAATATATTGTTGTTTTTTTTTGTTAGAGAGATAGATATGTTGTTGTTTTTTTTGACTTGGCTGAGATCGACTTGCAAATGCATCATACTACAACATATTCTTGTTGTTTTTATCATTGAAAATATAGTCTTTGCTTGAGATTACACATGCAATTTTGTAAATGTTGTTTTCAATTTTGCTGAGATATTGTAGACACCTAAATTTGATTAACATATTTAATTAAATTTAGTATTTTTCTTGAATATTATTGATAAAATAATTACATATTTATTTAATTAATTTATGTTATCCCCTAGCCTGATTAAATCAATTAATCAACTATAGTCTAATTAATTATTAAAAGACAACCCATAGTCTAATGATTAATTAAATCCTTTTCCTCTATTAAGTTGAATGAATATGCTTATTTATTTAACTTAATTCATAATCCCTCTCTTATCCCCACTTGTGAATTAAATACTCCATTTAAGTTAATTTGAGCACATGGATCCTAACTTTAACCCCTAAACTAACCATGCTCAACCACCTAACCCAAAGTTCCAACTCAGCCCAACCCATTCACACATACTAACCCTTCCTTATTAGTTGATTGACCCCAATTAACTAATTAACCCCTCCACTCATTCTCTCTCCTCCCATCACATCTTTTTAATCACCCCACTTATCTTCTAAAACTAAGCCTAATCACTCCCTAAGCATGTGCACAATCCTAATCCAAGGATTAATAACTCAACCCAAACCCCAAATTCAACCTCTTGTCATATCACTCAAATCCCCCATCTATATCTCATTAAGTCTTCCTTAAATGCTCTTACATCCCTCTTACACAATCCATCCTCCTTTTCCCATCTTGTCCCCTCTCACATCTCCCAAAATGGTCACATTCCCTCAAACCCTCTCTCCTTGTGACACTTGTCACAATAAGAGGCATTTGAAGAAGCACAATCCATGTTCTCTCTCTCAAATGCATCTCAACCCTTCCTCAAGTTTTCATCTCAACCATCTATTTAGGCCTCCATTTGCCTATAAATTGAGGGCTCTTTTCCTTCATTTTCATCCACCTTTTATGCATTGTTATCATGCCAAATTGAGATCCAAAATCAACCAACATACCATCATAATTCCAAAATCCCTCCAAAACCATTTAAGCTTGAGCACACATTCAACCACATTGGATAAAATCTACTCAACAAAAAGAGGTCTTCACTTGGTTTAAAGGAGGTTTTAATTTCTTTAGGCTTGGTATTTAGTTTATTTCCTTTTATATTGTCTAATCTTATATGTTGTAGTTGATTATTTGTTTAATGTTTAGTTTATCTTTGCATTCCTTGACACACTAGTTTTATTACACACAGATATATATATATATATATATATATATATATATAGCTTCATTTTCTCCAAGATATATATTGCAAATGGATCATACCTCTGTTATGTATAGCATATGCTTGTTGTTTTTTAATCTTTGTTGAGGTACATATGAATTAGTTCAAGTTTGTTGTTGTTGACTTTGAGATTATAATCACTTTTATTTCCTCCACTATTTTGGGGAATCATTCTCATGGATGTTGAAGACATCATGTTGTTAATTTCTATTATACTTGATCACTTCCAGAACTAGGGCATCATTTCTCATTTTCTATGTTTACATTACATATGCATCACTATAATCATGGAAATGTTGTTTTATCTTTTTCTTTTGAAGTGGCTCTGTTATCTGAGATGCATTTGGAATCATTGTGCTCTATTCCATTGAAGTTCTTGGATCATGCTTAATGTTGTCTTCGTTCTTTGCTTTGATATCTATGTCATGATGCATGTCCACCTTGATATGTCCATATTGTGCTCTCTTTACTGCATAGTGAACTTTTGGTAATGGATTGTATCTCCTTCTAAATGATGTATACCAGTTGACCTCCTGATCTCTTTAATGTCCCATTGGGTACTGTTGTTCCATTTCTTACCCCTTTCTTGGATTAGTGCTTCTCCTTGGAGCTGTGAGGGAATCAAAAACTCTGTGGAAATGGAGCTTCTGATACCCCTCATAGTTTTAATGCATGGTACTGTGAGGGCTTGGCACTTGATCATGAGTGTTCTTGTCCTACAAATTGGGGTTTTCCAAGGGGATTTTAGAGGGCATCTTGATTCTTCCCACTTTTCATAGCAACACCATTCATTGTACATGGGGATGCAACATCTTCATAAGTATTTTTACTCAAACATAGTTATCCTTCAGTGGTGGATGGTGATGGCTACCCTTGAAGGCTTCCTATGTCTTAGCAAGGGTATTTTTTGCAAAATAATACAATGTCACAACTTCTTCTACACTTGCACATGGAACAAACAAGTTAATAAAACATGGTACTTCTCCTCCTTCACACATCATTTGAGTTTACACCTGCCTTGAGCATGGGTAATCTTTTGATACCTTATGACTATGTATGGACATGTATGATTGTAGATATAGATAGTTCATTGGATATCATTTATTGCTTAGATCTTCAAGATCTAACCCATCTTCATCATGCGGGCTTTGGAGTAGTTTGGGAGCTGTAGTGGACTCAACATTCCTCCTTTTAACAGGAAATGACTTATATTCCATTATTTGTTTATGTTTCACTAATGCATAAATATATGTAGCCATAAGTTATTCAAGGTTGGCTATGCTCACAGCCTATGTGATCTCTTCTGATTTTCTTTTCTTTCATTTCTGTACATACATGTCATTCATGCTTAAATTTTGTATATGATCCATTATATATATGTCATTTCATTGGATAGCTTATATTCCTTTCTTTTCTTTTTTAGTACTTTCAACTTAGCTTAAAAAATGAACTCAAATATAATCCAGATCATCTAATAATTTGCAAATTAGGGTATCTTAGCAAGCTCACTTAGTAAATAGGTTAACGATTTCCACCAATTGAATGAATATGAAAATGGGGTAACAATAACAACCATAAATAATGTTTCTTCATTTCCATCTAATGGTTCATTTGAACCACTATTTGTGATATTTGCAAGTAAACCCTTATTCCTTTTAAAATTATTCTTCTATTTAATATCTTGTTTTTTCTTTTTATTATAAGACTTATTATCTTCCTCATCACTATCAATATCTTTATTTGGACATTGAGCAGCATAGTGGCCTATTCTCCCACAAGAAAAACATTTAAAATGTATTTTTCCTTTATATCTACCTGAGACTCTCCTAATTGTTCTTACAAAATTTGATTCAGTGCTATCAGTTTGATCGGACTCATAATTAGTTTCAATTTTTTCTCACTTAAATTTTGATTCTTTGCTAGGTTGATCTGAACTAATTCTCATTTCATATGTAGTAAAAATACCATGTAAAGTATTAAGAGCTACCTTATTTACATCCATTTGTTTCACAAGTGGTGTAGGGCACCTAGGACTTGAGTTTTCTTGTTTTGTTTTCAAATTTAATAAGGGATGTGTCTAACCATTAATAGTCTATCGTGTGTGGACAGGGATATTATTGGTACATTTATAAACCATAATTCCTTAGTTCATTGGATTGTCTCTAGTGTTTTTATGAAATTTTATGTTTTTGGTTGTACAAGTGTTTCAAGGGTCATGTGTGCCCTTATTTTGTCATTTGTAGGCTTTTAGAGTCATTTCCCACTTGTTGGGATGCAACAATGTTGATGTTATTAGTTATTGTCAAAAGTTTTCATTTTTGGCAAATGTTGTCAATACAACATTTCAAAAAGTTGCTCGACTGTTGCAACTATGATCCCAATAGCCAAAAATGGATTTGAATTAGTTGGGTTAGTTAGAGAGTTTTTTTTTATGTTGTTTGAATCCTGTCCAATCGGGAGATTTGACATAGGATACATTCTAGAGCAAGTTTTAATGAAAAACCATTGTTTCTGAGAAATTCCTGAGTTGTATGGTTGTGTACGGATCCCATCTTCTGATAAAGTGGTCTCATAACTATTTTTGATAAAATATCTTTCTATTTCACTTGGTTTGGTTTGATTTGGTTAACATTTTCATGAGTTAGAAAGAAAACTGTGACCGCGGGTCTGAAAACCACAAGAATTGGGGTCTGGTATGAAGATGTGGCCCTAACTTACAATTTCATTATTGGAAATCGATCCCACCGGGTGAAATGTAAGTTAAGGAAATTTACTATAAGATTACAAAGGCTCGGGGGAGTTGATCTATGTCTTAAAAATTGATGCCCTAGGCTAAATATTCAGTATGTATTTAGCCAACAAGAAGAAGAAATGCATGCAACAACATGCCAAGAATGAATTGGGTCCAAGTTTTTTATTGATTCAAATTATTTGAAGACCATAGAAACCTCCCAAGTGACTGCATTTATTCTAAGTACCCATCTTTGGACCAATCCATTTGACCCTAGTCTAACTTGATCACTTAGGCTAGTGTGTTGTTGTGACAGTTTGAAGATGCAAAATTAGCATGGTTTCTTGTTGTTTTGGGGTTTGTAATTGTGGTGTTGGAAGGTTCTAAAAACCATAAAAATAGTCTTGGTTCCCTGATTCATTTCTTTTATTGAAGTAAAAGTCCATTGTTTTAGCCCTAATAGGAATTAGGATAAAATCAGAGAATTACATTTTTGCAAGACTGTAGAATCCAGTTGACTATGGAAAGTGGAGTCTTAAGGGTCTATAAGAAGTTTATAACCCTTAGTGTAAGTTTGTGATTTATGTAAGATAGTATCCCATTGTTGTGACTTGGTAAAGAAGGAGTGTCTCTAGGAAATCTATAAACTTGGAGACTTGGAGGAGGATTAGTTGGAAGGAATCTCCTTATGTAGAAGGGATTTAGAGACTTGTCCAAGGGAGGAGTTTAAACTAATCTATTCAGGGATTAGAGGAATTAGAGAACACCATCCAATTATTAGAAGATGGTAGGCCAACCTACACTTATTGTTGTGTGCACTCTGGACCAAGTGGTATCAGAGTAGTAAGAATATGGTTGGGAAGCAAAGGAATAGACACCATGTCTAAAGTAGATGAAAGAGATAGGGAGATCCCTCTGAGGATCAGCAATATTGAACTATAAAATATTGTGAAGGAGAAGATGGCTAAAAGTAGAGTAGTCAGAGAGGAAAATAGAACTATGAAGAGGGAATTAGAAAATTTGAAAGGACGAGTGAGAAGAGGAGAGACTGAAGAATCAGAGGGAGAAGAAGAAGATGATGAGAGACATTCTGAACAAACCCATGTACTTGAAGATCAGAGGGCCATACTTTCATCCCTAGAAAGAGTTGAAAAGAAAGACAAAGGGGATCTACCTATGTTTCATGGAAAACTAGATCTTGATGAGTGCATGGATTGGCTAGAGGCTCTTGAGAGTCATTTTGAGTGTGAAGACATACCTTCCAATCAGAAAATGAAGATGGCCAAATCAAGATTGAAAGGACCAGCTTTGATTTGGTGGAACTTTCTCCAAAATGAGATATTTGAAGAAGACAAGAACCCCATCACCACATGGAAGAGGATGGTGACTAAAATCAAGAAGCAATTTGTCCATGAGGGCTTTGAGGTAATGCTTCATAAGAAACTACAAAATCTCAAGCAAAAAGACCTAGATGTAATTACCTGTACCCAAGAATTTCATAATTTAACTCTCAAGGAAAAGATATATGAAAGTGAGAAGCAAAAACTTGCAAGGTACATTTATGGTCTTAAGTATAGCATTCAAGATGAAATCACATTGATTACCATGGAGTATATCCATAAATGTTTTTAGATTTCCCTCAAGATTGAAGAGAAACAAAGGAGAAAAGGTGAACAAAATAACAGAGGAAGAGGAAATAATTTTAGAGGAAGGGGAAGATTCAATCTAGGAGGATCCTTTCCTAGAAACCAAGGAGAAATGAGAAGTCAGAAAGCTGAGAATGAAAACAATAGAAGAGGTACTTTTAGAGGAAGATGGTCAAATAGCAGAGTCATATTTGGGGGAAGGGGATCCATTGTCTTCATTGGAAGATTTTTTTCTTGCAATCAAGTTGGTCACCAGTCATTTCGGTGTCCAGAGAAGGAAGGGGTAAATAGTCAAGGAGATAGGAGAGTATAGTTAACTCATGATGAATATTGTCAAAGTACCACTTCCTACCACACTACTACTTCTTCCAAGCATGTTGGACCAGAAAGTGGGGAGTGTCTGATGTTCAATAGGTCACTCTTGATGTGACTTATCAAGGAGCCTCCTCAAAGAAACTCAATCTTCAAGACCACATGAAAGATTAAGAAAAAGGTATGCAAAGTAATTGTAGATTTTGGTTCCACTGATAATTTGGCTTCAATTGAAATGGTGACTAAGCTTGGTTTGAAAAGGATACCACACCCCACACCTTATAAAGTCTCTTGGTTAAGAAAAGAATAACAAGTTATAATTAATGAGCAATGTTGGATTGATTTTCAAATAGGAGAGTACAAGGATAAGGTAGTGTGTGATATAGTTGATATGGATGCTTGCCATCTCCTTCTAGGGAGACCATGGAAATATGATACCAATTGCCAACATGATGGTAATTCTAACATATTCACTTTAACCAAGGATGGGGAAACTTACACAATGATACCTTTGATAGAAGAACCTAAGGATACGGTGTTGACTAATAGTGTCATGATGGTGGGGGAGAAATAATTCCTAAAAGGTATTAAGTAAGATAAGGTACCATGTTTTTATATTGTAGTTAATACTAAGGAGAGTGTACCAAGAAAGGATAAACCATGTCATGAGGCCCTAAGAAGTTTTGGTCCAAAGGAGGTTGATGATTTGTTAGATAAGTATAAAGGCATTATAGCAGATAGTAGTAATGAGTCCTTACCACCCAAGATGGAAATCATTCATTTCATTGACTTAATACCAGAGGCTACACTACCTAATAAGGCTACTTATAAACTTACACCATAACATAATGAAGAGGTAACTAGACAAATCCAAGGACTCTTAGAGAAGGGATTCATAAGAAAGAGTATAAGTCCTTGTTCTGTACCAGTAGTACTTGCACCTAAAAAGGAGGTTACTTGGAGGTTGTGTGCTAACTCTAGGGCTATCAATAGGATCACCATTAGATATAGGTTCCCAATTCCAAGAATGGAGGACCTTATGGATTGTTTAGGTGGGGCTACACACTATTCCAAAATTGATTTAAAAAGTGGTTATCACCAGATAAGGATTAGAGGGGGAGATGAATGGAAGTCAACATTCAAGACTAATGAATGCTTATTTGAGTGGGTTGTCATGTCATTTGGTTTATCTAATTCCCCAAGCACTTTTATGCGTTTGATGAATGAATTTTTGCAAACTTTTCTTCATAAATTTATTGTTGTTTATTTGGATGACATCCTGGTTTTTAGTAACAGTGGGGCAAGGCATCTACATCATATTTATTTGGTCCTTAGAAGACTTCATGAAGAAGGTTTGAAGATTAACATTGAAAAGTGTTCCTTCTTGCAGGAAGAGTTAGTGTTTTTGGGAATTGTGATATCCAAGGATAGTTTGAAAATGGATCCAAAAAGGGTTGAATCTATCCTAAATTGGCCACCACCTACTTCAGCATCAGAGGTAAAAAGTTTCCATGGTTTATGTAGTTTTTATAGAAATTTTATCAAAAATTTTAGTGGTGTTTGTGCCCCTATACTTAATACAATCAAAGGGGGTAGAGAGTGTGTTTTTGTGTGGACCAAAGAAGCCAATGATTCCTTTGAACTCCTAAAGAATAAGATTACAAAGAAAAAAATCCTAGTACTCCTTGATTTTTGTAAGGTTTTTGTGGTGGAATGTGATACAAGTAATAAGGCTATAGGGGGTGTCCTTATTCAATATGGGAGACTAGTTGCTTTCTTCAATGAAAAAATAAATGAAGCCAAACAAAATTACTCCACATGTGACCTTGAATTGTATGCTATGGTCCAATATTTGAGGAAATGGCATTATAAATTTTTATCTCAAGAGTTCATTGTGTACACTAATAATCAGGCTCTTAGTTTTTTCAATAGGCAAGAGAAACTACACCATAGGCATGTTAAGTGGATGGAGTTTTTACAATCATATAGTTTCACTATCAAGCACAAAAAAGGTGTTGCTAATAAGGTTGTTGATGCCTTAAGTAGGAGGACTTTAACAATTCAGAATATACAGTTGGAAAGTGTAGGGATCTCATCCATGAAGGATATGTATGTAAATGATGATGACTTCAAGGAGATTTACAAGGTTTGTATGGACATGTCTGAAAGGTATCACACTGAATTTTCTAAATTTATGATTCAAGATGATTTATTGTTTAAAGGGGGGTTACTTTGTGTCCCTAGAAGTTCTATGAGGGAGAATATTGTCAAGGAGAAGCATTGTGGCAGTCTTGTAGGAAATTTTGGGGTGGATAAGACATTGGAGTTGGTTAGGAGATTCTACTTTTGGCCAAGGTTGCAGACTGGTGTTAGGAGGTTGGTGGAAACATGTTTTGTGTGTCAAAGATCTAAGGGTCATACTTCAAATGTAGGACTCTATACTCCACTTCATATTCCATCAAATCCTTGGGATGCCATTAGTATGGACTTTGTACTTGAGCTTCCTAAGACAAAGGTTGGTTATGATAGTTTTTTTGTTGTTGTAGATAGATTTTGCAAAATGGCTCATTTCATCCCATGTAGGACTACACATGATGCCTCTCATGTTGCAATATTATTTTTCAAGGAGGTTGTAAGGTTTCATGGTTTACCATTTTCCATAATCTCTGATAGAGATCCTAAGTTTCTTGGTCACTTTTGGAGGACCCTATGGAAGAAGTTATGGACTAATATTTGTTTATCATCAGCCTATCATCCTTAGTCTACTCGACAGACTGAGGTGATTAATAGATCCCTTGGAAACTTGTTAAGATGTCTAACCCAAGAACATGGCACAAGTTGGGACTCCACCATTACACAAGATGAATTCTCCTACAATGATTCAGTTAATAGGATTATAGGGAAGAATCCTTTCCAAATTGTTTATGGCGTGCACCCAAGAGGCATCTTGGAACTCAGGGATGTTAGTGACATGGAAAAACCCAGTGCTCTTGCCAAAGGTTTTGTGACAGTTATGAAAGACATTCATGAGCAAGTTTAGTCTAAAATTAAACATTCTTCCCTTAAGTATAAGGGACATGTTGATAAAAGGAGAAGGGAGTTACACTTCAAGGTTGGTGACTTAGCTATGGTCCATTTGAGGAAGGAGAGGATGCCTATAGAGAAATATACTAAACTGATGGTGAATAATATTGGTCCCTTCCAAATCCTTAAGAAATGTGGATCCAATGCTTATCATATTGACTTGCCTTCTCATATCCATTTATCACCTATTTTTAATATTCTTGACCTCTATGCTTATAAAGGTGTTGCAGATGATATGTTTGTTGCAGGTGACTCCAGCTCTCAGCATGAGGAGTTGTTGAAAGATCTTCCAAAGTATGATCCCTTGGAGATTGACTGCATTTTAGATACAAGGATTTATAAACAAACTAGGAGGAATATATATTATGAATACATGGTTCAATCAAAAGGTAAACCTCTTGAGGATGCCACTTAGATGTCCAAAGAGGCTATTGAGAAGGCCGGTTTCATGTTTTCTGCTCTGCAGCTCAAAGGGACTTGAATTTTCTGTCATGGGAAGCATGGTCCAGGGCACCTAAGACTTGAGTTTTATTGGTTTGTTTTAAAATGTAATAAGGGATGTGTCTAACCATCCATAATGGTTCATCTTATGTGGACAAGGATCTTATTGGTATATTTATAAACCATAAGTCCTTAGTTCACTGGACTATCTCTAGTGTTTTTATTCAATTTTGTGTTTTTGGTTGTACAAGTGTTTCAAGGGTCATGTGTGACCTTATTTTTTCATTTTTTGGATTTTAGAGTCATTTCCCACTTGTTGGGATGCAACAATGTTGATGTTATTATTTATTGTCAAAATTTGTCATTTTTGGCAAATGTTGTCAATGCAACATTTGAAAAAGTTGCTCGATTGTTGCAACTATGATCCCAACAGCCACAACTAGACTTGAATCAGTTGGGTTAGTTAGGGATTTGTTTTTATGTTTTTTGAAACCTATCCAATCAAGAGATTTGATATAGGATACATTTTGGAGCAAGTTTTAATGAAAAACCATGATTTTCTAGGCAATTCTTGAGTTGTACGGTTGTGTACGAATCCCATCTTCTAATAAAGTGATCCCATAACATTTTTTGATGAAATATTTTATTTTTCACTTTTTTTGAATTTATTTGGTTAACATTTGCATGAGTTAGAAGGAAAATTGTGACTATAGGTCTGAAAACCACAAGAATTGGGGTCTCGTATAAAGATGTGGCCCTAACTTACAATTTCACCATTGGAAATCGATCCCACTGGGTGAAATGTAAGTTAAGGAAATATACTATAAGATTCCAAAGGCTCAGAGTTGGGGGAGTTTATCTGTGGCTTAACAACTGATGCCCTAGGCTAAATATTCAGTATGTATTTAGCCAGCGAGAAGAATAAATGCATGTAGCAGCAGGCCAAGAATGAATTGGGTCCAATTTTTTGATTGATTCAAATTATTTTAAGACCATAGAAACATCCCAAGTGACTGCATATGTTCTAAGTACCCATCTTTAGACCAATCCATTTAATCCTATTCTAACTTGATCACTTAGGCTAGTGTGTTGTTGTGACAGTTTGAAGATGTTGGATTAGCATGGTTGTTTGTTGTTTTGGGGTTTGTAATTATGGTGTTAGAAGGTTCTAAAAAATATGAAAAATAGTCTTAGTTCCTTGATTCATTGCTTGTATTGAAGGAAAAGTCCACTATTGTAGACCTAATAGGAATTAGGACAAAATATGAGAATTACATGGTTGCAAGATTGTAGAATCTAGTTGACTGTGGAAAGTGGAGTCTTAAGGGTTTATAGGAAGTTTATAACCGCTAGTGCAAGTCTGTGATTGATGCAAGATAGTATCCCATTGTTGTGACTTGTTAAAGAAGGGGTGTCTCTAGGAAATCTTTATACTTGGAGACTTGGAGGAGGATCAGTTGGAAGGAATCACCTTGTGTAGAAGGGATTTAGAGACTTGTTTAAGGGAGGAGTTTAAACTAATCTATTATGGGATTAGAGGAATTGGATAACCCCATCTAATTAGTAGAAGGGGGTAGGCCAGCCTACACTTCTTTTTGTGTGCACTTTGCACCAACAACAAATATCTTGGAGTCATATTTAGATGTAAGTGACCTCAACACTTTCTTGACAATTATTGTTTGTTCCAGAGTTTCTTGTAGCTCTAAAATAGAATTGACCACATCATAAACACGTAGAAAATAATCAGCTATTTTTTCATCCTCGGTCATTTTGAGGCTTTCAAATCTAGCTCTATAATCTTGCAATTTTCCACTTTAACAATTTTGTCTCACTCATATATATTAGACAACTTTTCCCAAATACTAAAACAAGTTTCACAATCTATGACCTTTACTAAAACATAATTTGGCAAACCACAACAAATGGTTTTTGATACTTTTGCATCATGTTCATATGCCTTTTTCATCAGCACTAGATGGAGAGTTTGTTTTGATATATGCAATTTAAGTGGTTTCCCACACGTCATACCCTAGAGACTTCAAATAACACCTCATATTATATTTACAAAAAGCATAACCAGACCCATCAAATAATGGTTAGATCTAAACCACACAAACCTTCTTGACAACCCATAGAGTACTACCTAACTAGGGTAACCATAAAGGAAGGGTATCACTCTGATACCAATTGTTGGAGTAAAATTATCAATGAGAGGAGGTGAATCAATGATGTTAAAAACAATGTATCAAATGAGAGGAGGTGAATCGGTGATGTTATAAACAAAGAGATAGAGACAAGATCAACACATAAGAGAATAACACAAGATATGTCCTGAGTGTAAAAACCTTTGAGTAAAAAAAACAACTTGAAATGCCTCACTGGATTAATATGAAATCACTTTTACACTGCCTCACTGCCTATACAAATGTCTCACTGAAAATTGTTATCTCACTGATAGTCTTATATGCCTTACTAACCTTTTTACACTCTTCAACTTTTTTACATACAAAGATCAAAAATTTTTATTGTCATGTAGTTCCTATAATCATATATTATACACCTTAAGTACAATACATGTCTTTTTACTCAACAATGCATATCATATAACTATAGTACCTATTTAATCAGGGATTTCTAATAAACAGATTGTGCACATGATAACTCAAATATGATCAATCAAAACTTAAAAATCTCTTCTTTGTGTGCATTTGAAATTACTCTTCTTGCATTCCATAAATAGGCATCACTAAAAAAATTATTCATAAAACTGATATCAAACCGATTGTAAGTTGATTCCAAACTAATTAACATCATTAATCTTAATATGCCTTGATGTTACCATGATAAAACAAATACAATAATTTATATGAATTATGGTCAAATAGAACAATATCAATAACTTCCTTTAATAAAACTATAATTGAAAACTCATCTATTTAAGTTGTGTGATTTTGTGATTAGTTTGATCTTCTATTCAACTTGTCCTTTGCAATCTTGAAACCAATATTTTTCTCCAGAAACATTTCTTAGTGTCGTCTAAATATGAGATGTTTTCCACTATGTGTAATACAAGCACATACAACCGTTTTACATAAAATATTTTTCTCCTTCAAGAATTACCTATGTCATGAGTTACGGGCTTGTTAGTACCAATTTTTAGTTAAGCTTATGTTTATCTATTTATTATTTCTATTTATCAAATTTCTTTGTTCTACAGAAGAGCTTTAACCATGATTTTTGGTTTAAAGAAGCAATTTCCTTAGGAATGCAATAAATCATTACCACTTAGCAACCTTCATATCCAAAAAGTAAAGATTGAGCATATTCTATAAAGGTTCCACCATATATATAATTTTCAATCTTCTTGTATGTTTTATAAACATATTAGATATAAAGTGTTCAAAATAATACACTTGAGTATTCACATTGTGAAGTACTTCAAAACTATATCATGATATCAACTATACTTCAGATCTAATACAAAAAGGGACCAAACGATGCTTTGCTTTAAAATACATAACTATACAGTGGATAAGGAATAATAATTATCATCTCTATTCATGTCATCCCCTCTCCTTTCAATACATGCAATCCACCTTGCATGACCTTCTTTCCACCTAAGGAAGATGTATTTTCTAATCCTTGGTTTGTAAGGATGTGTTCTCCTTGTTGCAACAGGGATATGTGGAGGAGCAGTTATTCCTGCTAGGATGGAAGGTGTAACAACATCAGGTATAATGCTCAGTGGTAAAATGGAAATAGGCAGGATAATAGGTGGTGGAGCTATTGTACGGGGTGGAGGAGTAGTAGGGTGAGTTGGGGGGGATGCCCTATGAAGTGGAGGTGCAACATCATGAGTTGTAGGATCGGTTGTGTGATGTGGAAAAGTGGGTGGAGGAGGCACTATGTGAAGTGGGGGATTAGAATTATGAGATGGGGGCATCCACGTTTCCTTGGTGTGCTACAACACAGACTGAGGGAGAAATAGTGCGAGATGTTGTGGCCACGAAGTGATCATGTGTTATCTTAAGGTGTTGCTCTTGATGACTTACCTTAGCTAGGAAATTTTGAAGGGCTGCTTTGAATTAAGTCCTCTCTGGGGTAGCTCTGGACCATGGGTATCGACTGGACATCTCTTTTCTATAGATGATAGTTGTCCTATCTAGTAAGAGCCTTTCGAAATTCCTTCTTGTAAGTATCTAGCTGACGGTGACCTAAAAAGAAATATCAAGATATGTGAGTTTTCTCAGAGACTCGGTAAGAAATCATGGTACACCATTAAAAATATTCTTATTCCTAATTTTCCAAATATACCATAGTATATCAATAAATAAAATAGACAAAAATGCATTGAATTATTTTTTTAGACCCAAAACATTGCAAAGTATTATCTCATAAACAAGAATGTTAACATAACTACAATGGGAGAGAGAGGGAGGGGAGTGAGCAGGAATTCCAACAATGGTGGGAATTGGGTTAATTGTGGTTGTTTAGCTGCTGCAATGATTGTTGGGGGGAGGCTATCCTCTCCTCATATGACATTACAACATGGAGAGAAGTCAACAAAAGGTGTGGATGGAGAGAAGGATCCTTAAAAGGGGAACTCACGAGGTGGTGGGCCTCACCCAGACTCAGGTAGAACTAAAGGGGTTAACTATGGTGGTCAAGACCAAAATGGAAAATCATTTGTTAGCACTTTTTCTTGTAGAATCAATTTTTTAGCACTAGATTCTTGAATCTCAGATTCCCAATTCAAATTCATACATGGAAAAGGCTAATTAACAAGGATACATTCCTTCTACACTTCGAGCTCCACAAACTCAGGTGGGTGCACCTATCTTCAGATTCACTACTTCAAAGGAAATCTTTCAGTGGATCAAGGATTTATAATCCTTCTTATTTTTAGGTCTTTTGACCTAGGAAGGATAACCTATGAATTATCTCTTTAAGGAATCACGATGATGAACTGTATTTCTCAACACAATTATCTAGACATGTATACTTTAGATAATAGAAAGTAAAGGTTGATTGAAATTTTGATTGGTTTGATGATAATGACTACTTATCAGAACTTGACCAGTGCCTAATCTTGGGCCATAGAGTCACAATGAAACATACATTCACCAGAGACAATTAATTAAACACAAACAAAATCTCAAATAGAATGCCTTACAAACTACCCTTTCAATCTCATATCTCTGTATCAAATTCCTGCATAAAACCATAACCCTCTGGAATTATTTGTAAGATTTAAACCCTCCTTGAAAGCAAGTCACAAGTAACAACATAGTTACCTTATAATTGGTACATTTAAAATTATTTACAATTTAAACATATAAGAGCTGAATGTAAATGCAAAAAGACATCAATGATACCAAACTAGAAATTCCATTGTATTTCATTAATAATATCTTGATTTCAATATATTTAAAACTAACTAAAAACTTAAAACTCAGACACAATTCAAAAGCTTGCCTCGCAGTTTTGATTTTACCATCCTTTACAATATATTACAATTTTCTCATTATAGCCAACATTAGTCATCTTGGAATCCTTAAAGATCAAGGATGCAACAAGCTTAGGATGACTGAGCTAATCTGGAGGACATTAAAAGACAAAATATTTAGTTAATCCTCTTAACGGTGAAAAGACAAAATCTGTTGATAATTGAATTCTGTCTTCAATCTTCATTTAGTTGGCACCTTTGTCTGTTGATATTCAAAATAACTTCATATAGTTGTAATGAGACCTAGTGACTACCATTCCAGGCTAACCTACACTAGTCTTTGAAGTAGTCATTTCCCCCTGTGCTCAGATATTAGGTGCCAAGTGTCTTCTTTACTCTTCATCCATAATGTCCAGGTCAACTGTTACAGGCATTTTCTTCTTAGGATTTGTCAAGACATCCCATGTTGTGACATCTTATTCCTTTGGCCACTCAAAGATCTATATATTCTCAATTTGGGTCTTTTGTCTTTCCCACCTAGCATCTGTTATGCTCTTGACATCTGTGATGAATTTTTTACAATCTGTCTCCGCTTTAACTGCTTCATCCAAAATCTTGTTAAACCTTTCCATGTCCAACTCACCATTTTCAAAGGTATATACATCCTTGTTAGGAAGCACATAGTACAATTCTGCACCCCATTGCCCTAATGGCTTGATTTGATTATGCTCGGTTCTAATGACAGGTAAACATTTGTTGTACCCTACCCCAAACATATTCATCTTAGCTTTGATTTGATTTGCTTTTCCTTTAAAGAAGGATAATGTGGCTCCAATTTTCTCTATTTCTATGCCGACAAGAGTTACTATCTCTCGAAAATATGACCTTAGTGGTTGCACAGATGCCAACCTCTCAAAAAGTGTTATCCTTCTAGACCAAGTAGCATAATATGGATTCAAAATTGATATAAAACTATTGAACTCTATTTGTAAGCCTAGACAATTTCCATAAGCTCCATACACCACATCAATCTTGTCCTTGATGGTTTTTATCTTGTGTTGTAAAATTGAAGTCAAGGCTACCAAGATAACACTATTATTCTCTATTATCCCTTGCTTTGTTTTAGCAGCTACCTCCCATGTTTCTTCTATCTAGACTTTTGAATCCTATACCTCTTTAGGATCAGCAGGGGCAGGCTCTAGCATATCCAATAGTTGTTTAGTAAGCTGATCTATGATCTTCTCTTGTTCCTTAATATTTATCAACCCTAACTCTCTATCCTTAACAATATCACTAGTGAGTTTCTTTATCTTCTCTGACATTTGGACTTCTTTTGCCTCATTAAGTTGGGAAAAGTGAGTTACCACTTGGGAGATTTCTAAGTCCCATGTGTTCTGGACTGAATAGATTATCTTGTTACCTTCCATATTCTCTTGGATATTCAACAAGGATGGCTTCTGATCTTTGAGAGCCAAGCTCCACATTGCAAGTGCTTGGGACTTAGGGTTATATCCAAACCCTCTTATCATGTCCCCAACCTATGTCGTTGATGATAATTTGACATCAGGTTGTTTCCTAGTTTGATCTATTATAAAGGCTGAGGATAGATCCCAACCTTCCACTAATAGCACCCCACTGGCCTTAACCAGTTGCCTTGCTTATTCTGGAGTAATTTTCTTAGATTCAGGATAATAATCCTGTAGTGTTTGTAGAGCCTCTTGGGTGATTGGATCACCACCTGCCAACTACAATTGTTTTCCCACCTATTGTTGCTTGTTCCAAATGAGGAAATCCTTGAATTCCCTTCTTTTTATGAAGTTATCATCCTTCAGGAATTCATCTTGGTGTAATAACCTCTCATCTGTGCAAGTCCTAAGAGGTAGCTCTTCCTCCTTTTCTACATCCTTTTGCAATTTCTTTCCCACCCTGATCTATTTTCTCAGTAAGTGATCATAGGGCATGTTCCCAATTATTAAGGAAGCAACTCTGTCTATCCTTTTCTCCTTCTTCTGAGAAGGTTCCCTTGTTTCTACTTTCTATCTCTTGGGTGGGGGTTTATTTGTTACTTCCTTCTTAGGGACCTCTATTAGGTCAATGATATTCTCTCCCTCTGCTACTTACTCTTCAGCAATTTATTGATTGACTGGAGGGGGGCATGTTCATAGTATTCCTCATCACTATCATACTCTGACTCAGAATTATCTGCTTGTTCCTTCTCCAAAACCACTAGTGCATCTTCCAATTGATTGCAAAGGAGAATGTGAGAGTTGATCATGGATTCTAGCCTCTTCAAATAAGGCATATCAAGGAAGAATCCCCCAAATTTTAGGCCTTTTCTCTTAACCTACCTTTGTAGGTCCATAAGTTCATTAAACTTTATAGCTCTCTAATCCACCTCTTCATCCTCCAACATATTTCTTATCAAATCTTCTTCCATGCACTCTTCAAGGTCTGTGGTGTAGGGGATGGTTGGTGTCAGCAACTTTCTGGCACTACGGATGAAGCCTTCTATGTCAACATGCCTATACAAGGCCACATTCATTCTATAGTGATTCATCCAATTATTCAAAAGGTCTAATTCCCATTTTCCAATAGTAAAATTATAGATCCTAAATTTCCTAGGGGTAAATGTACCCTTTCTATGTGGTGCAAGATGCTCCTTATCTGTCAAAATGAGCTGCCTTATGAACTCCATTATAGCCATTCATGGTGGCACCTGGAATGACAATACATGTGGGGGGTGGGTATAACCATACACCCTCATTAGTGTGAAATTTTTCTCATAGTAGAAATCTCCCTAATTATGGTCTCCTGGCCATTTGCCAAGATACTGGCAGGGTCTAAGTAGTTGAACTATCTTGATTGGTAGCCTAATCTTATTTACACCTAGGCACTGAAGGATTGGATAAATAATCCAATTCTCAAAGGCACAAAACTCCTGCTCTCTAGAGGTATAGTTCCACACTCTCAGCTAGAATTAAATAGGGTTAGGCTCATTGTGACAAAACCTCTGTGGTTGTAGAGATTGACAGTTCATGAGCAGGAAATTGTAGTATAGGATCAAGTGCATTAGAATTTAATAATGCGTGAATTTGGGATGAGCCTCCTTTTTCTGTATTTCTATGAATCTATGGTGCATTTGGTCTATGATATATTGAATATAATCATAGTTAGAGGTGGTATGGAGGCTCTGCATGTCTAGTACGATCATCATAATGTTCGAGGTAATTCTATCTACTCCTGCATCCTTTCCCAGCACTCTGCATAGTGCATATGATATGTATTTTATGTAGAAATTGAGGTCCTTGTAGAGATATGGGGATGCTTGTGCAATGGATTATATGTAGGTTTTCATCTTCTTAGGAACATGATATTCCTTGATCAATTTGGTAGCAATGCCAGACTCTCTAGTATACCTATTCTCTAGGCTCTTCAAGTTTATCTTAGTAGTCATAGGGTAATATACATTGAAGGCCTTCATGAAATAATTTAGGTCCGAGGTAAGTAAGGCTTTTCCATCATCCCTCTTAATCATTTTGGTCAAGGTATCATACCTACTGGCCAATTCTAAAATAAAATCAACATCTACAAAGATGTTGGGAACTATTAACTTGGCTAATCCACAGGTCCAAGGGTTTGAAATTGGCATAGGCTTCACTATTGCTGAAAAAGTAATTAAATAATGAATAACCTGAGGATCTTGGGGTTTTTGCATCCCTAATATATGATAGGTCATCAATTAAAACATCAGCACTAACCTTTCTAATTTGGATTGATCCTGGTAGCAATGTGAGAAATTCATTTGAATAATTTCTCTTCCCCTTTGTGTCATCCTCAGCATCATCACTTCTTCCACTAATGGATGCCACACTCAGTGCTTGACTCATTTTTTCCTTTCTGTGTTGTTCACACCTTTCTTCACAGATATTGAAGAAAATATTCTCAAAACCCTCACCACTAACTGTTAATTACCCTGAAATTGGCAATCCTGAGCACCAAAGACACTGCTAATCACAATCCTTGCTAAATTTTGAATCAGGAAATCACTTCTTTGAATTAATTGTTGTTGGAGATCTCACTCTTCTCAGAAAATACTAAATTCTTTAAAATTTCTTTGCTCTGAGAATCCGGAAGCTGGTAAGGATGCAATGATTACAGACATACATACTTATAACTGAGGAATTAATGTAGATGTCTCTTTGAATTGGTAAACTTGCAATTTAGTCACTTCCACCATTAGTTTATGCACTGTGACATCAATTTCTGGTTCTAGCCATGGCATTCAAGCTGAAAAGTAATCAATTTCTGATGAGTGCTTTTGCTTATAAAAACCTTATAAAATTTGAAAAGAGATTGAAAATAGATCTGATTGGCTACATTAAATCAAATTAAAGCTACTTTTCCATCTGTCAAAATCTCTAAAATCTTATTGGTCAGCAACTTTTCACCATGGCGTCATAGAAAAGTCTTCTTTTAACTCAGGTTTTACTTCTGGCAACTTAGCGACTGAGTAATATCCTTGTTGCTTGATATTCTTTCTAACTCCAGTTTGTTACTGAGACTTAGCGACTACCATTGGATCAATCTTCAGATCAACGTTTGTCTCTGTGTCACCTAATCTTTTAACTTAACCCTTCCTTTTATGGAGACAATGTGACTAAGCCTTCACCTAACTTTTCTTCAACCTCAGGTCACATCTGGAGACTTGGCGACTGATACATCTTTATGTCACTGAACCAAATCTTTAACTTAGTTTATCCGAAGACCTGGAAACAAAAGGCTTTAGATATTTATCGCTTGATTTTCTCACTTTTATGATTTCCATCTTGAGAAAACGTGACTGTCGTTGATCTTCATTTTCTCTGCATCTAACGATTGTCACTAAGTCTCTTTATTTTCATATCAAACCCTAACTTTTCATGAGACTTCACGACTGATGGACACGTGTCTTAGTTTTATTTTGTCTCTTGATCACTAGATATTATTTGAATTTTGAATTTTATATCATGACCACGTGACTACCGTTGATCTGGCCTCCATCTTGTGGTTATTGTTGAATCTCTTGATTACTAACTTAACTCATCTTTCTTCTCGTGACTATGCAACAACACTATATTCCAAACTGACACTCAACCTGGGTTTATTCAGAGACTTGGCGACTATTAAAACTCAATGTCACTTGATCTTTTCCAAACTATAGGGTTAATCCAGAGACTTCCCGAATGCCATTAGATTTAATCTCTAATCAACGGTTGTCACTGAATCTCCTGATCTTTCACTTAACTCACATTTTATTTTAAGACTTAGCGACAACGGTGAAACCTTAATCTTTTGACTCAACTTATAACCCTGGGTTGCATCTGAAGATAACGCGACTGAGTAAACTTGAAGTTTCCATATGAAATCACTAACTTTGATCTCATCAAGAGATAACCCGACCATCATTAGATCATAACTAAAAACAACGGTCTGTGCTTATTCTCGTGATCCTCTGAAGCATATTATTTTTATTAAGAGACTATGCGACCAAATATTTTTGCCAAGTCTCTAGATCACAAGGAATATTTTATTTTCCTCATGAGACTAAGTGACTGAATAATTAGCACATGCAAATTTTCAGGACTTAAGTGCCAAAAAGTAACTACAAAATAGAACCCGTTTAGGAAATTTAGGGCTCTTTTGCATTTTTGCATGGAAATAACCTAAGGACTTAGGGTTTTTTGGCATATTCAACAAGGTTAAGGGCTAAAAAAATATTTGCAGATGTACAGGGACAATTTCAAACATGATTTGAAACCCTTTGAGCATAGGTATGACAGGAAAATTCAAAAATTTACATGGCAGACTCAAAACATGAAATATTACCAATACTGGCCCTCTCTAAGGATGCTTAAACGCTAGATTATAGAAAGAACCATGGATTTATGGGGAATCAGACCATAACCGGACTAACCTATTACTGAAATAAACACACAACTGGGAAGGAAACACACCTGTACATATGATACAACACTACTGTGCATGGAACAAAAGATCTAATTGAAGAAATTCTTCAGGTTTTGTCCATGCACTGACAATTCCTATTCCTCATCATCCATATTCCTAAGGAAATATGAATCCTTTCCAAAAATCCATGAAATGACAAAAGGCCCCAGCCATAATGACTCAAATTTTTTATGCTTGCCTTTGTCTTCATCCCTAGTATTCCATTGCAACATAAAATCACCAGGCTGAAACTTTCTTTCATGTGCCCTTTTGTCAAAAAGGTACTTAATTTTTTGCTACAATTTGACATTTTTTCTCTGGATTTCTCTCCTTATTTCATCCAATTCTACCAATTGAACCATTCTTTCTTCCATAGGTTCAGAGACTTCAATCTCTTCATCTTGGATAAATTTATAAATTGGAAGCAAATTATTGATAGGCATTCTTGATTCAACACCATATACCAATTCAAAGGGAGACTTTCCAGTGGCCTTTTTTATAGTGATTATGTCTTCCCAAAGGGCAAGTTTTAACTTTATATGTCAGGCTCTTTTGTTACCTTCCAGGGTCTTTTTCAAAATTTGCAAGAGATTCTTATTGCTGGATTCTACCTGACCATTGGCTTGTGGATGGTATGGGGATGAATAAGACATAACGATTCCCATATTAGAGCAGAAATCAGTAAATTCTTCAGACTTGAAACATGTGGCATTATCCATTACCAACTTGATGGGAACACCAAATCTTGTGATCACATTTTCCATCAAAAAATCAATGACCACTATGCTTGTTGCTCTTTTGGTTGGAAATGCCTCTACCCATTTTGTAAATTAATCAGTCACCAATAGAATCCAACTATGGCCTCCACTTGATTTCTCAACAAACTCTCTGATGAAATCCATTCCCCACATTGCAAAGGAGGCTTCTGGCACTACAAGATTCAATAATAAAGCTCCTGAAAACTTTACTTTTCTTGAGAATCTCTGACATGGCTCACATTTCCTGACAAAAGTATAAGCATCTTGGAACAAGAAAGGCCAATAGTACCTAGCTCTCATAATTTTATGAGTTGTTGATCTGGCAAAATAATGCCCTCCACACATTCCATCATGCATTTTGTTTAATGCTGAATGTGACCTCTCAATTCAACAAGAAACTCAACATAGTCATTATTCAATCCATGAATTCGCAAAGACAAACATTAAATTGTTTTCTCTACGAAGGGATTGAGACGACCTGTTGCCTCCTAATTAGGAGTGATTGTTGTAGTATACCCTCAGAACGAGAGCCAACAACCGGATCTGCTCTAATATGGAGGATTTTTAAAGTGTGAGTGTGTGTGAAATAGCCATTGAAAGTGAAAAATCAGCAACTAAATATGATAAGAAATGATATTATTCTATGATTTGAAGCATGATTTAAACTAGTAGAATTGAAATACAATTAAT
>MU227963.1:749699-762101 GCA_018584345.1 Thuja plicata | reverse complement strand
GGTTTTCTGCATTTGAAACTCAGTCGATTAAAGTCAATTAGGAGACGAATTTGCCTAATAAAATAGGACTTCGAAGATAAGAAAATGCACCAAAATTGATTAGGTTGTTAAGTGCCAATTTTGGGGTATTACACATTTCACTCAAAATCCTCTTTGATTGTCCTTTGTCAATACATAACAACAAGATCACATCTCTATTTTTAAAAAATAAATCACCATGCAACAAGACATATTTCTAAGCCATTAACCTCAAGCTCCTCCTTTGGTTTTCACTTAGGTCATCTAGACACTTAGCATTTTTCAAAAAATATACAATATTAGTATACCAGGGTTGCATTTCAATACTTGTTAGGCAATTTCCATTTGTGTCAACATTGTTGACCTGATCTAGATCCAAATTTTCTTCTGTCATCTATTTTTCCAATCCCAACCCTCTTATCAATTTTGTGATGTGAATTTCCAAATCAAATTCTTGGACTTTATTTATCCACTTGCATCTCTTCCTTGTTACCTCATTTTGGACAAATATATCTTTAACAGAAGCATGAGGAACATATGCATTCACCTTTGCACATACAAGATAGGGCCTAAAAGCCTTGACTACCTTCACCAAGACATAAGCGTGTTTTTCCATCAATTGATAATTCATCTCAGCTGACTGTAAAGATTTATTGAAAAAGGCTATTGGATGTTCAAATCCCTCATCATCTTTCTGCAATAGAACCACAACAATAGTATGGAAAGAAGCAAAAGTGAATAAAGAAAAGGGCTTGGTATAATCAAGGGACACTAGGAAAGGAGCTTCTTGGATGGCTTGTTTTATTTTTTCAAAGGCTGACTGTGCCTCTTGATTCCATTCAAATTTTACATCCCTTTTCAACAATCTGACAATGGGCTTGACCAGTTCTGCAAAATTGGCAATGAATCTTCTGAAAAAATTGATTTTCCCTAGAAATGATTGTATACCTTTCAAATTTTTAGGAGCAAGTACCTTCTGAATAGCCTCAATTCTTTCAGGATCTATTCTTACTCCCTCCTTTGACACTATGTGGCCCAGAAGTTTCCCCTTAGTAACAGCAAAGTGGCATTTTTTTGGGTTCAAAGACACCCCATATTCCAATGATTTTACCATAACTTTCTCCAAGTGGTTACAATTAGCTTCTGCCCTTTTTGAAAAAATTGTTAAATCATCTTGGTATACTACCCTCATAACATCTATGAGATCTTTGAAAGCCACATCCATGGCCCTTTAAAAGGTTTCACCAGCATTTTCCAAACCAAATGGCATGTGAGCATACACATAAGTGCTCCAAGGAGTAGTAAGTGTTGTCTTGAATTGTTCAGACTCTTTGACCAGCACTTGGTTGTATCCTGAGAACCCATCCATCATAGACAATAAATCACATCTAGTGACTTTATGCATCATAGCCTCCATATTGGGTAATTCATAGTTATCTTTCAGTGAGGCTACATTCAGGTTTATGAAATCAACACACAATCTTATGTCCGCATTCTTCTTTCTCACAGGGACCAAGTTAGAAACCCAAGATGAATGTCTTATAGGCTAAATTATGCCCGCATCTCTTAATTTCATCAATTATGTCTGCACTTTGGTAGCCAACAGTGGATTAATGGGCCTTTGTTTTTTCCTAAATGGTTTTACACCTTCTTTTAGAGGGATGTCATGCTGGAATTAGTCTTTTCTATAAGCTTTCAAATCCTCATAAGACTAGGGAAATACATGTTTATAATTTTTTAGCAGCTTTATCTAATTAAATCTCACATTGCTATCCAACCTTTTACCAATATAGACTAATTTAGGAGATGTTTTAGATCCCAGGTTAAATTCTTCTAAATCTCCTTCCTTTGCATTGGACTTGTGGGTCATATAATTGTCATTTATATTGAACATGCCTTCCAACTCAACCAACCCTTTGGGAATGCGATTAGTAGCCAGTTGGATAACTTCTTGGTCAAAGATATATTCCTTACCATCCACAACTACTACTAGAGATTCACAGTCAATCTTCTTACCACCATATTGATCTACACATTGAATAAACCTAAGGATATTATCATCATCCTCAAATACTTTCCAATTATGAATATTGTTAGGGATTGCAGGTCTACTTTTTATTTCTACCATAGACATGCCAGTAAGGGTGACATCATTATTTTTTAGGGAAACATTGTCAAGGAAATTTTCCATTATGTTATTTGATCTCTTTATCCATAGGATATTGAAGGCATCAAAGAATTCTATCCTATCCTAGACTGCATACTTGTACAATTTTAGTATGTCATCTTTGGCAGCATAATGTTCCCTTATCTGAGACATGATTAATTGAGAATCCCCATAAACTTTCAAACATTTAATACCATGCTTAATAGAAATATCCATTCCCAAGATTAAAGCTTCATATTTAGCAGTATTATTCATACAGTGAAAAGTTAGCAGGAAAGAATACTTGAAAGTGATACCTTATGGAGAAATAAACAAAACTCTAGCTCCTAATCCTGATCCTTCTTTGGAACATCCTCCATCAAAGTACATTTTCAACAATCCATCTTGTTGCAATAGAAATTCATCCACATTTGGGTCAGTATTCTTTAATTGTGGCTTGATCTCTTCCACAGTAAATTTTTCGATATCAACATCTACACAACAATTTAATTGGTCAAGTAGAACCACCTCCACCATGATAGGTGACTGGGGTTCTCTATACAACTTGACCTCATTTCCATTTATAGGGATAGTTTCATAGGAAAAATCTAATTGCATCTTTCCACCCACTACTGCAGCCCATTGTCTTGATAGAAGCATACCATAATATGGCTTAGTATCAACAACCACTATATCCATTCTGTAAGTTTCTTCAAGGAAAGTAGAAATTTTCACTCCAATGTCTTTCAATGTTCCTATCACAGGAACTTCCTTGTTGTCCATAGGATAATAACTTTGAGTTGGTGTGGTGACCTGAAGGCCTAATTCCTTCATGACATGATAAGACATTACATTTTTTGTAGCTCCAGAATCAATCATGCAATTTTTTACTAAGAAATTATTTACCATTAAGGTGACATAAAATGGGTCAACAGATAATGGTTCTTGGGTAATTATGTTGCCAATGTAGATATTGGAAAATTCTTTTTTTTTTTCTTTTCCTTTTACTTTCCCTTCTCTTTCCTTAACAAATGGATTGTCCCTTCTAATATCATTTGATGTCAAGGGTGTTTTTTCTTGGTTTGGCACATACACATCATATATCCCTCTTAGAAGTGCCAAAGTAGCTCCTTTATGTTCTTTTATTTTCAGCATCTCCATGAGTGGGACAGAAACTTTCATTTGAGTTAGAGCATGTCTCATGTCAAAAAGGGGTAATTCAGAGGGCACATCACTCATCTTTTTACCTTTCTTGGACTTATCATTGGATATTTGTTCCTCCTTGGCTTCTTCTTTTTCAACATGATCAGAAGAGGGTCCTGCTTGTCATTCATAGTTTTCATCTTTATTTTCCCTGAAATGAGAATCCATAGTAACTTGAGGTGAATATTTTCTAACATAGACAAGGGTAGGTTTACCTTGGGCTGGATGTACTATTCTATTTCTTAGATTATATGCATTTATCGCTTGATTAATTTTTGCAACAGTCAAAGATCTCTTTTCCTCATCAGTAGGAGTCTTAAAATGAGAATGTGATTTGTCACTTCCCACTGTATTTATAGTTTCTTTTGAAACACTGTCAACCTGATCACTTTGTTAGGGTGAAATCTATGATTGATATTCCAAACAAGAAATTTATTTTGTACACAAGTTATTAGAAGATGAAATAATGTCAGAAAACCATGGGTATGATTTCTTTACCGTGAACATATTAATGGCAGGGCCTTCTTGTTCCCTTTCTTCTGTTTGATCAAACAAGGCCTGGGCTACTACACACTGATATGAAGAATGTGGTATATTGCAAGCATCACACCAAGGAGTGTTCTCAACATAGTTGGCACTGTTCTTTTTCAGGTGATCTGGGGTTTCTTTGGCTTTTGGGTTATCTTGTCCATCAGGGACTGGCTCACCATTGTTCCAATTTGTTTTATATGGATGGTCTCTTAGGTTAGGTTGTTTATAAAATATTTGGTTAGTGTATTTTTTGTCATGGTACCCTCCCCTATCATTTTTATCCATTTTGGTAGCAAGATCTTTTACTACACTCACTAGTTTATCTACTGTGTCATCTTCTTTGACAGTTTTGTTGGTTGATCCCTTTTCTTTCTAGAGTTTATCATCTTCCCTCTTTCCCAATTTTTTTGATGCTCTCCTATTGATTTCAATATCAATATCTATTTTGCATGCATCCCTTAAGGTTGTTGGGTTTTTGTCTCTGAGTAAGTAAGACACTTTACCATCAGCATCATTGATATAAGTTGTAAGACATACTTCCTCATCTAACCTCAAGACTTGGAATAGTTTATTCATAGTCTTTTGAAATCTATTGTTAAAATTAGCCATACTTTCATTAGGAAACTTTTTAATGTTATTGAATTCATTTAGCATGTATCTAGAGTTGACATGTTCTCTGTATTATTCCCTAAAAGACTTTACAAACTCATCCCAAGATGCAATGATATCATTTGGTAAATTCCTAAACCAATCTCTAGCATCTTCTGTTAATGACTGAACAAAAAGCTTCATAATGACATCCTCATTTTCAATTTCAAAGTCAGTTATCTTATCACTAAAATATTTCAAATGCTCTTCACAAGTTACAATATTATTTCTTGTGAACTTGGTGATTTTGTCTGTTACCTCATTGGGGATCACATTAGGGTGACCATGAATTCCTTCAAAGAAAAGGGATTTATATCCATTCATATGGACAGGTCTCCTTTGGAAATTTCCAAGCACACTATCACCATAAGGTCCAGTAGCTCCTCCTTGATTTTTAATGGGTGGGGGAACACTTTGTTTTTGGTTAGAAACTTGAATGTTTGGGCTAGGAACAATAGGTTGAGCACTTGCATTTGGGCCAGAGGTTTTAACATTCGAATTCAAACTAGAAGATTGCACTTTAGGATCAACACGTTGACTATTTTGGATCAGGATAGCAAATTGATTTTGTTGTTGTGTCCCATGGTTAAGTGGCATAGAGCTACTTGCGGAAGTGTTAGTAGTGGCATTTAGGAAAGCTATCCTCATTCTCATATCAGCTATAGTAGCCTCTAATTATAACTTCTCCAATTGTTTGTCTAAGTCCTCTTTAGCTTTTCTAGCTTGCTCTAGCTCAAGATCAACTTGAGACATTCCCATAGGAGTGGTCAAGTTTTGTTTAGGTTCCTCTATAGTCACACCAACAACCTTTTTCTTACCTTTTTTTGGGGCATCCTTAGTACTTGTCTTCAGTTTTGCATTCTGTTCAATCTCATATGGGTATAATTGTCTGATGACAGGCCCTTCTTTCTCAAATTCATCCTTGCCAGGATATTTCATTTTGTTTGGGGATTTCTTTCTCAAATCATCAAGATCACCAAACAAGTCTAGATTCAAACCTTTAACCTCTTGACTTGGGCTTTTAGCCTTGAGGTCATTTATTTTAGTTTCAGCCAAGAGTTCTTCTCTTTCCACCAGTAAGTCATATAGATTTTCTCCACATTTCTTCTCTACATCTGCTATTTCCTTTTCTTGTTCCTTTTTTCTTTTTCTTAAAGCCAGAACCTCATCCTGCAACTTATCAGAATCATAAGAGGTTGTCTCAGTAGCAGAAGTTTCTTCTGGTGGAGCTAGATTTTCTTCTGCAGGGAAGAAACCTATATCAGTATTTTCCCCATCTCTGAGAGGATCAAGGTTTGCATCATCTCTATAGGTGTCAATTGGTACTATGGGTCCTGCATCTTTAGATGAAGATGACTTTCTTTCTGGAGCAGGGGTCTCCATCCTTCCCTTAGAGGTATTTGGGGAGTCATGTTTAGATATACCTCTTTTGGACCATTGCTTCCTTCCAAGTGTATGGAGCTCTTCTCCAACATCTTTCTCAGGATTTTCTTTAAAGTAGGCTCTAGTATTCCTTTGTTGACTCATCTTTCAAAATAGACAAGTATATTCAATATATTTAATGTGAAACACTAGAGTACACAGAGGTTAGAGTCACCACCTCTTTGTAGAGGAAAAAATATAGAATGATTGAGAAACTTATCTTGACTTAGATTTTCTTTTACAAAAATAAGTCTGAATGAAACTTAAAAGAAAAGTTTCTTGATAATTCCTCACCTTGATTAATTAGAAATCTTATGAAAAGTATTCTTCACTATCCGTGTCACTGCAAATCTTATCCACTTTGTAACTTTTCTTCAAAAAACATACACTGGATTAAATCAAAGACTTTATGGTCATCAATCACTCTATTTGAGACAAGATCAGTATCATCTTCAGGATCAAAACCTTCAAACAATGTGCAATGATAGATAGGAAAAATAAACTTGCTTTTATGATTATGAGGAAAATTAGACGTATTCTCAATATCACAAGGACTAACTCTTTCATGAACATGACTCTTAGGACATTAAATCACTCCCCAGTAGAGTCGCCAATTTGATAGCACTTTTTCTTGTAGATTCAATTTGTTAGCACTAAATGCTTGACTCTCATATTCCCAATTTAGATTCATACATAGAAAAGGCTAATTAACAAGGATACATTCCTTCTACACTTTGAGCTCCACAAACTCAGGTGGGTGAACCTATCTTTAGATTTATTGCTTCACAGGAAATCTTTTAGTGGATCAAGGATTTCTAATCCTTCTTATTTTTAGGTCTTTTGACCTAGGAAGGCTAACCTATGAATTCTCTATTTAAGGAATCACCATGATGAACTGTATTTATCAACACAATTATCTAGACATGTATACTTTAGATAACAGAAAGTAATGATTGATTGAAATATTGATTGGTTTGATGATAATGACTACTTATCAGAACTTGACCAGTGCCTAATCTTGGGCCATAGAGTCACAATGAAACATACATTCACCAGAGACAATTAATTGAACACAAACAAAATATCAAATAGAATGCCTTACAAACTATCCTTTCACTCTCATATCTTTGTATCAAATTCCTTCATAAAACCCTAACCCTCTGGAACTATTTGTAAGATTAAAACCCTCCTTGAAAGCAACTCACAAATAACAATGCAGTTACCTTATAACTGGTACATTTAAAATGCTTTAAAATTTAAACATACAAGAGCTGAATATAAATGCAAAAAGACATCAATGATACCAAACTGGAAATTCCATTGTATTTCATTAATAATATCTTGATTTCAATACATTTCAAACTGACTAAAAACTTAAAACTCAGACACAATTCAAAAGCCTGCCTGGCACTTTTGATTTTACCATCCTTTACAATATATTACAATTTGCTCTTTATAGCCAACATTAGTCATCTTGGAATCCTTAAAGATCAAGGATGAAATAAGCTTCAAATGACTAAGATAATCTGGAGGACATTAAAAGACAAAATATTCAGTTAATCCTCTTGACGGTGAAAAGACAAAAACTATTGATAACTGAATTTGGTCTTCAATCTTCATTTAGCTGGCACCTTTGTTTGTTGCTATTCAAAATAAATTCATATAATGAGACCTAGTGACTACCATTCCAGGATAACCTACACTAGTCTTTGAAGTAGTCATTCTCCCTGTGCTCAGAGATAAGGTGCCAGGTGTCCTCTTTACTTTTCATCCATAATGTCCAGGTCAACTATTACAGGATTTTTCTTCTTGGGCTTTGTCAAGACATCCCACGTTGTGACATATTCTTCCTTTGGCCACTCAAAGCTCTGTATATTCTCAAGTTGGGTCTTTTTTCTTTTCCACCTAGCATCTGTTATGCTCTTGACATCTATGATGAATTTGTTATAATCTGTTTGTGCTTTAACTGCTTCATCCAGAATCTTGTTAAACCTTTACATGTCCAACTCACCATTGTCAAAGATATATACATCCTTTTTAGGCAACACATGGTCAAATTTTGCACCCCATAGCCCTAATGGCTTGATTTGATTGTCCTTAGTTCTAATGGGAGGTACACATCTATTGTAACCTACCCCAAACATGTTCATGCTAGCTTCGATTTAATTTTCTTTTCCTTTAAAGAAGGATAATGTGGCTCCAATTTGATCTATTTCTATGACAACAAGAGTTACTATCTCTTGCAAATCTAACCTTAGTGGTTGCACATATGCCAACCTCTCAAAAAGTGTTGTCCTTCTAGACCAAGTACCATAATATGGATTCAAAACTGATATAAAACTATTGACCTCTATTTGTGAGCCTGGCAACTTGCCGTGAGCTCCATACACCACATCAATCTTTTCCTTGATGGTGTTTATCCTGTGTTGTAAAATTGAAGTCAAGGCTCCCAAGATAACACTATTATGCTCTATTATCCCTTGCTCTATTTCAGTAGCTACCACCCCTATTTCTTATGTCTGGACTTCTAAATATTATACCTCTTTAGGCTCAACAGGGGAAGACTTTGGCATATCCAATAGTTTTTTAGTAAGTTCATTTATGAGCTTCTCTTGTTCCTTAATCCTTATCAACCCTAACTCTCCATCCTTAACAATATCACTAGTATCACTAGTCAATTTCTTTAGCTTCTCTGATATTTGGACTTCTTTTGCTTCATTAAGTTGGGCAAAGTGAGTTAGCACTTGGGAGATTTATAAGTCCCCTATATTATGGACTTACTAGATTATCTTGTTATTCTCTTGGATATTCAACAAGGATGGATTTTGATCTTTGGGAGCCAAGATCCACATTGCAAGTGCCTAGGACTTAGGGTTATATCCAAACCCTCTTATCATGTCCCCAACCTATGTCTCTAATGATAATTTGACATCAGGTTTTTTCCTAATTTGATCTATTATAAACACTGAGGATAGCTCCCAACCTTCCACTAATAACACCCCACTGGCCTTAACCAGTTGCCTTGCTTGTTCTGGAGTAATTTTCTTAGATTCAGGATCATAATCCTATAGTGTTTGTAGAGCCTCTTGGGTGACTGAATCACCACCTGCCAACTGCAATTATTTTCCCACCTATTTTTTCTTGCTCCAGATGAGGAAATCCTTGAATTCACTTGTTTTTATGAAGTTATCATTCTTCAGAAATTCATCTTGGTGTAATAACCTCTCATCTATACAATTCCTAAGAGGTAGCTCTTCCTCCTCTTTTACATCCTTTTGCAATTTCTTGGCCGCCCTGATCTATTTTCTCAACAAGTGATCATAGGGCATGTTCCTAGTTATTAAGGCAGAAAATCTATCCTTTTCTCCTTCTTCTAAGAAGGTTCCCTTATTTATACTTTCTATCTCTTAGGTGGGGGTTCATTTGTTACTTCCTTCTCAGGGACCTCTGTTAGGTCAATGATATTCTCTCCCTCAGCTACTTGCTCTTCAGCAATTTCTTGATTGATTGGAGGTGGGCCAGGTTCATAGTATTCATCATCACTATCATAGTATGACTCAGAATTATCTGCTTATTCCTTCTCCAGAACCACTAGTGCATCTTCCAAATGATTGCAAATGAGAGTGTGAGATTTGATCATGGCTTCTAGCCTCTTCAAATAAGGCATATCAGGGAAGAATCCCCCAAATTTTAGGCCTTTTATCTTAACCTACCTTTCTAGGTCCATAAGTTCATTAAACTTTATAGCTCTCCTATCCACCTCATCATCCTCCAACATATTTCTTATCAAATCTTCTTCCATGCACTCTTCATGGTCTTTGGTGTAGGGGATGGTTGGTATCAGAAAATTTTTGGCACTATGAATGAAGCCTTCTGTGTCAACATGCCTATACAAGGCCACATTCATTCTGTAGTGATACATCCAATTATTCACAAGTTCTAATGCCCCTTTTCCAATAGTAAAATTATAGATCCTGAATTTCTTAAGGGTAAAAGTACCCTTTCTGTGTGGTGCAAGATGCTCCTTATCTGTCAAAATAAGTTGCCTTATGAAATCCTTTGTAGCTATTCTTGGTGGAACTTGGAATGGAAATACATGTGAGGGGTGGGTACAACCATACACCCTCATTAGTGTGAAGTTCTTCTCATAGTAGAAATTGTGTGTGTAAATTAGTGGACATGTTATCTGCGAGATGACACTTCAATAGATCATTATATTAGTAGAAAAGCATAAAAAATCAAGGGTTTGAAGCTAAATACTAAAACCGGTCTATTACTTCCTATCTAGGAGTTTGAAGAATGCTATAATCATGCCCTCAGATTATGCACAAATCAGTGACTTATACAACCTAAGAATGGAAGATTTGAATCAAAATTAATCTAAATTCTCACTAAACATGCATATTAGCTCTAAAAAGTATGATAATAACAATGCATAATATCAAAACTACTATGAAATATAAATTCACAATTAATCTAAACAACATAACAATACTTTCAATCTAAAAATTAAGGGTCATTTGAGCTCAAAAACTCATTCTATTTATAGAAGAAATGAGGAGAGAAAGGGGGGACAAGGGTCATTAATGGAGGTGTAAAAACCATTAATGAGGTGTAAGAGACATTAATGCCAAAGGCATTGATGAGGCATGGGCTTGAGGAATCTACATTAATAATGCATTAATGAGAACAATTAAGAGGCATGGTGAGGGGTGTAAGTCCAAGCTTGATAAGGTGGACTTAGAGGGAGCCAAGCTTGAGAAAGTTGAATTTCTCAAGTGGGTTGGATTCCTAATTACAGGATTAGGAATGTGACAACATTAGGAAGTGGGTTAGGATAGGATTTAAGATTAGGCTTAGGCTTAGCATGGGGGGAATAGGTTGGGATGGGTTTGAACCCAGGGTTAAGGTGGTTGAGATAGGTTAGGCTAGGGTTAAGGGGAATATTAATGAAATGAATTATAATTAATATATTCATTCAAAAATAGGAATTTTAATTATTTAAGCCTTTGATTGCTTTAGATAATTAATTAGGACTATATCCAATTAATTAGATTAATTAAAGCTAGAAGATAGGGTTTTTGCAAGTGATTAGATATAATAGGGATTAATTTAATTCCTTTTAAATTAATTACCTTAGCCAGGTATTGATTTGAATTTATTTGTATTGAATTGATTAGTTTTGTTTGGCTAAGGTGATTAATTAAAATTTAGTGATTAGATCACTTAGGAGATTAAATCTGATTTGAATGAATTATGCCAGCCGGTTGAAGAGTTGTCTTGACATAATTGGGGGTATGATCACACTTAGGGGAAATAGGGTCTATGGTCAAAGCAGACCAAATTAGGGTGGTTACATTTGCCCCTCTTTGAATAGATGTCAGAGAAGTGCATTTGATTCAAAGAAAGTTTTTGATGTTGACTTCAGAAAGTTTGAGAATTTTGCTCATGATCGAATGAAATGTTTAATGAGATCAGTCTCGCACTTGATTGAACTAAACTGATAGAATTGACTTTGAACTTGATCGAACAAAGGTCAATACACAAAGATCGTAAAGATATTGATTCTGAACTTGGTTGTCATCCAAAAATTGATAATACTGATTCTGAACTTGGTTGTCATCCAAAAGTCAGTATGAAGTTGTCAAGAGCTTAATAAGAATCTAAGAAAAAGTAGACATAGGATATCCATCTTGTGAGAACCAAAGCCTTCGATCCAATAGTTCTGACTTAGTCAAGGAACCGTCATCATGCCTTTAGTTTTTGATAACGAAGTCATTTTTAATGTTGTTTTGAGAAAGAATTTGATTGATGATAGTGTGATCATGCCCCGTCAAGAACATAATCAAAGGAAAAAGAATAAAATCCCTCTATTGAAAGAACGTATCACTTGCATGGAGCAGTTAGGTCAAGAAAGAATGAAGTAGAAGAGTGGAGAAATGGGGGTGTGTTGAAGAGTAAACACACGAGAACCAAGTTAATTATGTAAAAATGTGAGTGGTGAGTGTTAGAGTAATAAAGTGATTCCACTTATTAATTAAATCATATTGATTTAATTATTAAGTCACTTATTATCTCTCTTTTACTTAAGCTAAAATTTAGGCATTTAATAATTAATTCTTTTATTAATTATTATTATGCAACCTAGATTTTCCCTTTAGGGTTTCGGTATCCTTTTATAAGGATTCCCTCTTTGTAAATTATTCAATTCGATGGTTATTAAATAATTGAGGATGTTATTGCATTAAGAGTTTTTTCTCCATTATTTGCACAAGATGTTTCCTCTTCCATCAATCTGTGATTTTTGGCCTCCATAGCTTTTTTGCTTATCTCTTTCTGTGACAGGTTTGCATGCAGGTGATTCTTGGGAGTTGTGGGTTGATAGTTTTCATCAACTCCGATATGGTATCAGAGCTCCAGATCTTCATGCCCCT
>MU227963.1:723968-747882 GCA_018584345.1 Thuja plicata | reverse complement strand
TACTTAAGCTAAACTTTAGGCATTTAATAATTAATTCTTTTATTAATTATTATTATGCAACCTAGATTTTCCCTTTAGGGTTTCGGTATCCTTTTATAAGGATTCCCTCTTTGTAAATTATTAAATTTGATGGTTATTAATTAATTGAGGATGTTATTGTATTAAGAGTTTTTTCTCCATTATTTGCACAAGATGTTTCCTCTTCCATCAATCTGTGATTTTTGGCCTCCATAGCTTTTTTGCTTCTCTCTTTCTGTGACAGGTTTGCATGTAGGTGATTCTTGGGAGTTGTGGGTTGATAGTTTTCATCAACTCCAATAGTGAGACTGATAAAATGATATCAGACCAAGATTTTTGATGAAATGTGAAATTTGGTGGATGTTCGGAACAGATGGAGAAATTTTTCTTTTTTAGGAGCTATCACAAAAATTGTACTAGACTGTGTAAAATGACTTAGGTACCTTCAATTTTGTTCCTAATTGATCAATAAGAGAATAGAAATGGAGTTTCAGTTGCTTGGGAGGAGTTTGAGAACCCCTAAATAGCTCAAAAGACCAATATATATCTCAAAAATACCATTTTACTATTCATTTTCACTTTTACCCATAGTAAATTCTAGAGCTCTATAGAGAAGATGGTGGTCCCCATGCAAAAACATTATTTTGAGCTCATCCATTGACATCAACACCCGACCGACTACGCACCTCCAGTACGTACTCGTAAAACTACCTCGTGAATTTGGTATTTTTCATTTTCATGATTTTTGGTAGTTGTTATAGCCTTTTGAATTCAAGGTCAAATCCAGGATTTTGGATCGCACCCTATCAAACCCGTGTGGCATTCAGTTTTTCCCGGATCACATCTTGTTGTCCCAAATTTCTGCATCACATCTAGTATTTCCTTAATCAGATCCATTTTCCCCATTTTTGCGTAGTTTAGAAGATGGAATTAGGGTTATGTCGTACCCTATCCTTTTAGGATCATACCCCATTTTTGGGGTCACATCCAGGATTTCTAGGATCGTACCCAACATTCTCCATCACATCCTATTTTTCCATGATCGCATCTCATTTTGAGACTTAGAATTTTTGTCAATTGTGAACCGTCTTCTTTCTGCAGACCTTGAATCACTTAGCTGGTTATGTTTCTGCATTTTTATCATAGATAGAACACTAATTGATCTTTGTTAATTGTCACCTTTGTAAAATAGGTCAATTTTGAGGTAGTAGCATTTCAAGGGACATATCCAAGGTGTGTGCTTGCCTTGGCCAGACTGCTGTCAGATGATGAGCTAGACGTAGTGGTTCATGTAGGATTATGATCACTGATTGGTTTACCCGATATTGGGGTAAATCAAGGGTTGTTGACTGCTCTTGCCGAGAGATGGCACTCAGAGCACAACACCTTCCATCTCCTAACCGAGGAGATGACAATCACACCTGAGAATGTGTGGTGTATACTGTGAGTTCCAGTTATGGGCCGCGAGGTGCATTTTGAGGCAACTTCTGCCGTTGCCATTAGTGCAACTCATTGTTTCTTCTAGGATGACACTATTGATCATAGACACATTTCATGGGACTACATGTGAGATCACTATGATTGTTTATCTTTATACTTGGTAGGATTGATTGGTGGCATCCTGATGCCAGACAAAGGATGACATGGGTTTCTTGTAGGATGGGTGGATATGCTTGAGAAGATATTAGCATACCGAGATTGGTCAATTAGGTAAGCAATGATATTAGCATACCGAGATTGGTCTTCGACATTCAAAGCACAAATTACTTGGTATTTAGGGGTATCAAAGGCTGGGTAGGATAGTTCTTCCACCAAGAAGTCATAGAAGAATTGATGTTCTTCCAGTTGTAACATGGATTCTAGGGTAGCCATAGCATCTGCAGCTTTATTCTTTGTTCTGGGTATCTGCTGGAATATGATGAAGACAAAGTACTTCTTTATGTCATCAACCAGTTTCTTGTAGGGCATCAACTTATCATATTTTGTCTGATAATCTGCATTGAAATGATTGATAATGAGCTGGGAGTCACCATATACGTGTAACTCTACAATTTTGCACTCCATAGTGAGTTTAAGACCATTTACCAATGCTTCATATTCAGAAATGTTATTTGTGCATGGAAACATCAATTTGTAGGACTTGGGTATGTTGTATCTTTGAGGAGTTATTAATAGAACCCCTGCTCAAGAGCCTTGTTGCGTGAAAGAACCATCAAAGTACATCTTCCATGGATACTTGGTTAGATGCATAATTGTTTCATTAGGGAACTCAATTCTTAAAGGTTCATCATCTTGGAGTGGTGAATCAACTAATTGATCTGCGAGGACTTATCCTTTAATATCCGTCTTTTCCACATACTCAATGTAAAATTTGCTTAGAATGAGGACCCACTTTGCCAAACGTCCTGTTAATGTTGTTTTTCTCAGGAGGTACTTCAAAGGATCTATCTTTGCAATGAGATTTATTGTATGAGATAACATGTAATGTCTCAATTTTTTTGATGCAAAGACAACCGCTAAGCATTCTTTCTCAATAATGTTGTAATTGAGTTCATAGGAGACTAGTGTTATATTGATATAGTAGATTTCTCTTTCTTTCTTAGTTTCATCCTCTTGTGCCAGCAATAATCCTAGTGATGTGGTTGTAGCTGAAATATACAGGAGTAATGGCTTTTCATGAATGGGTTCCATAAGAATAGGAGGAGTAGCCAGGTACTCTTTTAATTCTCTAAAGTTGGCTTCACAATGCTCATCCCATTTGAAGGTGACACATTTATGTAGCAATTTGGTAATGGGTTGCACTCTATCTACAAGTTGTGACATGAACCTCTTTATTGATTGGAGTCTCCCTTGTAATGTCCTCATTTGACTAATGTTGCGTGGAGGAGTCATTTCTAGTATAGCTTTGACTTTTGTAGGGTCTACTTCAATTCCTTTTGCTGAGGCAATAAATCCTAAGAGCTTTCTTGATTGGACCCCAAAGGCACATTTCTTGGGATTGAGCCTGAGTTGAAATTGCTCCATACGATCCAATATCTTCCTTAAGTCTTCAATATGAGTATTCCTTTCTTTTTATTTAGCTAAGGTGTCATCCACGTAATCCTCCATGTTTTTATGCATCATATAATGGAATATAGTGGTCATTTCTCTTTCGTATGTAGCGCCTACATTCTTTAACCCAAATGGAATAACATTCCAGCAAAAGGTTCCCCATGCGCATGTAAATGTAGTCTTCTCTTGATCTTTAGGAGCAATTTTAATTTTTTTATAGCCTAAGAAACCATCCCTTAGTGAGTACATTTGATAGCTTGTTGTGAGGTCTGTGATCATATCAATATTAGGCAGTGGAAAATCATCCTTAGGACATTCCTTGTTTAAGTCCCTGAAGTCTATATAGATCCTGATAGATTTATCTGATTTAGATACTGGGACCACATTAGAAATCCATCCTGGGTAAGCAATGACTCTAATGAGTCCAGCTTTCAATAATTTTTCTAGTTCTGCTTTCACCAGTAATGAAAAATGAGGATGCACCTTTCTGAGTTTTTGTTTCACAGGTTTGATCCCAGGAACTATAGATAAATGATGCATGATTAATTTAGGATCTAGCCCAGGCATATTGGTGTAAGACCATGCAAATTTGATCTTCTTCTCTTTTAGGAACTCAGTGAATTGTGTCGTCTCCTCATCTGACAAAGATTGTGTTAGGTGAAAAATTTAAGGAACTTCATTTTTGCCCAAGTTAACTAGTTGTGTTGGTTCTATCAAAACTGAAGATCTTTCTTGAAAGTGCTCAGGGAGGAAATCAAGAATCTCATCTTTTGGCACCTTTGAGAGGTTTTCACCATTAGATACATCTTTTTTTTTTACTATCTTAGAATCTCACACTGCCACAACATGGTTTTCACCATCAATTCTTTTCTTCTTTTTATTTTTTAATTTTTGACTGAGAAACTTGATATCCTTTCGTGACATGTTCATTCTCCTTGCATTGGTGGAAGAAGGGTAAGGTTCACAAGAATTAGGATAGCAAGCCAAAGTGTAGTCATTAGGGAAGTATAGGATAGGAGTAGGATTTGTATTAGTCCAATCAATTAGATCTTGGTTTATCAAAGACAAGGAGTCAGATTTTGGGAAGGACAACATTGCATTAGCATCAAGACTATTAACTGACATGACATGTTTGGTTAGGTTAATCTCATCGATGTTTAGATCAATAAGAGTTAGATCATCATTATTGAAGTCATTGTTAGTTATATATGGACTAAACTCTAGTGACTCATTAGTGGAATGTTCATCTTCATCTCTCCATAAAAGGAGGCTTCTAGCTTGTAGCCTTTGAATTTCCTCTAGGTCTAGGAGAATACTAGTTTCTTCATCAATGAGTGGGGGGAGGAATTCCTTCTCTACTTCAGGCATATCAACACTATTAGGGGTGGTGTTAGAATATTTTCTCTATGTGGATGGAGCTACAAACATGTGAATTACATCAATTTAAATATCCCCCATGGCAACAGATAGTTCATCCCACTCGTAATCATGTGAGTTAGTTACTTCATCATCAGACCTGTTTAAGAATTTAGCGATAGTTACCTAGTGTACCCTATTAGGCACTTGTAGATCAAAGTGTGGTAAATCAAGGATATGTGAAACTATGACTAACTGGCCCTAGTCAGGATGAAAATCCTATTGTCGAGGTGTGTCTTAAGTAGCTGTCGTGACCAATAGTACTGTTGGATCATCTTCTGTTGTTTCTTCTACCTCTTGAATAGGAGTTTGTGCTAACTAGCACTGAAGGATTATGTTGTTTCTTCTACCTCTTGAATAGGAGTTTGTGCTAACTAGCACTGAAGGATTATGTTGTTTCTTCTACCCCTAGTTTGTGCTAAATTAGGGTGGTTACAAAAATTCCCCAATTATGGTCTCCTGGCCATTTATCAAGATACTAGCAGGGTTTAAGTAGTTGAACTGTCTTGATTGGTAGCCTGGTCTTATTTACACCTAGGCACTGAAGGATTGGATAAACTATCCAATTCTCAAAGGCACAAAACTCCTACTCTTTGGAGGTGTAGTTCCACACTCTCAGCCAGAAATGAATAGGGTTAGGCTCATTATGACAAAACCTATGTGGCTGTAGAGATTGACAGTTCATGAGTGGGAGATTGTAGTATAGGATCAAGTGCATTAGAATTGAATAATGCATGAATTTGGGATGAGCCTCCTTTTTCTGTATGTCTATGAATCCCTGGTGCATTTGGTTTATGATATATTAATTATAATCATAGTTGGAGGTGGTATGGAGGCTTTGCATGTCTAGTACCATCATCAGAATGTCCGAGGTAATTCTATCTTCTCCTGCATCCTTTCCCAACACTCTGCATAGTGCATATGATATGTATTTTATGTAGAAATTGACATCCTTGTAGAAATATGGGGCTTCTCCTGGCATGGTTTCTATGTAGGTTTTCATCTTCTTAGGAACATGATGTTCCTTGATCAATTTGGCAGCAATGCCAGACTCTCTAGTATACCTATTCTCTAGGATCTTCAAGTTTATCTCAGTAGTCATAGGGTAATGTACATTGAAGGCCTTCATGAAAGAATTTCAGTCCAAGTTAAGTAGGGCTTTTCCATCATCCCTCTTAATCATTTTGGTCGAGGTATCATACCTATTGGCCAATTCTAAAATAAAATCAACATCTACAAAGATGTCAGGAACTATTAACCTGGCTAATCCACAGGTCCAAGGATTTGAAATTGGCATAGGCTCATCACTATTGTTGAAAAATTAATTAAATAATGAATAACCTGAGGAGCCTAGGGTTTTTGCATCCCTAATATATGATAGGTCATCAATTAAAACATTATCACTAACCTTTCTATTTTTTCTTGAGCCTGGTAGCAATGTGAGAAATTCATTTGAATAATTTCTCTTCCCCTTTGTGTCATCCTCAGCATCATCACTTCTTCCACTAGTGGATGCCACACTTAGTGCTTGACTCATTTTTTCATTTTTGTGTTGTTCACACATTTCTTCACCGATATTGAAGAAAGTCTTCTCAAAACCCTCACCACCAACTATTAATTACCCTGAAATTTGCAATCCTGAGCACCGAAGACACTACTAATCACAATCCCTACTAAATTCTAAATCAGGAAATCACTTCTTTGAATTACTTGGTACTGGAGATCTCACTCTTCTCAAAAAATACTAAATTCTTTAAAATTTCTTTTCTCTTAGAATCTGGAAGCTGGTAAGGATGCAATGATTACGGACATACATACTTATAACTAAGAAATTAATGCAGATGTCTCTTTGAACCGGTAAACTTGCAATTCAGTCACTTCCACCATTAGTTTACACACTATGACATTAATTTATGGTTCTAGCCATGGCATTCAAACTGACAAGTAATCAATTTTTGATGAGTGCTTTTTCTTATAAAAACCTTATAAAATTCAAAAACAAATCTGATTGGCTGCATTAAATCAAATTACGACTACTTTTCCATCTGTCAAAATCTCTAAAATCTTATTGGTCAGCAACTGTCCACCATGGCATCAAAGAAAAGTATTCTTTTAACTTAGGTTTTACTTTTGGCGAATTAGCAACTGAGTAATCTCCTTGTTGCTTGATATTCTTTCTAACTCTAGTTTGTTACTGAGACTAAGCAACTATCAGTGGATCAATCTTTAGATCAATGGTTGTCTCTGTGTTGCCTAATCTTTTAACTTAACTCTTCCTTTTATGGAGACAACATGACTAAGCCTTCACCTAACTTTTCTTCAACCTCGGGTCACATCTGGAGACTTGGCAACTAATACATCTCTATGTCGCTAAACCAAATCTTTAACTCACAGTTTATCTGGAGACCTGGCGACAAAAGGCTTTAGTCTCTTTATCACTTAATTTTTTCACTTTTATGATTTCCATCTGGAGACAATGCAACTTTTTTTGATCTTCATTTTCTCCACATCTGATAGTTGTCGCTAAGTCTCTTGATCTTCATATCAAACCCTAACTTTTCATGAGACTTCGCGACTGATGGACACGTGTATTACTTTTCTTTTGTCTCTTGTTCGCTAGATATTATTTGAATTTTCAATTTTATACCTCAACCACGTGACTACCATTGATCTTGCCTCCATCGTGTGGTCGTCGTTGAATCTCTTGATTACTAACTTAACTCATCTTTCTTCTCGCGACTGCGCAACAACACTATATTCCAAACTGACACTCAACCTGGGTTTATTCAGAGACTTGGCGACTATTAAAACTCAATGTCACTTGATCTTTTCCAAACTGTAGGGTTAATCCAGAGACTTCCTGACTACCATTAGATTTAATCTATGATCAATGGTTGTTGTTGAATCTCTTGATCTTTCACTTAACTCACATTTTATTTCAAGACTTAGCGACAACGATGAAACCTTAATCTTTTGACTAAACTTATAACCCTGGGTTGCATTCAGAGATAATGCGACTGAGTAAACTCGAAGTCACCATATGAAATCACTAACTTTGATCTCATCAAGAGATAACCTGACCATCATTAGATCATAAGTTAAATCAATGGTCTGCACTAAGTCTTGTGGTCCTCTGAAGCATATTCTTTTTATTAAGAGACTACGCGACCAAAGCTTTTCGCCAAGTCTCTAGATCAAAAGGAATATTCACTTTTCCTCATTAGACTAAGTGACTGAATAATTAGCACATGCAAATTTTTAGGACTTAAGTGCCAAAAAGTAACTACAAAATAGAACCCGTCTAGGAAATTTAGGGCTCTTTTGCATTTTTGCATGGAAATAACTTAAGGAATTATGGTTTTTTTGGCATTTTCAACAAGGTTAAGGGCTAAAAAAATATTTGTAGAGGTACAGGGATAATTTCAACCATGATTCTAAACCCTTTGAGCATAGGTATGACAGGAAACTTCAAAAATTTACATGGCAGACTCAAAACATGAAATATTACCAACATCAATGATGGAAAACTGTAAGTGGTCTTCTCTCTTTGGGGTTAAACTGACCAAAAAATATTCTTTCCAAAAAATAAATATTATCTCTCATCCTCAGAAAGGTGACTTTGCTATCTTTATCTCAGATCCCTTGATCAATCATTCAGTCTCGTCTATGGCTTTAACTTTGGTAGGAAAATTTATGGGCCCTAGACCTAATATTGATGTGGTGAGAGCCGTCACAAAAAAAATGGAAGTTAAGAGGGAAGGTTGACATTTCCACAATTCCTAAAGGTTTCTTCTCAATAAGAACTTTTTTGACTCGACATTAGTCCAGGTTAGGATTTTTGGACTTCTGCTAGAGTATTGGAATGAGAATGTCTTCTTGGCGATTGCTAGTTATTTCAGAGAGCTCTTGTCGATAGACCCTATGATGGCGACAAAGTCGAGATTGGTGTATGCTACATTTTATGTGAATGTAAACCAGTTCTTGTACTTGCCTCAAAATATAGATATAGTTTCAAAACTTGGTAAATGGAAGCAACCCTTGGAGTTTGAATCACTACCTTTCTCTTGCTTTGTCAACAAAAAGGTTGGGCACTGGGAAAAACAATTCCCTCAAAAAATACAAAGAGATTAAAAAAAATCTAGGGAAAAAGAAGGATTAGAAAAAAGTCTGGAAGAAAAAAAACCCTAACAATGGAGGGAATAATGAAGAAACCCCGAAATAGGGAGAAGGGAATCCTATTAACTTAGAAAAATCTAATCAACCTGAGTGTCTTGTGATTTAGGAAAAGGAAAAGGAATGGGAAGTTGAGAATGGAATTAAGTCCTTAGATCAAAGGTCAACCCCTAAGCCTTGGGAAAAGGAGAATAAACAAAATGAAATTGATATTGACAAGGAATTACAAATCGAGGAAGGGGGAATAAATGAAAGCATTAGATCACCTGGAAATATCATAGGAGTTGATATTTCTTGAGTAGAAGATACCTATAAGGAATATGAACGTTCATAAACACAAAAATACTTTTAAGGTGCTCAGGGATGCAACATCCTAGCAAGAGGTCTTTCCATCATTTCTCTCAATACTGAATCACAGGAAGGAGATTGCTCCAAAATCCTAGAAAACCCTATTCTATGGAGCTTTTGGGGAGACATTTTTCAAGAATAGGACAAAAATATGGATGATTTTGAATGTCTCCTGGATGAAGGTTTGTCAAAAAAAGAGAAAGAGCGGATAAAACCATAACTCTCCTAAGAAAGGAGAAAGTACAGACTTGGCCTCGTCATCTCTAGGAGGAGTAGTCACTAGGAAAATGAAAGATGACGATGGAACACCTAAGCCAAACCAAGGTAGGAGATTAGAAAAGGATATTAGGGAGAAAGAAAGAAAGTAAAACATAGAGGATGGTAGATAGATGACCATCCCAGAAATCTGCTCTCCAGGTAAAAATTGAAGATCATATCATGGAATATAAGAGGGCTTAACAACCCACATGAGTATGATGTGTTAATAAATATAGTTAGAGACCATAAAATAGACATAATTATGATCCAAGAAACTAATATATCAAAGGATAAATTTGAAAATATCAAGATCTTTAAGAATTGTGGAGTTGCTGGAAGCAGCTCAGAAGGAGCGTCAGGAGGTATGGTTATTTTTTGGAATCAAAAATTTATTCAAGGAACTCCCCTTGTTATATAAAATAACTTTATTGTCATTAAATTTCACCACATCAGAGATGATTACTCATGGTTCTCATCTAACATCTATGCCCCTAATACTATGATAGGCAGGATGAAATTTTGGAAAAAGTTGGAAGATTCTAGGATGTTAGATGGTTAATAATGGGAGACTTTAACACTCCCCTAAAAGATAATGAAAATAAAGGAGGCATGGAAATCCAATTGGACAGTAGCAATGTATCTAATGGATTTTATCAATTAGTAAGCATTTATGGATGTTGACTTGTAAGGGTTGAATTACACTTGGTCTAATAGAAGAGTTGGGAATGATCTTATTCAGGTAAGGATGGAAAAATCCCTTATGTCACAAGACTAGATATCAAGGTACTCTCTCCCTTAATTATCTCTCTAGGATTGGCTCAGACCACTTTGTTATTTCCTTTGTGGCAGATCCTTTAGTGGGAAAGAGAAATATGCCTTTCAAATTTGAAAAATGTGGCTGGCACACCTTGATCTCGAAAGTAGAATTAAAGAATGGTAGAATGTTCAAATTAAAGGAACATCAATGTTCAAGGTAGATAAAAACTAATATATGTTAAATATAAGGTTCGAATATGGAACAAGGAGGTCTTTGGAGATATTTGTGTGCATAAATTGGGGATTTAGTTATGTCTTAAAAGTGTGCAAGATCAAATTCAGATGGAAGGATATTCTAGGGAACTAATGGAGAGATAGAATAAGGTTTAGGTCAAGTATCATGACATCATTTCCAAAGAAGAAGTCTTTTGGAGACAAAGATCTTGTGCTCTTTGGTTGGATGCAAGAGATAAGAACACTAGGTTCTTCCATACGACAGCTCTCAAACATAAGGCAGGGAGTAGAATCTCCCACATCCATATTGAGAAATGAAAAATTGATAAATAATAATATATTATAACTGAAATGGTTAATTATTTCTCTAACCTTCTCTTTGCTGAAGCAAAATTGAGCTCTTAGGATAAGGAGGAACTTATCTCTTCTATTCCTTCAATTCTTAATGAGGCCCAAAATAAACATCTTTTTGTCATCCCCTCTAGTAATCAGATCAAAGTGGTTGTCTTTTCCTTTGAAGGGGAAAAATCCTGAGGCCCAGATGGTTTCCCTATGTTCTTTTTCCAAAATTTTGAGCATATTATGCATAAGGAGGTTTCCGATGTAATAAAAGAATTCTTTGGTTCCAAAACCCTCTTGAAGGAGATTAATGCTACTTTCTTAGTGCTCATTCCTAAGAAGCCGGGAGTCTATTCTCCTGACAAATTTAGACCTATTAGTCTTTGTAATTCATTCTATAAAATATTTTCTAAATTTCTGACAATTAGGATTCTTTCTATGCTCCCTACCATTATATCCCACTAGCAAAATGGTTTTGTCCTAGGAAGATAGATCATGAATTCTATTATATTTGTCCATGAAAATATTTATTTGTTGAAAGTGGCTAATAAGTAGGGTTTCCTCATGAAGATAGATTTATCTAAGGATTATGATCAGGTGGACTGGCCCTTCTTGTGTAAATTTCTCAAAGCTTTTGGATTTGGGCATAGAGTGGTCAATCTCATCTTGCTTTGTATCTCCTCTATGACTTCAACAATTATGGTGAATGGGGCCTCCTCAAATTTTCTCAAGCCTACCAAAGGTCTCAAGCAAGGAGATCCCATCTCCCCTATCCTATTTTCTAGTATGGCTAAAATTCTGGGTAGATACATTAATAAATTAGTTCAAGAAAGGAAAATTAAGGGCCTTCAACCTTCTCTGGCCAATAATATATCTTCCCATGAGCAGTTTATTGATGATACAATCATTATGGGATCTTCTACTTTTAGAGAGGCTAAAAATATTAAGAAGGCCCTTTCAACTTACACTAAGGCCATGGGGCAACTCATCAATTGAAATAAAATCTCTATCCTTTTCATAAATACTCCAATTGAAAGACAACACAAGATCTCATCTATACTGGGTGCAACATTGCTACTTTCCCCTCATCCTATCTAGGTCTTCCTCAAGGAGATAAACCTGTTGGTACCTTTTAGAACTCTCTTATTGATAGATTTAATCAAAATTTGGCTGGATGGAAAGGGCCCTTCCTTAGCCATGTTGGCAAAGTTCAACTTCTTAGATCAACTCTTCAAAAATTTCTTGTTTATGATATGAGTCTCTTTAGAATCCCTTCCAAGTTTGCAAATATGATAGAAAGAATCCAAACTAGATTTATCTAGTCAGGAGTGGAAGAGAAGAAAAGATTGGCTCTAGTTTCTTGGGAAAATTTATGTAAACCTAAAAGGTACGATGCTCTGGGAATTAGATCTATTAGAATGGTCAATAAAGATCTACTAGATACACAAATATGGCATATATTTGGTGAAGAAAAGGAATGGAATCATATAATCAAAAGGAAATATATCTATGCCACTCCTATGATGGAGGAATTTATATCTTCTAATTAGGGGATAAATGGATCTTATATATGGAATAGTATTAAAAAGTCGAAGGATATTGTTGATCAAGGCAAAAGGTGGAAACTAGGGGATGGTAGAAAGATAAAGTTCTAGGATGACTGTTGGATGCTGGATAAACCGCTCGCTAGTATTCCTACTTTGAGTCACCTTGTTGATTATTTTAAAGATATTTTGGGGATCATGGTTGGTGATTACTGGGGGAATTTCTCTTGAATAAACCTTAAGGACCTAGAATTTTCACTTTAACCTATCAATCTGGACCTTAAGGTGTGTTTTGTGAGGCCTGATATCCAGGATCAATTGGACTAGGCCTTCAACTCTAACTGAAGGTACTATGTTTCTTCTGATCTCTCTTCTCTTTTGAAAGGTGGTGAAATACCTTTCTGGTCTAAAGCTTGGGTGAAAGACCTTATACCTAAGATTAATATGTTCAACTAGACTTTTTTGCAAAACAAGATTCTGACTACTGATAATCTATGCAAAAGGGGATTTTACCTACCCAATAGATGTTATCTATATTTAAATAAAGTTGAATCTACTTCTCATCTCCTTCTTCATTGTTCCTATTCTCTTGAGGTTTGGGCTAATATCTTTCAAAGGTGGAATGTTTGTTGTATACTTCCTAACATTGTGCAGGAGTTATTTCTTCAATAGAGCTACCTGGTGTCATATAATGCTGCAAGGATGATGTGGGCCTTTGTTTTCCCCCATCTAATATGGAATATCTAGAAAGAACGAAATAATAGGATATCTAGGGATCAACATGCTCCTCTTGGAGTAGCTAGAGAGAAAAAACTTAGAAATGTGAACAAAAATATTTTCTTACATTGTAGAAACTCTAGAGACTCTCCTCAGTTGGCCTCTAAAAATGAGGACCATAGAAGTATAAAAAATTGGAACATTAATGGTATGAAATGTGATAAGGAGAAGATAAGGGAAGAGTTGGTCTGGTCGTCCCCCCTAGGGATAGATAAAAGCTAACTTTGACGGAGTGCCTAAAGAGAATCTAGGTCATCCTGAAATTGGTGGTATTGTTAGAGATAATTATGGTAATTGTATTAGGGCAGTTTCTTTACCTTTGGGTTATCAAACTGATCATGTTTCAAAAGATATGGTAGGCTTTCAAATTGTTTTGTTGGCTAGAAATCTTGGATCCAGGAAGGTATGGCTAATAGAAGACTCAAATAACATAATAAGATGTATAAGAGAAAATAATAAAGCCTCATGGTCTATACATCATATAATTGAAGAAATAAAAAGAACCATGTAAAATTTTGATAAATGTTATGTTTGTTAGGTTTATCGTGAAGCAAATAAGGTGGCTGATGGCATAGCTAATTATGGTATTAAAAGTAATGATATTACTTCTTAGATAGGAAAAAAAGATATGAATGAGATCGTACATCATCTCATTGGATATGAAAAGATTAACAATAAAGGTGGAGTGATTCCGAGTAATGATGGAAAAGATGTCTAGCCTCCTCGATAGCCATAATAACTTAGAAAATCATCCAGAGTGACAGAAAGAAATTAAGAAGTATTATTTTAAACACGTATTGTGGGTGTTAAGTTTCATTGTTTCCTCTATTGTTAATCACAATAATCACACTCAGGGAAATTCTATTGTAACTGTCAAGATGGGAGGTGACTTGAAAAGAGAAGAACCTATTACTTGTGCATGGAAATATGAGGTGAAGGTTTGGCATAATCTTAAGTATGGTGGTGTTACACTGTATTTGGAGAATTTGCATGGCTATGATAAAAATAACATAAAAAAAATTCTAAAGGATGGGATAATGGTACCACTTCTCTCTATGGTAAGAATATCGTGCTCTCTAGTGTTGATTGCAGAATTCACTATTCTTCATTTGTTGGGTATGAGTTTTTTTAAGGAAAGGAAAGTTTCTAACAAGGCAGTGAAGATGTTCCCAAAATCAGACAAGGAAAAGACGATTCTAGTGAAAGGTAAGTCAAATTTTTATGAGAGTAGCCAGATTAAACCAATTTGGGCTAAAATTTTGAGGGTGATTATGGATTATTTTATCGTAGATGGTAGATTCATGAGGGTACATAAATTACACTTCGTGTTGCTTAATCATTTTAGACACAAAGTCAAGGTTTCTTTCCTTTCTTCTTTATTCTCTAGATAATAGTATAAACGAAAATTGGAAGAGTCTGAGTAAGTCGGTTATGCATGATGGTCTCATTTGCCTTATATATGAGTACTGCAGAGATAAAATCTTGGAGGATGGTCAAAAGTATATTGAGATAAAAGGGGATAAAGGGAAGAAAAAAATTATTGACTCCAATGAGGGAGTTAAAAAATGAGCACGCAGTCCTCTGTCAAAAAACCCAAAACTGAACCTAGTACTCTGGTACTCATGTTTGATGAGGAAAAGGATATGGAAATGGATGAGGATGAAGAAGAAACTAACCTAGATAATGTTTCTTTATTGGATTTAAAGGCTACAAAGGTTGAGGTTAATCCTAGTAAATAAGAGTCTGCAGAGGGTAAAAATAGCTCTAGTGTTGAGAAAAATGAGGTAACTATGGATGTTGAGGAAATGATGGAGACTAAATATTCTATAGATATGGAAGAGAGCCTCATCCTTAATTTTATTGGGTTTCTGAGGCAGATGGAGAAAAAAGGTCAATATGGAGAAAGAGGAGGTTAACTTAGAGGAACGATAGGGTTACAAGAATCAGGATGAGGGGAATGTGAGTACCCATTTGGAGCATCTAAATCCTAATTAAAAAGCTTCCCTGGTTGATTAAGAAGACTCTTACAGTAGAGATGGTCATTCTGTGCCAGGGAACAAAGCGGAGGGCCCTGAGGAAAATCAGCATTACCAAGAGGAGGAAGTGCAAAAGCAAGATTCTTCTTCTCTTAATTTGGAGGAGTTTTTTGATAAAAGGGATCCCAATGTGGAGGTCCTCCATACTAAAAAAGCTAAGTCTATCCATTCCTTCAGAATGGTAAATGGACTTTTCATGAAATTAAGGAGCTCCACCTCAATCAAAGGGCCCTTGCTACTAAATTTGATAATCTCCTTCAAAGTATGGATAACAAAAAAGAAGAGAATAAGTGGGAGATTTCTATGGTGATAAGAATAATGAGAGCCAACGGAAGGTAAATATGGAGGTTGAGACTATTTTTAATGATAAAATGTGGAAGATGCAAGACAAAGTTGATAAGAATGAGGAAATCCTACAGAAGATCCTTTATATTAATCATGAGGGAATGAAATCCTCTACGGATAACCTTAAATCTCTCTAATATGCTGGAAGGTCTTCACTAGGAAAAATCCACTATAAATATTGATCTGGAGGCAACATAGGCTATTGGTCAAGTCATTGGTTTGGGGAAGTGAACCAAAGCCAGTATGAAGAAAAAAGTTCCCAATGACTTGATGAATATGAAGGCGTCTATCCAGAGGATGTATGCTCTGGAAGATAAAACTTTTGTCTTCCTGAAGTAGCTAGATTAATCTCAAGGGGCTTTCTTTTTGCTAGTTGTTTCTATGTGCTAGTTTTTTGGTGTTCGCTGGGGGATTTTTTGGGTAATTCAATAGATTTGTCTTGTTGTTTTGTCTTTTTTGTCTTAGTTGTGCTACTTAGTTTGAGCATTTGTTTCATATTTTGTTCTTTCATGCTTATCTTTCTAGCACTTGTGTAAAGGGTTTTGGGTCCCTTCAAAACCTAATTTTGCCTTAATCAAAAACAAGAATGTTAACATGTACAGATAGACCAAATATATTCCATATTTCTCTTGACACCAATAAAATCAAAAAATAGGTGAATGATTATATCATGAAATCTACAGACATGGCACAAATTATAATCTCCATTAGGTTGTTTGAGAGGGAGTTTATGTAGCATGAGCTTCTAGAGGAAGCACTTTTTCTTTGGTATGATTTGACTATTCCATGGATTATCTAAACCTTGTTGCCATCGAGAATCTGACAGACTAAGGGACCAATAGAGGTTAAGGTGAAAAAGGATTTCACTATTATCTGTCAGCAAAGAATACCATTCTTTCTCTTTGATATCAGGTAGGGAGGATCCATTAGGCCAGCAATAAGATAGAAACCTCAAGTGGTTGGAAGTGTAGGTAAGGGGGAAGTGGATATGAGAGAAAGACGCTTTGATAATGGATAAGGTTCTGATCTGACCATTAGGAATGTCAAAATATTCACTGAGTTCCTCCCAACTAGAAATTTTACTATCACCGATGATATCTGCCAACACTTTTATTCCTTTGTTAGCCCAAGCTTTAGTTGAGCAAACCTAAATCAAGGATAAAGGATTATCTTTTTGTTTCAATTTCCACCAGATGGACATCTCTCTATAGATATTATTGTATAACATCTTTTTTCCTCTTGATATAAGAGGTTTAACTATTTCCCATTTCTTCTAGATGGCTTTAAATACAACTGATTTAGAACCCTTCACAAGAAATTCCTCTATGAATAATTCTCCCAAAGGGAGCCCTTTCCATGAGGTGCCTTTGAGCGGTGTACCCATGCTGATATTTTTCCTTATTAGGACCTTCCAAGGTTTAGAACCTACATGCCCTTACATATCCATTTATCAAAGAGGGGTAGACCTTAGATCCTAAGATCCTTAAGACCAAAACCTCCTACACACTTACCCATAGTGCACCAATGTCATTTAACTTCATGCCTTTTCCTCCCTCCTTTTCTGTCTGACCACTAGAAGTTCGTTAATTTTTTATGAAGGTAGTTGAATTGATACTAACTAAATATCCAAGTTGAGGTGTAATAGATCCCATATGAGGAGAGGATCTTCTGACATAATTTATGTACCTGGCAACTAATTCCAAAAAATTCTTGTTCGATGTGCTAAGATTCCTCTAAACTTTACTTCTTACCCACCCCCACATCTCTTTAAGATCAGGTCATACTGAGAATGGTGTCCCTAGGTATCTGGCTAGGTTTCTTGGGCCTCCCCATGTCAGACCATAATTAACAACCCAACTAGGGTGGTTTCATTCCATCCTAAAAGAATGGATTTTGTAATAGATATTTTTCTTCCAGAGGCTTTGCACAATATGTCCAACTTGGCCATGAGAATTTTCATATTACCATCTTCCAAATAAAATAGGATTGGCATTTTGTACAAACTATACATTTACCAATTCCTCACTATTCGAAAGAGTTATGCCTTGGACCTTAGGGGAGATGGATTGATCCCTAAGGGGATAAAAGAGGGCATCTACAAAAATGAAAAAAAGGGTAGGGGAAATTGGGAAGCCTTGCCTAATGGACCTAGAGAGAATGATGGGATTGGTTTGGGTACCATTAATATCCACCCTGGCATTGGAATCCTTAAGGAGGGTTCAGATCATGTGATGAAACTGTATAGGGAAGCCAACATGATCCATCATCATGAAAATGAATTACCACTCTATTCTATCATAGGATTTTTCATAGTCTATGAGGAGCATATAGACCTACTGATTAGAGGCGTTAGTCTAGTCCATTGTTTCCTAACATGTCATAATATTTTCAATAATATATCTAGTTTTAGCAAATGTTGTTTGTGTGGTGTCAATAACTGATGGTAGGACATTGACAAGTCTCTTGGAAATGACCTTTGCTAGTATTTTTGGCAATTTTATTGGCCTCCAATTCTTCAAGACTGATTTAGCTCCTTCCTTTGGTATTAGTTTAATCACCCCTGCATTAATTTCCTTACCTAGTGAACCTTAGGAGAATGCTTCTTTCTATACCTTCAATAATTATTCTTCAATCCATCTCATGTTTTGTTAATAGAATTCCCCTGAAATATCATCAGGCCCAAGAGCTTTATCATTAGCCGGAGACCTGATTGCATCTTTGATTTCCTCTATGTTTATTTCTTCATCAAGAGGTTCAACCTCATATATACTCTTTTGGGAATAATCCTTTAATCTTTACTCTAGCTAAAGACATTTCAGATCCTAAACCCTCTGTGGTGAAGAGATTACTATAATACTAGAAGAAGGCATTAGAAATTTCATGCTAGTCCATGAGAGTAATACCTTCTTCAAAAATATTATCTATGAATACCTTAGCTTCTTTTTTATAAGCAGTTGAAAGAAATATTTGGAACCTTTGTCACCATGGTTAAGCCAATTGAGCTTGACCCTTGTTTTAGCACCTTGTATTTTCTTGTTCTGAAGGTTTCTCAGTGATTTTTTAGCATGGGCCAGGTCCAGTGAGGCAGTGATGTTGGAGGGGTTCATTTGAAGTTTTTCTTCTGCCCATATCAACTGTTCATGCAAGGTGGTTTCTTACATCCTAGCATCTTTGGCCAGTTTTTTGCCAACAACTTGGAATATTGTTTGTAAGAGATTGTATTTTTATTCCAACTGTCAATAGTTGATTGGTCTATGCATGACCAAGAGTTCAATTGCTTCATAATGTAGGTATCATTAATTATTTCCTTATAGTTAAGAAGCTTGGGGTTTAAAGAAAAGGAGTTAGATTTTTTTCTAAAGTAGGAGGAATCTCCTTTGTGTTAAATTTATGCAACAATGGGGTGATGGTCTGAAAATGTGTATGGAACAACTTTCACCAAGTTACTCCTAGGATTTTGGATAAAATTGAAGAAACCTTTGTTGGCATAAATCCTATCAAGTCTGCAAAATATTTTGTTCCTTCCTTGTTGATAGTTACACCAAGTAAACCAGACACCTGGGTTTTCTACCTTATTTCTAGACATTGGGTCCCCTAGGTTATGTTTGAAAAGCATCTTCTGCCAAAAGAATCTCTCATCACCTTTCTAAGTTAATTTGTAGCCCCCATATTTATCTTGGGGATTTTCCACCATGTTATAATCTCCAACCAATATCTAGGGAATGTCATACAACTGTATTACCCATTTCCATAGTTCCACTATGCCTTTATATTCATTAGGAGGATAGATGGAGCATACTCAAAAGTTCTAGTCCTTATCCTTTCGCGTAACCCATACAACCCTATTGCAAGGAGAAGTCCCCTAACTAATTACATGCTTTTCCACTTAATCCCCACCAAAACTACACCACCACCTTTACCCTTGCAATGGTTAGTGGTAATTTTTTGAGCATATCTCCATATACATTTGAGGTTAATATGCAAATGGAATTGCACTGCCTTAATTTATTGCAAGTATAGAAAGTCCATGTCTTTATATAAGTTTAGGAATTGTTTGATAATGTATTTTCTATCTAGGGATTCAAGGCCCCTCACATTCTAGGATACACACTTAAGCTTCATGGGGTAGTGTTGACCATAGGGTATTGAAAACTCTTATAGCACTTTGGAAAGTCCAAGTGGGTAGTTTTTTAGTCATATTTTGCATTGGTGGAGCTCGAAAGTCTCCCCCTTCTCTTTGCAACATTCTTAAAATATACAAAGTGTTCAACCCCCAATGAGGGCTTGTTAGGGACATGAAGATGTTATTTCTAATGTTTAGGAGAATACTCCTTGTTGGCCTTAGTTTTATTCCTGTGCTTGGTGGTTTTAAGAGTAGACAAGGCCTATATCATAAGTTCTTTAGCTGTTACCTCATCCAGGGGAATAATAGGTTTCTCAAATTCCTCCACTTTACTATCATCTTATTTATATCCATCTAGAAGCTCCAGGGGATTAGCAGAGTCACCTCCTTCCTTTAGAGGGGATTCATCAATGAGATCATGGATACATTCAGGGTCCACATGTTGGGGGGGTCTAACCTTAGATAATTGGTTGATAGGAATTACTATTAGAGAGAAATTAGACAATCTTTCATCCTTGTTAGTATGACATATAACCGATTGAATGTTTGAAGATGTTAAGTTGATCACCGAAATGCATAAAGATAATGCAAGACATTAAATCAGTTAATGGGTTGTATTTTCATTGATGTCAACTTGATATAATCTGATTGGTTATATAAATAGTGTTAAAGACTTCAGAGAATTAGAGAGATAAAGATTATGCTTTCAGTAATACATAAAAGACCAGCTTCACTAAGTGACTACAAACACCGACGGTTAGTGGAACCTGACGGATAGAGAAACCTGAGAGAAAATTCACAGTGATGCCCAATAAAGAAACTTGAAAAGCATTATCGATGAGCAGAATCACAAGCATTACCGACAGCCAGAATTATAGTGTTACTTGAAGGACAAACAACCCCGATGGACAGACAACCCCAACAGATAGACAACACTGACAGAGAAGCCCAAGGAGAACTGAAGTGTTGACCAAAGGTATCAAAGAGTTAAAACACCAAAAGGAACTAAAGTTTAGAAATGAAAAAATAATTAGATAGTAAGAGCTAATGATAGACTTAACTCGTTGTTAACATTGTTTTCATCAACAAGTTAAAACCAGAGATAAGTAAAAGATTTAAAGTTGTTTTATCTAGTTGGCAAGAAGATGTATATGAGATAAAATAGGAGTTAATCTTTAAATAAATATTAGCTAAGATTGCATATCATGCCAAGAACATGAAAATCAAGAAGTGAAAAATGATGATATCATGTCTATAAAGAGACAATTTAATTCATTATGAATTAGGAGAGTGAATAGAGAAAGAAGATGTTGAAGAAAAACTGATGAAGAACAACTTCATACAGTCCTGATCAATCAAGCTGAGGAAAGAGCTAAAGATTTATGCAGAAACCAAGCAATAGAGAAGCACATCATCAATGAGAAAAAATAAGTGGAGCAAAGGTATTGAAAAGAAGACATTGATCAGAAAGGTATTATGAGCTTACAATAGATCTTAAAATATGCAAGTCTAAGTTGTATGTGCGAATAGATAATTTACTATTTTAGTTTAACCATTGATTTAGAAAGTCTCTTAACCAAGTAGGAATTAACAATCCTTTCTATATTGAGATACATCCCAAGGAGTATCAAAAATTTTGGTCATGAATATAGCATGAGATGCTAGATACCATTTGATAAACTACACTAGGTTTGGTCATAGAAGGTAGCATAGAGATGCCCGATCTCAAGTAACAAACTATTCTATTTAAATCCTCTATCAAGGTCACACCTAATAGTGTGTTTGTAACCTTTAATAGGGTTGACTCTTCACCGAGCTCACTTCAGAAGAGTGAAAATTTTGGGTTATTGGTCCCAAGTGGTTTTTTCCTTAACAAGGTTTCCACATTAAAAATCCATGTGTCAATGTGTTTATGAGTCATTACTTTAGTGTTTTGCATTACACATAACTAATTCTGGATTGATCGGTATACACTAAGCAATTTATTATTTTTTGGTAAATGAAAGACTGCTAATCGGTAAACATTAAGAATAAGGTTTAACAGTGAACTCCAAGAAGTAGTTATTTGATAAGTTTATTTGGAGGCATACATCTTATAGGACTGAAGATAATTAGAGGCTTAATATTGTGGTACTAAGTTTTGGGTTGATTTATTGGAATATTTTTTAGGCCACTGATTCACCCCCCGCCCTCTCTCTCAGTTATTCTAACAATTGGTATTAGGGCTTGTGTGCTTAGAAAGGGAGTTTAACAGCTCAAGAAAAAAATCACAAGATGAACAAGCGAGATGAGCCCAAGTTGAATAAAGACAAATTTGCATCATGGCAATCCAGAATAAGACTCCACCTATCAGGTATTGGTAATGATGTTACTCAACACCTTGATACTGAATATGTGTTGCCTACAGGACCTCACACTATTGAGAAATTGAGAGAAAATCATGAGAATAATTGCATGATGATAGAGCTTGTTTCCTCACTCTCTGATATTGAGTTTGAAGATGTCAAAACCTGCACCTCTACAAAGAAAATGTGGGATAAATTGAAGCTGGTACATGGAGGAGATGCTAATGTACTAAGAGCCAAGGCAGCAAGACTAAGAGGGAGGTTTGATGACCTAAGAATTAAAGAAGGAGAAAATATCACTCAGTATAACTGTAGAATCAAAGCGGTAGTCAATGTTATCCGAGTAGTTGGAGGTGTACTTGAAGAAGAGACAGTGGTAAGTAAAATCCTAAGAACCTTACCGCATGTATATGCTATGAGAGTATCTTCTATACAAGAAATGAGAGAAGTTGCAAACAATACGGTTACTCTAGATAGTCTGATTGGTAGACTAATTTCATTTGAGATGAATAACTTTGATAATAGTGTCTTACCATCTATAGAGTCTGCATTCAAATATTCTTTGAAAATAAGTAAGTCAAGTCATAGACACACTATTACAAATGATAGTGAAAGTGATAATGAGGATCAAGGACTTGATGAGATTGAAGCACTAATGGCAAGAAGATTACAGAGAGGCAAAGGTAGATACAAAGGTAAAGTACCGCTTGTATGTTTTAATTGTAAAGAGGTTGGACACTTTGCTACAAGCTGTCCTAACAAAAGAAAAGATGATAGAACATATGAAAATAATTTTGACTGAGGTGATAATAGAGATTACTGAAGAAACCAACAATCTGATAGAAGAGATACTCGAGACTACAAGGACAAAGGGAAGAAAGCTTGTTACCTAGTTGAGAACAAAGATGGAGATACTGACACCGAATGTGATGAAGACATTGAGATGGTATTTGTAGCCTTGAAGGATGATTCAGATGAAGAAGAAGAAAGGTATGTAGAGACTGCACTCATATCTAAGGTTAGTATGAATGATGTCTAGATTATAGATAGTAGTTGCACTCACCACATAACCGGTGATAAATAAAAGTTTGAAACTTTTGAATACTATAATGGTGGATCAGTAAGAATGGGTAATGACACACCTTGTCCAGTTTAAAGTAAAGGAACCATAATGTTGAATAACCTGATCAAATTTGAAAATGCCTACTGGGTAAAAGGACTTAATTATAATCTGTTAAGTGTTTCACAACTGAAAAACACATGTCACCAAGTAGCATTTGAAAATAAGAAGGCAAAGATCTTCAATAAATTAGGAAGGTTGATAAAAAATGGTGAACAGAAAAAAGGTAACCTTTTCTATCTTGATGACATTAACACCACTTGTTTAATGGCTAGAAATGAAGACATGTGGTTGTGAAATAAGAGACTATGTCATGTGAATTTTGACAACATGATAAAGATAAGAAATAAAAGGAAATTTGGAGGCTTACCGAGCATGTCAAAGCCTGAACACTTCATGTGCAAGAATTGTCAAAAAGGTAAAATGACAAAGTATAGTTTCAAGAGTAAAGCCCATACATCTAATGCAATTCTAGAATTAGTCCATACTAATTTATGTGGACCCATGAGGACAAAGAGTTACTATGGAGATAGGTATTTCATTCTCTTTGTAGATGATTATTCTAGAATGATGACAGTTATGTTCCTAAAAGATAAATCAGAAGCATTCAAGATGTTTAAATAGTATAAGGCTATGGTAGAAAAGCAAAGTGGTAATGAATTGAAATGCTTAAGATTAGATAAAGGAGGGGAACTTGTTTCTGATGAATTCACTAACAATTGAAATGAGCATGGAATTAAAAGACAGGTTTCTGCACCAAGAACACCACAACAAAATGGAATTGTTGAAAGGAGAAATAGATCAATTGTTGATTATGAAAGAACATTGATGATTGAGAAAATCATCTCTCAAAATTTCTAGAGGGAAGCTGACAATATTTTTGTCTATACATTGAATAAAGTATAATTGAAGAAGGACACAAAGAAGACACCCTATGAGCTTTGGTATGGTTACACACCCAATGTAAGTTACTTCAAAATTTTTGGTAGTCAATGTTATATTTTGAAAGATGATAGAAATGGAAAGCTTGA
>MU227963.1:706338-723918 GCA_018584345.1 Thuja plicata | reverse complement strand
GGTTACACACCCAATGTAAGTTACTTCAAAATTTTTGGTAGTCAATGTTATATTTTGAAAGATGATAGAAATGGAAAGCTTGACTCCAAAAGTGATGAAGGTATCTTTCTAGGGTATTCCACCAAAAGAAAGGCTTATAAATATCTTAACAAGTCATCTAACAAGATCATTGAAAGTGCAAATGTAAGAATAGATGAATTTATAGAGAAGAATGATAAGGAAAGCATAAAAGAACCAGAAGACTACAACAGGTTTTTTTACACTGAAGAACCTAACACTCTACCTGAGCAACAGTGTGTCACTCCTGAGAAACAAAACATTGCACCCGAGCATCAAGCTGCAATTACCAAAAATCAGGAAAATACTCAAGATGATGTACTGAGTGATGGAGATTAGAAAGAAGGTCAAGAAGATGATTAGAATGATGGACAAAGATCTGAACCAAAAATTTCCAAGTATGTTAGAAGACATCATCCACAAAATCATATCATAGGAGACAAGAAGGCTAAAATAAGAACAAGAAGTAAGTCACTAAACACTAGATGTTTACTTTGTGATTTTGAGCCTAAATCTGTTAATACTACACTTGAAAATGAGGAATGGGTCAATGCTATGAATGAAGAAATAGATTAAATTGAGAAGAATAGTATATGGACATTAGTACCAAGACCAAATGACAAAAATGTCATCGGTACCAAATGGATATTCAGAAACAAGTTGAATGAGAATGGAGAAGTCACAAGGAATAAAGTAAGATTAGTATGCAAGGGGTATGCACAAGAAGAAGGTATTGACTATGGTGAAACCTTTGCACCCATTTCTAGACTAGAAGAAGTAAGGATCTTACTTGCTTATGTTGCATACAAAGGATTCAAGTTATACCAGATGGATGTCAAATCTGCATTCCTAAATGGAATACTGGAAGAAGAGGAATACATTGAACAACCAGAAGGCTTTGTTGATCTAGACAAGAGAAACATGGTATGCAGACTACATAAGGCCTTGTATGGATTGAAACAAGCACCTAGAGCCTGGTATGAAAGAATTCACTCCTATCTCATAAGCATTGAATTTTTAGGAACAAGTGAAAATAGCAATCTATACTTAAAAGAAGATACCGATGGTAATATTCTAATTGCTAAAATATTTGTTGAAGGTATCATTTTTGGGGGAAATTAAATGTTATGTAGATCCTTTGCTAATTAAATGAGAAAATATTTTGAAATTTCTATGTTTGGGGAGATCAAATTCTTTCTTGGTCTATAGATTCTTCCACAATTTGCAGGCATATATATCACTCAGTCCAAATACATCAAGGAAGTGCTGAAGATATTCAAGATGGAAGATTTCAAACTAGTTGGAATACCCATGGCTACCACATGTGAGCTGACAAAGGAAGATAAGTCAAATGAGGTAAATCAAACCTTGTATAGATCATTTATTGGAAAACTAATGTATGTTGTTCATACTAGACTAGATATTGCACATGTAGTTGGAATAGTTGCAAGATTCTCTGCTAATCCCAAAGAATTGATGACTTGTAACTGATTAAATGTTTAAAGATGTTAATTTGATCACCAAAATGCAGAAGGATAATACAAGACATTAAATCAAGTAATGGATTATATTTTCATTGATGTCAACTTGATATAATCTAATCGGTTATAATCAAAGTGTCAAAGACTTCAGAGAATCAAAGAGAAAAGGATTATGCTTTTAGTAATGCATAAAAGACAAGCATTCACATTATGACTTCAAACAGCGATGGTCAGTGGAAACTGACAAATTGAGATCACCAAAAGTCAAGTCATAGTGATGATTGAGCAAGAACACCAATGAGCATTACCAATGATAAAAATCACAAGCATAACCGACGGCCAGAAATATAGTGTAAACCGAAGGAGAAGCCCAAGGAGAACTGAAGTGTTGATCGACGCTATCAAAGAGTTAAACACCAAAATTAACTTGACTTCAGAAATGACAAAATATCTAGCTGGCAGAGATAAATATAGAGTTAACTGGTCCTTATCTTTGTTTTCATTGACAAGATAAAGCCAGAGATAAGTAATGGATTTAAATTTGTTTTGTCTAGTTGGCAAGAAGATCTCAGTGAGATAAAATAGGAGTTTTGCTTTAAATCTAATTGGCTAAGATTGTGGATCATGCCAAGTTCAAGAAAATCAAGAACCTAATAATGGTGATATCATGTCTATTTAAGAGACACACTTGATTCATTATGAATCAAGGGGAGTGAAAAAGATCATGCTAAAGAGAAACTGATGAAGAGAAACTTCATACAGTGTTGATCAATCAAGCTAAGGGAAGAGCTAAAGTTTTTTGTGGACACTGAGTAATAGAGCACAACATCACCGAGCATAATCAATGTAGATCAAAGGTATAAATAGAGTCATATTGATTAGAATATTTTTATGAGATCACAATAGATCTTAAAATCTACAAGTATAAGTTGTATATGTGAACAGATCATACTGTTTTAGTTTAACCATTGATTCAGAAAGTCTCTTAACTGAGCAAGATTTATAGATCCTTTCTATATTGAGATACATCCCAAGGAGTATAAAAAATTTTGATCATGAAGATAGCATGAGATGCCAGATACCTATTGACAGACCAAGTGAGTGTTTGATCAAGGAAGGTAGCATAGAGATTCCCAAAATCAAGTGACAAACTAAAATTTTAACTCCTCTAACAAGGTCATGCCTAACAGTGTATTTGTAACCTTTAATAGGGTTGGATCTTCACTGAGCTCACTTCAGAAGAGAGAAAATTTTGGATTACCGGTCCCAAGTGGTTTTTCCCTTAACAGGGTTTCCAATTTAAAAATCCATGTGTCAATGTGTTTATGAGTCATTACTTTAGTGTTTTGCATTACACTTAACTTAATTGGATTGATCACTATACTCTAGATAATTTAATGTCTTTCGGTAAATTAACAGACTGCTATTCAGTAAAATTACAGTAGAAGGTCTTACAAAGCATTCTGAGCACTAGTAATTTGATATAAGTATTTGGAGGCATTCATCTTATAGGACTGAAGATAACTAGAGGCCTAATATTGTGGTACTAAGTTTTTGGGTTGATTATTGAAATACTTTTTAGGCCACTGATTCACCCCCCCCCCCTCAGTTATTACTAACAATTGGTATCAGGGCTTGTGTGCTTAGAAAGGGAGATTAACAGCTCAAGAAAAAATCATTAGATGAACATACGAGATGTGCCCAAGTTGAATAAAGAAAACTTTGCATCATGGCAAAGCAGAATAAGAATCCACCTATCAGGTATTGGAAATAATATTGTTCAATACTTAGATACTGAATATGTGTTTCCTATAGGACCTCATACTCTTGAGCAATTAAGAGTTAAGCATGAGCATTATTGCATGATGATAGAACTTGCATCGTCACTCTCTGATGTTGAGTTTGAAGATGTCAAAACCTGCACCTCTGCAAAGATAATGTGGGATAAGTTGAAGCTTGTACATGGAGGAGATGCCAATGTACTAAGAGAAAAGGTAGAAAGCTTAAGAGGGAGGTTTGATGACCTAAGGATGAAAGAAGGAGAAAACATCACTCAGTATAGCTACAAAATAAAAGAGGTAGTCAATGCTATCTGAGAAGTTGGAGGTACACTTGAAGAGGAGAAAGTGGTAAGTAAAATCTTAAGAACCTTACTGCCTGTATATGCTATTATAGTTTCTTCTATTGAAGAAATGAGAGCAGTTGCAAACAATATAGTTACTCTAGATAGTCTGATTGGTAGACTAATATCATTTGAGATGAACAACTTTGATAATAGTGTCTTACCATCTGTAGAATCTGCATTCAAATCTTCTTTAAAGATAATTAATTCAATTCATAGACATGCTATTAGAAATGATAGTGAAAGTGATAATGAAGAACAAGGACTTGATGAGATTGAAGCACTAATGGAAAGAAGATTGCAGAGAGGAAAAGGTAAATACAAAGGTAAGTTACCACTTGTATGTTTCAATTGTAAAGAGGTTGGACACTTTGTTGCAAGATGTCCAAACCAAAGAAAAGATGACAGAGGAAATGACAGATCATATGAGAAGAAGTTTGATAGAAGTGATAATAGACAAGAGAGATGCTCGAGACTACAAGGACAAAGGGAAGAAATCTTGTTACCTACCTAAGAATAGAGCTGATGACACCGACACCGAATCAGAAGAAGACATTGAGATGGTATTTGTAGTCATGAAGGATGATTCATATGAAGATGAAGAAAGGTATGTAGAAACTATACTCATATCTAAAGTAAGTAAAAATGATGTCTAGATCATAGATAGTGGCTGCACTCACCATATGACCGGTGACAAACAAGAGTTTGAGACTTTTGAATACTATAATGGTGGTTTAGTGAGAATGGGAAATGATACACCTTGTCCATTTGAAGGTAAAGGAACCATAATGTTGAATAAATTGATTAAATGTGAAAATACTTATCAGGTTAAAGGATTGAATTATAATTTTTTAAGTGTTTCTCAGTTGAACAATCCAGGTCATAGAGTAGAATTTGAAAATAAGAAGGCAAAGATCTACAATGAATCAGGAAGATTGATTGGTACCGGTGACTAGACAAAAGGTAACCTTTTCTATCTTGATGACAACAACACCACTTGTTTAATGGCTAGAAACAAAGACATATGGTTGTGGCATAAAAGATTGTGTCATGTGAAATTTGACAATATGATAAAGATAAGCAACAAAAGGAATGTCAGAGGCTTACCAACAATGACTAAGCCCGAGCATATCATGTGTAAGAATTGTCAAAAAGGTAAAATGACAAAGTCTAGTTTCAAGAGTAAAACCCATACATCTAATGCAATTCTAGAATTAGTCCATATAGAATAATGTGGACCCATGAGGACAAAGAGCTACTATGGAGATAGGTATTTTTTTCTTTTTGTTGATGATTTTTCTAGAATGATGACAGTCATGTTTTTAAAAGATAAATTAGAAGCATTTAAGATGTTTAAATGGTATAAAGCAATGGCAGAAAAACAAAGTGAAAAGAAATTGAAATTCTTAAGGTCAGATAGAGGAGGGGAATTTACTTCAGAAGAATTCACTGACTATTGCAATGAGCATGGAATTAAAAGATAGGTTTCTGCACCAAGGACACCACAACAAAATGGAATTGCTAAAAGGAGAAACATATCAATTATTGACTGTGCAAGAACATTGATGATTGAGAAAAGAATCACTATTACTGGGGGGAATTTGTCAGTACTACTGTCTATACATCAAACCATGTACAATTGAAGAAGGACACAAAAAAGAGACCATATGAGCTTTGGTATGGTCATACACCCAATGTAAGTTACTTTAGAATCTTTGGTAGTCAATTTTATATTTTGAAAGATGATAGAAATGGAAAACTTGACTGCAAAAGTGAAGAAGGTATCTTTCTAGGCTACTCAACCAAAAGCAAGGCTTATAAATGTCTTAAAAAGTCATCTAAAAAAATCATTGAAATTGCAAATGTGAAAATAGATGAATTTCCACAAAAGAATGATAAGGAAAGAAAAAAGGAACTAGAGGACTACAATAGGTTTGTTTATACAGAACCTGACACTCTACCCGAGCAATAGTGTGTCACCCCCGAGCATCAAAAAATTGCAACCAAGCATCAGGATGCAATTATCGACAATCAGGAAACTACTCAAGATGATATTCCAAACAATGGAGATGAAAATGAAGGTGAAGAAGATGATCAAAATGATGAACACAGAGCGGAACTGAAACTTTCCAAGCATGTAAAAAGACATCATCCACATAATCAAATCATAGGAGACAAGAAGGCTGGAACAAGAACAAGAAGTAAGTCATTAACACCAAATGTTTACTTTGTGATTTTGAGCCTAAATCTGTTAACAATGCACTTGAGAATGAAGAATGGGCCAGTGCTATGAATGAGGAAATAAAATAGATTGAGAAGAGAAATACATGGACACTAGTACCAAGACCAGATGACAAGAATGACATCGCTACCAAATGGATATTCAGAAACAAACTGAATGAGAATGGAGAAGTCACTAGAAACAAAGCAAGATTACTATGCAAGGGATATGCACAAGAAGAAGGTATTGATTAGGGAGAAACCTTTGCACCCATTGCAAGACTAGAAGGAGTTAGAATCTTACTTTCTTATGCTACATTTAAAGGATTCAAGGTATACCAAATGGATGTTAAGTCTATATTCCTAAATGGAATACTAGAAGAAGAGGTATACATTAAACAACCAGGAGGGTTTGTTGATCTAGACAAGAGAAACATGGTATGTAGACTAAATAAAGCCTTGTATGGATTGAAACAAGCACTAAGAGCCTGGTATGAAAGACTTCACTCATATCTCATTAGCATAAAATTTGTTAGAAGAAGTGAAAATAGCAATCTGTACTTAAAAGAAGATACCGATGGTAATATTCTGATTGCTGAAATTTTTGTTGATGATATCATTTTTGGGGGAAATGAATTGTTATGCAAATCCTTTGCTAATGAAATGAGCAAGGAATTTTAAATGTCTATCTTTGGGGAGATAAAATTCTTTCTTGGTCTACAGATTCTTTAACAAGATGCAGACATATACATCACTCAGTCCAAATACATCAAGGAAGTGCTAAAGATATTCAAGATGGAAGATTCCAAACCAATTGAAACACCTATGGCTACCGGAAGTAAGCTGAAAAAAGAAGACAAATCCAATGAGGTAAATCAAACCTTATATAGATCAATGATTGGAAAATTGATGTATGTTGTTCACACAAGATTAGATATAGCACACATAGTTGGAATAGTTGCAAGATTCTCTGCTAATCCCAAAGAATCACATATGACTGTTGTCAAAAGAATTTTGAGATATATGAAGAACACCGAGGACTATGGCCTATGGTACAAAATAGAAGGAAAATTTGAGCTACAAGTCTATACAGATGTTGATTGGGCTAGAAACATTGATGACTGAAAGAGCACAACTGAGGAGCATTCTTCATGGGTGATAGACTTGTCACATGGATAAGAAATAAATAAGGATGCATCTCTCAATCTAGTGCAGAAGAAGAGTATGTGGCTGCTACTGCAAACTGCTCCAATATTACATGGATCAAACAATTGCTGGAAGGTATGAATATGAAGATTCTTGAACCAGTAATTATCTATGGTGATAATACCAGTGCAATTAACATTTATAAGAATCCAGTCATGCATGCTAAGACTAAGCATATTGCTATCAAGTACCACTATCTAAGAGAATAGGTGAAAGAAAAAGAAGTGACATTGGAATATGTTCAATCAAAGGAACAGTTATCTGACATATTCATAAAGCCATTACCGAAGGATACATTTGGGTACCTGAGACAGAGACTAGGGGTCCAACCCTTGTCTATCGGTCAGTAATCTGACTAGGAGGTTGCATCAACCTATGCCAAATCTAAAGATCAGTCATGTTGATGCAAACACTGATATGAACAAAAATAGATATATCTGTACATAGAAAGTTACATATCTACACCAAAAACCATAGACATTGTAATGTTGATGGATAGGGAAATTCAAGGAATATATTATGCAAAGAGATGGAACATGATATAGATGATAAAACAAGGAGAAGTATTTTTGTTTGGAATTGTTGTCAAAGGGAGAGATGTTCTCATTATCATTAGGGAGAGATTTGCATTATCAAAGGGAGAGATGATTCCATATCATATAAGAGGAGAGATGATCTCACTGACATAAGGGAGAGATATGATAAAGGAAAAATATTATACCATCATCCATGAAGAGAAGTTCCTAATAAACAGAAGGAAGAGTTAATCAATATTATATCGGGAGAGAAATTGATTACATATGAAGTATCCATCTAAGGGAGAGAGAAGTAACAAAGGGAGAGAGTTCAGACAAAGAGAAAGATTGTTGTCAAAGGAAAAACAAATTATCAAGAAGAGGAATCATCAAGGTAGAACACATATCAGAACAAAGATATTAGATGATACATCTATCCATTAAAGGGATTGAAGATTGAAGACAACCACTCTATATGAAAAAAATCTAAGCTATTTTTGAGTTTACCAAGAGCTAGACATTTGTAATAGCTACATTAGGAAAGCTTGATGAAACTGTATATTTCATATTGTATTAGTGATAGTATAGTATGATAATGTAGTATGTTGCCATCAATACCAAAGGGAGTGATTGATGACATGTAACTAATTGAATGTTTAAAGATGTTAAGTTGATCACCAAAATACAGAAGGATAATACAAGACATTAAATCATTTAAGGGATTGTATTTTCATTGATGTCAACTTGATATAATCTAATCGGTTATAATCAAAGTGTAAAAGACTTCAGAGAATCAAAGAGAAAAATATTATGCTTTCAGTAATGCATAAAAGACAAGAATTCACATTATGACTTCAAACATCGATGGTCAATGGACACCGACAGAAAGAGATCACTAAAATTCAAGTCATAATGATGCCTGAGCAAGAACACTGATGAAAAAAATCACAAGCATAACCGATGGCTAGAAACATAGTGTAAACTGATAGAGAAGCCTAAGGAGAACTAGAGTGTTGACCGACACTATCAAAGAGTTAAATACCAAAATTAACTTGAGTTCAGAGAACAAAATATCTAGCTAGCAGAGCTAAATATAGAGTTAACTGGTAGTTATGTTTGTTTTCATCGACAAGATAAAGCCAGAGATAAGTAATGGATTTAAATTTGTTTTGTCAAGTTGGCAAGAAGATCTCAGCAAGATAAGATATGAGTTTTGATTTAAATCTAATTGGCTAATATTGTGGATCACACCAAGTTCAATAAAATCAAGAACCTAATAATGGTGATATCATGTCTATTTAAGAGACAAACTTGATTCATTACGAATCAAGAGGAGTGAATGAAAAAGATGATGCTAAAGAGAAACTGATGAAGAGAAACTTCATGCAGTGTTGATCAATAAAGCTAAGGAAAGAGATAAAGTTTTCTGCGGACACCGTGAAATAGAGCACAGCATCACCGAGTAGAATCAAAATGGAGCAAAGGTATAAATAGAGTCATATTGATCATAATAGTTTTATGAGATTAATATAGATCTAAAAATCTGCAAGTATAAGTTGTATATGTGAACAGATCATATTGTTTTAGTTTAACCATTGATTCATAAAGTCTCTTAACCAAGTGGGATTTAAAGATCCTTTCTATATTGAGATACATCCCAAGGAGTATCAAAATTTTTTATCATGAAGATAGCATGAGATGCCAGATACCTATTGATAGGCCAAGTGAGTGTTTGATCAAGGAAGGTAGAATAGAGATGCACAATATCAAGTGACAAACTAAACTTTTAAATCCTCTAACAAGGTCACACCTAACAGTGTGTTTGTAACCTTTAACAGGGTTGGCTCTTCACCGAGCTCACTTCAGAAGAGTGAAAATTTTGGGTTACCGGTCCCAAGTGGTTTTTCCCTTAACAGGGTTTCCACGTTAAAAATTCATGTGTTAATGTGTTTATGATTCATTACTTTAGTGTTTTTCATTACACTTAACTTAATTGGATTGATCGGTATACTCTAGATAATTTACTATCTTTCAGTAAATTAATAGACTGTTTTTCAGTAAACTTATAGTAGAAGGTTTTACAAAGCTTTTCAAGCAGTAGTAATTTGATATAAGTATTTGGAGCCATTCATCTTATAGGACTGAAGATAACTAGAGGCTTAATATTGTGGTACTAAGTTTTTGGGTTGATTAATGGAATATTTTTGAGGCCACTGATTCACCCCCCCCCCTCTCAGTTATTACTAACAAGAATCACATATGACTGTTGTCAAGAGAATTCTGAGATATCTAAAGAAAATCGAGGACTATGGATTATGGTATAAAAGAGAAGGAAAATTTGAGCTTCAAGTCTATACAGATGTTGATTGGGCTGGAAACATAGATGACCAAAAGAGAAGAACTGGAGGAGCATTCTTCATGGGGGAAAAACTTGTCACATGGATCAGCAAGAAGTAAGGATGCATCTCACAGTCTACTACAAAAGAAGAATATGTGGTTGTTGTTGAAAATTTCTCCAATATTACATGGATCAAACAGTTGCTGGAAGGTATGAATATGAAGATTCTTGAACTAGTGATTATCTATTGTGATAATACCAGTGCAATAAACATATCAAAGAATCTAGTGATGCATGCTAAGACTAAGCATATTGCTATCAAGTATCATTACTTAAGAGAACAAGTGCAAGCAAAAGAAGTGATACTAGAATATGTTCAATAAAATGAACAATTAGCTGAAATAGTTACCAAGCCATTGTCGAAAGATACATTTGAGTACCTGAGATAGAGACTAGGGGTCCAACCCTTTTCTATCGGTCAATAAGATGACTAGGAGACTGCATCAACCTACACACAATCAGAAGATCATTCATGTTGATGCAAGCATAGAGATGGAAATCAAAGATACATCTGTACACAGCAAGGTACATATCTACACTGAACACTAGAGTTACTATTTTTTTGTTGGGTAGGGAAATTCAAGGAGTATATTATAAAAAAGGATTGAAGATGATATGGAAGAATTGTTTGGCATTGTTGTCAAAGGGAGAGATTATCTCATTATCAGGAAGGGAGATTTAAAGGGAGGGATTATCTCATTATCAGGGAGGGTTTATATGATTATCCAAAGGGAGAGACTACATATGAAATATCCATCAAAGGGGGAGAAATAAAAAAAGGAAGAGAATACATACTAAGGGAGAGATTGTTGTCAAAAGAAAAAGAGATGATCAAGAAGAGGAATAGTCAAGGAAGAGAACATATCAGGAACAAAGACAAAAGCTGCTACATCTATCTAGAAAAGGGATTGAAGAGTGAAGAATAGACTCTGCAAGAAACAAATCTAAGTTATATGAGCTTACCAAGAGCCAGACATTTGTATTAGTTATAGAACAGAAATATTTGGGAGATATGTATGAAATACACTTGATATATTGCATATTGTATTAGTAATAATATAGTGTGATCATGTAGTATGGTTCCATCAATGCCAAAAGGAGAGATTGATGACATATAACTGATTGAATGTTTGAATATGTTAAGTTGATCACCAAAATGCATAAAGATAATGCAAGACATTAAATCAATTAATGGATTGTATTGTCATTGATATCAAATTGATATAATCTGATTGGTTATATACAAAGTGTAAAAGACTTTAGAGAATCAGAGAGATAAATATTATGCTTTTAGTAATGCATAAAATTACAGCAATCACTAAATGACTACAAGCACCGATGGTTAATGGAACCTGGTGGACAGAGAAACCTGAGAGAAAACTCACAGTGATGCCCGAGAAAGAAACCCAAAAAGAATTACCGATGAGAAGAATCACAAGCATTAACAATGGCCAGAATTATAGTATTACCAAATAGACAGACAACACTGACGAAGAAGCCCGAGGAGAACTGAAGTGTTGACCAAAGCTATCAAAGAGTTAAATCGCCGAAAGGCACTGAAGTTCAGAAATGAAAAAATACTTAGCTGGCAAGAGCTAATGATAGACTTAACTGGTTGTTAACATTATTTTCGTTGACAAGTTAAAACCAGAGATAAGTAAAAGATTTAAAGTTGTTTTATCCAGTTGGAAAGAAGATATCTATGAGATAAAATAGGAGTTAATCTTTAAAGCAAGATTGGCTAAGATTGCAGATCATGCGAAGAACAAGAAAATCAAGAAGTGAGAAATGGTAATATCATGTCTATAAAGAGACAATCTAATTCATTATGAATTAGGCGAGTGAATAGAGAAAGAAGATGCTAAAGAGAAACTAATGAAGAACAAATTCATACAATCCTAATCAATCAAGCTAAGGAAAGAGCTAAAGATTTCTGTGAACACTGAGCAACAAAGAAGAACAAGATCACCAAGAAGAAAGAAGTGGAGCAAAGGTATTGAAAAGAAGACATTTATTAGAAAGGTATTATGAGATTACAATAGATCTGAAAACTTGCAAGTCTAAGTTGTATGTGTGAAAAAATCATTTACTGTTTCAGTTTAACTATTGATTCAGAAAAGTCTCTTAACCGAGCAGGACTTAACAATCCTTTCTATATTGAGATACATCCCAAGGAGTATCAAAAATTTTGATCATGAAGATAGCATGAGATTCCAGATGCCATTTGAAAAACTACACTAGGTTTGGTCATAGAAGGTAGCATAGAGATGCCCGATATCAAGTGACAAACTATTCTATTTAAATCCTCTAACAAGGTCACACCTAACAGTGTGTTTTTAACCTTTAACAAGGTTGGCTCTTTACTGAGCTCACTTTAGAAGAGTGAAAATTTTGGGTTACCGGTCCCAAGTGGTTTTTTCCTTAACATGGTTTCCACATTAAAATTCCATGTGACAATGTGTTTATGAGTCATTACTTTAGTGTTTTGCATTACACATAACTACATATGTTAAATGTGGCCTTCTTATTCAACCATACACTTCAACATAGTCCTTATTCATCAGCCACATATAGAAATGAACATGATTTATTCATCTTGTATGTCTGTATGATTTGACCTATTTCCCCCTATCCAGACGGGGTTTTGAATGGCTCTCAGAACGAGAGTCTCACAACCTAGACCAATCCAAGAATGAAGGATTTTTATCCATGAATGCAATGCAATATTAATCTAAGAATGAAAGATGCAAGATTAATCTAAATGAGATTAAACTATGACATGATTTGAATGAGATTAATCTAAGAAAATGAAATTGATCTATTGCAAAATGAGAGCTTAATGTAAATGAGATTATGAACTATAAAATGCAGCAGCAATTCGCCATTCTAAAAATGCATATCCTTGAATGAGAAATGGGAGTTCTTTTATAGACTGAGAATCTACTCAGAATAGAAAGTTTCCTTTTTAAATAAAATAGATAAAAAAGCTAGTTCAGATTAGCAAGTTTTCTTTAAAAGAAAACAATGAACTATTTTATCTTTGTTTTTGACTGTTTTCTTTCTTGATTTTAACTGTTTTCTTTCTCTTTAAAGAACAGTTAATTCAAAGTTTCTATTTCTGAACTTGAGAGAATATTTTTGAGAGAATATTTAATTAATTAAATAAATAGAATATGACCTCATAAATGTGTTTTCTCAATTATTTGAATAATTAAATTCAATTTTTGAAATGAGGATATTTATTTAATAATTAAATATTATTTAATTCATTTTTATGTGTTTAGCTAAAAGGGGTGAATTTAATTAAATTAAAGTGCTAGGACTTTATAATTAAATTAATTCAATCATGGGGTTTATTTGGCTAATCGATCGATATTTAGGAATTAAATATAATGTTATGATTAATGCAGATTTAGGATTTTCTACATTTGACACTTAGGTCGAGTAGATTCAGTCAAAACTCAGAATTGCCTAGTACAATAGGACTTTGATGATTCAGAAGAATGACAAATGCAACAAAATTGATTAGGGTTGCAAGGTGCCAATTTTGGAGTGTTACATTTTTCCCCTCTTTGAATTGATGTGTGAGTAGCGCATTGATTCAAAGAATAGTCTGATGCCTGAAGCACAGAAGAATAGATTTCAAAAATTGATGATGCAAAGATCGATTGATGAAGATTTTAGAGCCATCTCTAGGACAGAGCTTAACTCTCTGAAGTCGAGGTTAGATTGCCAAGACATCGGTCAAGTAGAGTTTTCGAGGTTCATCTTTAGAATGAAGCTTGATCCTCAAGGATTCAGGTTAGATTGCCTTGATACCTAATAGATTAAGATTTTGAGAATCATCTCTAGAATGAAGCTTGATCCTCAAGGATCTGGGTTAGATTTCCCTGATACCTAATAGACTGATATCTTTCAAAAGACTGTCCCCAGAATGAGGCTCAACCTGCAAGAGTCAGGGTTAGATTGCCTCGATACTTGTCCATAAAAAAGATAGTCAATAGAGATTTTTAGTACTATCTCTAGAACGAACCTTAGTCCCCCAATATCTAGGTTACATTTCCCAAACACTGGTTAGATCATGTTTTTGAGGGTCATCTCCAAAACAAAGCTTGATCCTCAGGGATCCAGGTTAGATTGCCCTGATACCTAATAGATTAAGATTTTGAGAATCATCTCCAAAACAAAGCTTGATCCTCAGGGATCTAAGTTAGATTTCTTAGATACCTAATAGACTGATATCTTTCAAAATACTGTCCTCAGAACGAGGCTCAACCTTCAGGAGTCAGGGTTAGATTGCCTCGATACCTGTCCATAAAAAGATAGTCAATAGAGATTTTTAGGACTATCTCCAGAATGAAGCTTAGTCCCCCAATATCTAGGTTAGATTTCCCAGACACTAGTTAGATCAAGTTTCAAAATCATCTCCAGAATGGAGCTTGATTTTCAGGAGTCAGGGTTAGATTGCCCCAATTCCCAATAGATAAGTTTTCGAGAATCATATCCAAAATGAAGCTTGATCCTCAAGAATCTGAGTTAGATTGCTCAGATACTTAATAGATTGAGATTTTAAGAATTATCTCCAGAATGAAGCTTGATCCTCAGGGATCCGGGTTAGATTTCCTTGATACCTAATAGATGACGAGATGTAAGGAACAGAGATGCCCTTAGTGATTCAAAGTCATGGAACACTCAGTTTTGACTATGCGGTACGAAAAAACTAAACATGCCCCAAGTGATGAGATGCCCCTTGCAATGAGGGCTTTTGAATTCAGATTGGATTAATAAAAATAGATTTGAAGCAATTTAATGATGTAATCATCCTACCCCCTCGGGAGTGAAATGGAAAGTTGACACGTCATAATAATGATTGAGAGCGAGAAATAGAAGATAGATGTTGAATCACAGATCAAGAAGAACTCATAACAGATTATAGAAGAATTCAAAAGATTCAGAATTAATTTGGAGCGATTTCAAGGTCTAGTTGACCAAGTTTGACTAGGGTTGACCAGAGTTGACCAGAATTAACTTTTGATGAAAAGAGTCAAAGATTTGAGAAAATGATGATAGGATAATATTCTGACAAGAAAGCGATGTCAGAAAGTTGACTGCACAAGCGTCTGATCGCGTCGGTCCCAAAAATTTTAAAATGTGATTTTGAGCGATATAGGAGTGTCAGATTTTGATTTCAATCATGAAAATGGATTTAGAGTGGTCGATATAGCCACTTTTGAAGAGTGAGAGAGAGGATCGAACACTTGGGTAGTCGGGATGAAGCTAGGACACTGAAGAAGAACCCCTCAATGTACAAATCCAGGAGAACGAAATGAAATGAGCATTGAATTGCTACCATAATGCAAGTCTAGAATGAAAATGCAATCCTATGCTAGATGAAATCCCTAGGACATGATTGTGAGACCCATCAGATAGTTGTCATCATAGAGAATTTTTGGAACGTCGGAGTTGATATAATCCTTGCTGTTGCCACTACAACCATAAGAATATGAATATGACTTTCATCAGATAAAATGTAGGAAATGAACGTAAGCACCAGGGCACAAAAGCCAAGATGACCTGAACATTGTTTCTAGTTGATGTTGCAAGAGTACACTAGTATCGAGGCATGCAAATCCAAGATAACCATGAGTGCGATTGTGTGTAAACAAACAGATCAACAACAATCAAGGAGATAGTACTGACCTCACCATGGCATACAAATAAACAAGATTGAGGGATGTGAGGCTTTTATGCCTTAATGCAGGAGCTCTTATCACATACACCCTGTTTATTTGACATTGCCGGATCATCGGGACTACACCAACAAGAAGTAGACAAAGAAAATGTCAATGAAATCCATGAGAGTAGACAAGATACAAAGAAAGATTCAATCATAGCTCAACCAGTTTCAAATTTTTCAAATATATATGAGTATAAGGTGTTGAAAAACACCATTGTGCTTGTGAGTGCATTATGTTTGATTGTCATCGATAGATGTTTACATTGCGATAGCCAATGTGTTGAAAAACACAGATGTGTCCAAAGATAGTGTTGAGAAACACTATTTGAATTGGGGTGTTGAGAAACAGCAGTTTGTGTTAGTAGATAGTTGTCCTTGAGAAGTGACAAGATTACTGACCCTAGATGTGATCAGATTTGGGGACCCATGCCCCTAGTAGCGGTGACTGATTTGACGTATGTTGTAAGGAAAAACTAGATTTGGTTGCCCCCATGTGTATGGTGTTGAGTCAGTGTCAAGTCAGTAGGGTTCGTAGAGGAACCAGAATGTCATGAAAGTGACTGAAAGCTTTGTACAAACTAAAGCAAAAGATCGTCAAGACTAAGTATCAATAGATAGAGTGTTGAGTACAACTCCAATTCCAACAGATTGATGTCGATATACAGACATATGTGTGAGAAATCTCCTTAGTATAGGGACAGTAGGTAGACATGGTGAGAACCACTGGTGACTGACATGAGAAAGATTCTCAAGTTGAAAGATCGTAGCAATAGATAGGCATCAATAGGTAGATGCGATGAGAACCAGTGGTGACTGATGCAAAGAGTAATAGGACGGTGCCCCCTAGACCAGGAAGGTTGCCCCGAGAGGATGACCAGTTTCAATCCATGTAAGATGGTGTCTTGACGGGAACTGAGAGTATGCGAAAAAGCAAATGCAAGTAGGAAAGTGGGAAAGCAGTGAAGCAGGAAAGCAAATGTATAAAGCCAAGTGGTGTTGTGATAAATATAGCAATGTGGAACAAGAGGCGCATGTTTACTAGGTTTTCACCTTCTTGGCAGAAATTATTTTTTTTTCTTTTTTGTATTTTTCCATTTTTATTTTTCTTGATTTTTCTCTTTTTTATGATTTTTTTGATTGATGCATCAAGGCGCCTATTGCTAGGTTTTCACCAAGATGATCATTTTTTCAGGCATTTTTAGATTTTTAGATTTTTAGAGATTTTGCAATTTTTAGATTTTTAGAGATTACTCGATCTCAAGCAAGATCGCAATGGTTTGCCCCAATGTCTAGCAAGGTGTAGGAAATTGTAGATGGATTAGAAAGCTGATGTATGAGACGAATAGCCAATGATGGATGAAGAGGGTGAATGCGACCCTCAAGGACAATCTCTTCAAGATTACCCAAGCTAGGGAAAAAATAATATAGCAATGTAGGCTCATGGAGAAATGTTGTATAGTATTTAGGGTAATGACCTGATGTCATGAAAAGTATGTGGTCCAAAAGAGTGGACATGTCAACAAACTTCTAAGAACTTGTTTTTCAATTTTGATCAAGACCAAGGGGTCAATTTTATAGGATAGGATATAGCTATGATCAGGATAAAGGTTGATGGAGGCATAAGTGCATGTTTTGGATTATGATAGGAATACACATAGGTAGGAAGGATATGCTTGGGATAAGCAAGATCACGATAGGGTAGCATGCATGAGAGAAGGTAAATAGGTTGATGGAAGGGATCATGAATGTTAGGATACATGATGCTCATGGATAGGCTCAACCTTGTCAAGATCAGCAGAAGGAACATGGATGTTCACGAGCTAGCTGGATGTAAGATATGATGG
>MU227963.1:669310-686507 GCA_018584345.1 Thuja plicata | reverse complement strand
ATAATCAAGCTTTTCTAGCCAAGATTTCCTTGGGACTACTACTTGAATGTAGGTGAAGTCAGTATCCACCATAAAACAAATGTCATCTTTGTATTCCTCAATTAGACTTTCAGGAATTCTACTCCTTTCTTGTAGCATATCCTTAATTGCCTTATAGTACTCATGCATAACATTATCAAAATTTGTCCCTAGTGTTTCAATGAATTCATTAATCTGCATGGTAATGGGTCTACTAGTGTCCCATGTTAATTTTCCAATTGAAGGAAAGTACTCTTCGAAGTAGAAGAATATACATAATATGAGGGAACCAAACTTACATGTGTTTGTCCGTGAAAACCTTATGGTGCACATGTTCTCCTCAAATTTGTGCAATAGGATCTCTGCTAGATCTATCTTCTTCCCCTATTTGATGATTTTGTAGGCTGTGCTCATTGTTGTGCTAGAGATACTATTCATTTTACTAGCTTGAAATATATTATCTCCAACTACGCAAGCACCAAATTTTAGCTCTACGTCGGTGATAGTGTTTACCTTCAGTGCCCTCTTGTCTGATTTAGCACCAGCTATCTTTTCCACTTTTGCAATAGAAGGATGTTTGTGAGCCTGAGGTTTGTCAATTGTTGGATAGCTTGTCACAGCATGTATAACATCTTTTGTTATGGCCTTTGGTTTGTTCAACCACAAAGCGTTATTATGTACTCTACTTAGAACAATCTTAATCCATTCTATTTTAAAAACCTTCGGGAAATGAAGTGCATTTGTCAAACCTTTCACTTCTAAGTGTTTATGCTCTTCTTTGAGCTTGCCACCATCATCACAAAGTGCCTTATAGGTGTTGTTTAGGTCTAGATCTCCTATCTCCAAGATCTTGCAGTGTATATAGGACCTAACATCCTCGACCAATAAAACCCTAGCTGGGATTCGGGAGAATGCTCCAGAATCATCTGGTTGAGAGGCTATCTCAAGATGTAACTTATATTTTGATTCAACACATGCCCCTCTTTTAACAAGCTTAAACGGTTTCGTCTTGTCAACCTTGATTTTCTCTACCCTAGACGTAGATGCCATCATATTTGAAATTTAGGGCTTCCCGTAAATCAAAATGGTGCTTATCGGTGAGTGAATGAACTTACTGAATGTCTGTGATCTCCTTCGAATCTGAATGCTCTGTGAATTCCTTCTGCTGGGTCATTTCTCAAACTGCACTAAAATCGCTCTACTCTTCTTGAAAATTGTGGGTGCAAAAATGAGCTTACCCGTCGGGATTTTATACTTTTTCGTGCCCTAAGTTGTCATTAATGCTTACCAACTTTGTCGGTTTGTGAAGACTGCCTCCGTCAGTAAATACATTCATAACTCCTCTAATGTCTTTTCAAAGCGTCGAGGTAGCTTAGCGGTGTTGGAGACTTCACCGATGATCATCGATGGTATTCTGAAAATAGCTTTTGTAGATTCAGTATATACCGATACTCGTCGGGTTACACATAACTTGTGTAATGACTGATACATTCTAGATTACATGTCTTTTCTATGTGTGTTCACCAATGCAAATTGTGCCCAATAACCAATGGTTGCTTTATAGTAGATTATCAAGTAACCATATATTGCATCTTTATTCATGCCTATATAACAATATGAACTATGTGTAATGGAATTGATGCATAATAAAACTTGTGATAATGCAGTTCCATACTTACTTTTGCAATCTAGTTAGATGTAGTGATGTCACCGGATCTAGTGGATGGGGTGTCACCATTTGCATTGCTTGTACTTTCACCTTCAGTGTTTGTGGCTTTTACCCACATCTTGTTTCTCATTCTTTTTATGTCATCAATGGTATTTCCATTGGGATGTGTATTTGTGTCTGTCAGTCGATCTTTGCAATCTTTTATCACATGTCCAACTTTATGACAATGTAAACATGCCATACTTGCATTGGTCCATCCTCTTAACCTTCTGGTCCATTTTATCATACAGTTGGCAACAATATGACCATACCTTCCACATGTTGTGCAATTTACCCATGTTTTATATTCCCAAACATATGAGTTACCCTCTCTGGTTGGTTTGTAGTTTTTATTAGTTTCTTTCTGAGTCCATGCCTTGTTGTTCTTTTTCAAGCATTCATTGTGTGTATGCCCATTCACATTGCATGTAGGATAGTATTTGTCCATGTAGGTTTTTCTCTTTGGATTTATCATTTTGGATCTGCACTCATGTGCCTTGTGTCCTTTCTTTTGACATTTATAACAATTACCAATAAAAGTAGATTGTGCTTGAGAAATACCTTTCATTTTGCTTCTGCAGATTTTTGAGGTGTGGCCTGGTTTTCCACAGTGATTGCATGACAGCTTCTTGGATCTTGGGGTTGTGAAAGCATTCCTCTTATCAGAGCATTCTCCATTCTTTTTGTATCCTAATCCTATGTAGTTGTTGACTCTTCTTTGTCCATCAAGAAAATCATCCATCTGTTTGTCGTTATCCTCAGCCTTTTTGATCAGTTCATTGTGTTGATTCTGAACTCTGATTTCATGCTTTAATTTTTCATTTTCTTCCCTTAGTTCACCAATGATCTGTATTCTTTCTATGAGTTCTATATTTAATTTGTTTTCTTCTTGACTCATAAGAATAATCTGGTTGGTGACCTCATGGTGATGCTCAGTGAGACTTTGAATCTCTGATTCTTTATCTTGTAGCTTCTCTGTAATTTTTCTCCTGTCATCAATGGCTAGTGTTCTTTCATTTTCAACCTTTCTTGCATCATTCATAACATCAATCATTTTTACCATTTGATTCTCTTGACCAATTTGCAGCATCTTGATTTGATATGTCAGATGTAGATTGATCTCCTGCATACTTGTAATTTCTTCAACTGATGTGTTTGAAGCTTTGCTCAATGATGATTCTGCTGCTTAAAAGTGCTCTTGTATTTCCATTTCTTTGTAGTCTTTATCATTCATCCTGGTTGCCATAATCTATCTTTCATCAAGAAGTTTTCTTAACTTTATCTTCGCCTCCTTATACTGCTCAAAGTTTATTTGCATCTGTAACTGCTCATTCTCAATAGTCATGTCCAGTTTGAACTTATCCATTGCTCTGATCTTTTCTCTCAAGTCTTTAATCTTTTCAAGATAGAGACTTAGCTCTGATACCAATTGTTGGAATTATATTGAGATAATTTGTACTGAGAGGGGAGGGGTGAATCAGTACCTCTAAAACTTTTCTTGGTTAGCCCATTAACCCTTAGTCATCAGTTTGTAATTTAACTTATCTATCTGTTCATATTTCTTTATGCATATGAAATCATATCATACATTCTTTTGATATGTAATAATAATAGAAACATTCATGAAATTAGATAACACATGACACAAGATATGATATCACAAAAAACTCCTGTTAAGGAAGTAAAAACTGCGGTGGGGATTGTTACCCACAAACTTCACTATCTACAAATAAGAAGAGCTAGTTAAGGCTTACAATTTGGTCACTTTTGATGACCTACCCTGTTAGGAGTATTATAGTAGAGACCTGTTAAGATCTACTTCATTTGAATCATTCAACAACACTATTAAGTGTGCACTCTGTTAAGAGATTTACAAAGGACGGTTAAGTCCACCTTCTACAAAAGGATTTTAGATGTGATGCACTTGTTAGAATGCAACTACATACGTCTTTGATCTGATGATAAATACAATCTTCAATTTCTGATAACAGATCCTATAAGGCTCCAAAAATACTATTAATCATCCTTCCATGATTGAGTATTACCTTTATCTTCTCGTCAGTAGCCTCTATGTGTTCTTGATAACTGATGTATTTTGTTTATGATCTTTGCATGAATTCTACCTTCTGCTCCTTAGATGCTCTTCGTGGCTATCAATTATATCGAATTCATGTACTCACAATTGAGTATGAACATCTATTTATACTAGCTTAGGTTCAATTCTTGATTCATGCATTTGCAAGTTAACTCTAGATTAGAGATATACAACTTGATCTTGATCCGTAGTTAGATATGATTTAGATCCGTTAGGATGCTTTAAAGCATTTACATAAAGCTTGCATGACTATAAATAAATTAAAAAACAATTCTACAAAATAGAATAACTTTACTTTATCCACTGTGTATAAATCAGATCCACAATTTGTGGCTTTTCTGACTGTCAGTTCTGACGGTCGATGTTCAGTTCTGACGGTCGGTGTTCTTGGTCGTCGGTGTTCCTTTCTTTAACATGTCGTCGGGTATGCTTGTATGTTCCTGTTGGGTTGTTCTAGAAACTGTGTCGCCAATAATGCTTGTGGTTTCCGGTGATGCTTATGTTTGTCAGTGATGCTTGTGGTCACCGATGATGCTTGTCACTTTTATACTTAGCATTTTTCTCAAAAATCTTTGTTCTAGCGGGTATGCTTGCATTTCACCGGTATTGCTTGTGGTTCGCCGGTGATGCTTGCTGTCTGCCGGTAATGCTTGTTGTCTGTGTTTTTTCTCTGAGTATACTAATGGCAAAATAATTTCATCAATTATATACTCTTCTTTATAAAAAAATGTTAGCATGTGACATGCTAAGTTATACTAGTATATGATAAAGGGTGTATTCCGTTCCTTCCATAAGGGTGATTTTGTTCTTTTAGGATTATATGACCGGTTGTATATGGGAATGTAAACTTTTTTATATACGTATGACCTATGAATTTTGGTAGTATTTATTTTTATATATTAATGTCAAATGTAAATCCTTGCACCAAATTGATTTTCCATTGTATCAAGAGTTCATTTTTTTCTATCATTACATGGAGCTTCTTTGATTTGGTAGGGGTTGTTCTAAGAATTGTTCTTTTTCTAGCACTATCATTTTATCAAAAAATTCATATTCCTTGTTGTCCCATGAAACACCATATCTTTTGAAGCATTCTGCTAAATAATTTTGTGTGTTTTTTATGTTATTCATTTATAAATGTCTTAACAACAAACTAAAAAGCACAACTTACCCAAGGGACATTTAGATATATTTTTTTAAATAGATCATGTTGTTATGCTTTGAGATTTAACTGGTTGGATAAGCGTAAGTTCAATCAATTAAATTGAATGTGTTAGGAGTCAGGAATTCATCCAACATCTCAATCTTGAGAGAATGTATTTCTAGAAAGATAAATTATTGATATCCAATTTTAGATACCATTTGCTTTGTTAAAAAGTTTAAATGCCTTATTTAGGCAATTAAATATAATCAAATTTGTAGCACTTATTTCATGGTCACTTAAACAATCTGAAGGTCATAATTATGTTTTCTTTAACTAGTACCTACCTCAATCACTTGAAAATCTCTCTTTTCTCTCTCAAATATGTACATTAGAGACTTTTAATATTGGTTGTAGGGAATGAACAATAGTCATAAATATTAAATAGCGATAACGAAAACTAGGTTGAATAATAGTTAAGCATAGGAAACATTATGGTTGAATTGTAATTATTACGTCATAGGCATTTCCCTCTTGGAAAGCCCCGACCTAAATTTGAAGATCTACGGCTCCTATTGATGAAAAGGGGAGTGACTACCATTGATACCTTCCTGGTTTTCGATGTCTTCCTCCACTATTTGGGACATGACGTAGAGTAGCAGGTGGATTTTTTGGAGCCTTCGTGGAGTAAAAATTAATGCAAAACCTAAGAGTTGTTTGGAATTTTCAAATTCCAATGTATGGTGCTCTTTAAAGCTTTAAATAAGGATGCGTGTACTATGTCTAGATAACTCATCGATAATATCTGTGCCTTTAATACTACACAGCAGGTGGATTGTTTGGAGCCTTCGTGGAGTATCAATTATTGGAAAATGTAAGAGTTGTTCCGCAGTTTCAAATTCCAATGTACGGTGTTCTTTAAAGCTTTAAAGAAGGATGGTAAATGGCACAGCTGCCTCCTCATCCTATTGACCTCATCATATTGACCGCCTTTAAACTTCCCTGTAACCGCCTTCACAGTCTATAAAAAGAATATTCCGTACAACCTTGTTTCACAACTATTTTTACACAAGAAGTAAAAAAATCTAGAAGTTGTTGGACTGCATCTCTCTCAAGGATTTGCCTGGACTGGATACTGGATCTATTTCAGGGATTTGCATTATTCAATACATGTTACATATGTGATTACTCATGCAACAATGAATGCAATGTTATATTCATACAAATTATTGTCGTTCCTTGTTTTATTTGAATTTGAAGTTAAGTTTTTATCTTATGACCACCTCTGCAATGTCTTTGACTTAGTTATTGCTTCTCACTATTCATTAAGAATCTATAGAAAATTATGGGCATAGAAAGAACCATGTTTTCCTTATTGAAAAATAGTTTTATGTTGATGGAACTCCAGAATAAAGCACAATCTCCATCCCTAAATTCTGAAATACAAACCGCGCATTCCAAACTTCTTTCTTTGGGAATGGGGAAAATTTGTGAAAGCTTACTTGGAGGGGAGGAAATTGGTATTTTGGAGGATTTTGATTAGAAGCCAACTGTAATAAAACTTCAAATTCTCTGAAAAACTCTGCACAGTTTCATCCACCCGTTGATGGTGTTTCCTGCTTCACATGCTAAATTTGGCTTTCATTTTCTCTGTTTAACTTTTGCTCCACACTGCTCTGTGTCAAATATATATTGGTAATATCAATGCTAATGGCAGCCTCCTGGCCCACATTTAAAACTTTTTATTATTTTACTGATTGAATGGATTTGGGCCTGAAGAAGAACAAATCATTTGGAGAATTTGCATAAAAAATGGTTGTATCGATTGGGCTATAACAAAGGTGGGTCATACTATATGTATAGGGGGAACCAGCTCAGCATCTTCTCCCATCATCACTCTCATAGTTATAGGATGAACTTGTTTAAGTAAAATAGTGTATGGCACTGATAATAACAATATTATTATTGACAGTCCCAGTGCAGCAGAGAATTCTGAGAGCACCTGTGAGAATTTCTGGTAGAGAATTTGTATTTTAACCTTGTAGGCATCCAGTAAAAGATGTAACCTATTATAGTAAATTATATTATTATATGAAGCCAAATATTATGTCAAATAAAAAGAAAAAATCAAACTTATAAAAGTCAAAGTTATTTGACACCTTAAAATAAAGAAATGGAGATTTACAACGAAATACCAAATATTGAATTATTGCTCTTAAATTGGGCAAACCTAGCATGGAAGAATCATCTGGAAGCAATAGTGGATTCCTTGGCTGCATATAGATGCAGATAGAAGAACTCTCAAAATTTTGATAGGAGCGAGATTGATCAAATCCTACTACACTAAACTTTTGCTTGTACAATCACTACACTAAACTTATAATTTGCATTCGTCAATATCTGGAAAATAGTAAAGGGAAAGATTAAATAACATGTTAGATAACAATTGGGGAGATTGCCCAGGATAATTTGAGTGGAGGTTTGCCATGGGATTTGGGCAAGCTGAAGAATTTGAACACACTGTATCTATTCAAGAACAATCTAGTGGGCACAATTCATGGGTATTTCAGCAATCTCAGGAGCCTGGTTCCGCTAGATTTGTCCAATAATATGATCTCGGGTTTGATTCTGAGGAACTTCTGAAAGCTGAAAAAGCTCAAGCTGTTGTGTCTCATGTATAACAATATGAGCAAGAGCGTGCCTCGGAGAATTGTGGAGCTGACTAAGATTGAGGTTTTCCGCATTTGGAGCAATTTGTTCACGGGAATGCTCCCTCAGGGGCTTGGCAGCAAGTGCAGACTCAAGGAACTTGATGTTTCTTCCAACTGTTTTACGGGCCCCATTCTGCCAGTATTTTAGACTTGAGAGGCAAATATGAAGTTTGTTAGTAAATGCATATAAAATTTATTATGCACCTTGTTTTGACCGTCGTATAATATTTTTATTCTGATCACATTTGTAAACATATTTGAACCGCAGCATATAGTTTACACGTCACCTCTACATGCAGAACACCTATTTGCTGCACTATAATCAATCAACTTTGCCCTAAACTTGAATACCCTGCTCTAATTATTTATTGATGCATTCTTCTCTATTGAAAAGTGGACAGCCTATCCACCATCCAATAAAAAATTGCCAGCACTAATATTTAACTATTTTACTTGGTTTTAGAAATGTTTAAAAAAATTTCAAATTTATAGGGATTTGTTTCAAACTTGTCATTCGTACTCCAAATTTCCTGTCAATTAATAGTCCTGGAAGGAAAAACCCTTAAAATTTCCCATTACATTCAAATCCATGGCCGCCCAAACAAAGAAAGAAGGTTTATTAATGGAAGAGGAGTGTGTAATGAATATTGTTGTTGCCAAGAGAGTATACCAGCGATGGATTTTCCTTTGCAGTCATAGTGGTTTTTCCCAAGCCTGTTGGAGTGTTACACAGTTCTAGTACACCCTGTATGTGGATTGTTCATACACTATCTTTGTAATGTATGCTGATAGTAGCCTATGGGAAAGGAGGTCATAAAACAACCCCATATAGTATCTAAAAAAAACTATGAAATGTGAAAATACTCAAATCATTTTAATGTTCAATTTTCAAATTTCTAATTTGAATTAAATCACAATTTTTTATGGCCAATTTAAAATTGATTTCCCAAATTGCACAATGTTTTCTTTCAAAAACCAAAGGCTTGATTGATTGAATCGTAGGTTTGACATTCAGATAGAGCGACATGTCAACATGGCAATGGAAAATTTTAAGTTTGTGATCACTTGAATTTTTTGCCAAGAAATGATACTAGGGCCATAAGAAAATCAACAATAATCAAAAGAAAAGCAGGGAGCCGCGTGATTTAGAAACTGAAAGGTGAAAGTGATGAAATACACAATTAACAGATTTACTGTTCTACATTACAAGTAGTTTGAGATCAAACAAATCAGATAAGATAGATTGAAATTAGATTTGAATGAGGGTACATATCCAAATAATTAATTATATTATATACAAGAAAAATAATGACTTAAGATGACTAAAATAATATCAAATATATTCAATTCTTATAACAAGCTTTGATATGAATTAAAATTGGTATTTAAAATTCCATAAAAGAGTTTGTTCTCGAGACAAGTACAGACTAGCAACATTTAGTTTAGATATTCATCGCCAATTCAGAAGGGCACATGGAAATTTTTAGTTCAAATCAATTACCAATTTCCTTCCAATAATCAAGAACTGATGCATATTTCTTGCAATTTAAAATCATTTTCCAACATTATAGATTGGAAATATTCGTTCTTGAGAGATAATGCGGCCGGCCACAGTAAATGTCCTCATTTGTTAATGTCATCTAATGACGTTTGTTAATGTCATCTAATGACATTGGTCTAATTTTTCTACACTTCCTCACCATGTAATTTAATAAAAATAACAATTTATGATACAGAAATTTTTGAAACAAAGATTTATTTCTTGTTTGATAGATTTAGTCTTATAAATCTGCAATCTTCATTTGTTTTGTCCATCATTCTGATCATAAGTTTTATTTCCAGAAATTTACGTTATTAGAAATATTGTTTATGGAATTAATTCTTTATGTAGTTAATGAATTTTGATAAATAAATGTTTATGAACTTAATATATGTATTTAATGAATCCATCTTGTTAGAAATATTGTTTATGGAATAAATTTTGTACGTATTTAATGAATTTTGATAAATAAATGTGTATGAACTCAATATATGTATTTAATGAATCTAGATGAAAAAAATATAGATTTATTTTTTAATGGTTAGAATTAGGATGCAACTTAGGTTGAAGGTTACAATTGAGGGTAAATATAGGAATGCGATTAATTTTTTCCCTAAAGTAAGTGTTTCTATTATGGTTAGGGTTAGAATAATCATTGCAATTTAAGTCATGATTATAGTAAGGGTTGTTTACAACTTAGGTTATGGTCATAAGATTAAGGTTAATGGCAATACAACATAGATTATCTTAGCTTTTAAACATAAAATACGAGCTATTTTTCACCTAAATCTAACATATTGGTTTGGGAATGACTAATAAAACAATCATTATAATTATTTATTTAATATAAAATAAATCTAAGATTTTTATCGCTCATTATTCCTGTTGCAAATTAAAATCAAATTTATATGCTTGTTTGATATAGATATTTAAAACACTTTTAAATGTAAGGAAAAAATTTTACCCACCCCAATTATTCTTAGACTTACTACTTATACCATATTTACATTCATTTCTCTCAAGAAAAGACAAGAAGCATGAATAATCACAAAATCATTGAAGTCGTTAGTGGAGACACAACAAATAATGTCAGGATCCCCTCAACTCTAATTGTAGTAGCCATCATACTACAAGAATCTTGTTGCTCAGTCAATCAGCCAACAAGTCTTGGAACCAATGTCCAATCTCTATCTATGATTTTGTCAACCAATTGTCATGATATTGTGCAGAACTTCAAAGTTGAATCCCAATTGCCACTTGTCAAAGAAAAAGACATCAATACACTTCAAGAAAGTTGTACCCAGTTGGAGAACCTTTGCACCTTCATGAAAGAAATGTACTATGATCGATATTACACAGGTGATGCAGTGCCCTCTATAGTTGAGGCATATGAAACATATTTGAACACAAAGTGATCATCTATCTTACCTTCCCCTAAGCTGTTCAAGAACACCCATGTATGTAGAAAATCTATTGTACATATACAAGCTTCAATTTCAATACTATGTAACCTATCTATAGTATTGAATGTACTTTTAATTACAACAAATAAATAAATTAATGTCTTTATATTAAGTTTTACTAGAAACAATTCACTTTTCCATGGTTTGTTTATTATTCAATTGGCTTGTTTATAGAGAGATAATGGTATACAATGCACTTCTAAACAAAACTAAACTAACGTACTTAATCAAACAAATGTTTTAATGACCCGCGGACATGAAGGATCTAAAACAACAACTTAACTAACAACGTGTTGTTTTTATGATATAAATCTATATGAAAATAACCTTCTCAAACTATTTCACCTAAAATTAATCTACATTTTGCTAATACTAAGGCTTTGACCACCTAACCAATCACTTTACCCACACTTGCAGGCTACTTGTTTCCTTCTACAATATAGTTCACGATGGTGACTTTATCAATAGGCGCACTAACTAAGATTCTTATAGGCACGCCTATTACAGATTCATACTTACAAGTAACATCTATACATATTATACAACAAACACATTCAACATCTTTCAAATATTGACTGGACCTCTCAGATGGTGAACACATGCAGTCTACACTACTTCCTGACAAATTCAAAGATCTTTTCATTAAAGAGGCTTTGGTGAAAGGGTCAATTATTTGCCTCAAGAAATTTTCTTGCAAGATGCTCCATAACTTCACGTAAGCTCTTTCTTTAAAACTACCATCTTAAATTTCTTGATTTCCAAAGTAAACTCCTTCCTAAATTGTAACTCTTTGTTCTATACAAGGCACTCTTAATCAAAGACTTTGAAATCTTGTTTAACAATGCACCTATAGTTGGAAGCCTAATTGCACTCCTTCAAGTTACTGACTACCTTCAACCTTCACCCTCTGACAAAGGCTCAGGGTCTTCTTCAACTACAGAGTATTCTGTACAAAATCTGGCTCCTTTTCAACCACTCCCCATTAAATGATTGACTCCATACCATATAGGCATTGGTCCATTGAGGGTCGAGTGTTAGGAAAAGCACCAATCCATGAATACAAAAATACTACTCGAGAAGGAAAATTATTTGGTTTTGAATTCATAGATAAAGACACATCTGGAATCCATGTAACTTGTTTTAATGAGCGCGTAGATGAGTTCTACAATGTTTTCAACCCTGGTTCTCTATACAATATTTCTAGTGGCCACATTAAAGTTGCAGACACAAAATATAGTAGCTCGACAAACCCATACAAAATAGTCATGTTAAGCTCATCGGTCATAACTCCTTCCACATGTCCAGACTCTACCATACCCAGCCATTGCTTCCATTTTAAGAGCATAGATACGCTAGATACATTTTCCATCAACTCACTAGTAGATGTCATAGGGATACTTGTATCTATAACTCTTCCATCAACCATACGCAAAAAAAATGGAACTGACACTAAGAAATGCACAACAACAATAAAAGATATTTCAAATTGTTCCATAGATATTACAATATGGGGTCGCCACTGTGAAATAGAAGGCAAGAAAATCTTTGATATGTTCGCCCAAGAAAGCCCAGTAATAATTTTGATCAAATATGCACGTCTAATATCATGGAATGGAAAAAAAATTGACAGCACCTTTTCAACCTCTATCATAATCAATCCTGCTTTTCCTGAAGCTTCTGCATTAAAAATATGGTATACAAATGTAGGGAATGACCAACCTTCTACATCCTTGTCAAAAGGCTAGAGATACGCACCCAAATTTGTTGATCCAAAATATATCTCTACTAATGTCAACAAAAAATTATCCAACACACAACCTATTTGTGTAAAAGAAAAAATCACTAAATTGCATTTGGACAAGTCCTACTACCTTTCTTGCCCACTAATAGTGGACACAGGAAATGTAAGAAAAAAGTTGTTCACTGCTCAACAAACAAATTTTAGTGCCCCAAATGTTCTGTTGAGCTCTTTATTTGTGCCTACAGCTACATGCTCAAGATGGACTTGCAAGATGCTATAAGAGAATTACTGAAGGTAACTACATTTGAAGGACCCTCCATTAATTTTTTAGGAGTACCTGTAGAAGATTTCCAACTCCTACTAGCAGAGCCTGATGCTGCAAAGTACATTTTGGACAATATTATAAATTGTGAATTTCTCTTTGAACTTACCATCAAAATGTAACCTTTTGGGGGCGAAGAGACACAAAGCATTGTTGTTACATTGGGGGCGAAGAGACACAAAGCATTGCATAAAATTGGGACATGGATCTCATAATGCACAGTTAAGTATCAAAATTTTAAAGCTTCTACTAGAGTGCTATATATAGAAATTTTTGTATCCCCTACAATGATAAATGTAATTTTCTATTACTATTTCCCACAAACAAAAAAAAAAGTTTGCGCTTAGAATGCAAATTACTATATTTGTATGTACTATATTTACAACAACAAATAAATATATTACACATGCATCTTTTCTTGTTCCAATTATTCCAATGTTCCACATCTAAATTTTTCAATAACATGTCTACTACATTTACAAGTACCCACTATAGTATTTTTCCACTCTTTTAAATCTTTACTGATACATGTTAGAGTAATTATCTATTTACACTTATTAATTAGATCACTTTGATTTAATTAATTAAGTTGTATTTTACTCTAGTTTACTTAAGCTATCTCTTAGGTGCATTATAATTAATATTTATATTAATTATTAATGTGTAACCTAGCTTTTCCTATTTTAGGGTTTCGTTCACCTTTATAGGTTGAACTTTGTAGTTTCTTCTTAATTAATCTAGATTTTAATTTCACTCTCACTTTCTAAGCAACTTCTGAGTTCTTCTCCTTCTCTCTCTCTGCTTATCTTCTGTGACAAGTTCTTGCATGCAGGTGTTCTTTGGGTTTCTATGGATTTGTCTCTCAAATCCTACATGGCATCAGAGCTTTCCTGCTACTACCGAGTCTGAGGGTTTTTTGAAGCTATGATTTGAAGATAAAAGCCACAGCTTCTCTTGAGGTTTTTTCTTCATTTTGGAGGAGGCACTATTTTTTGGAGCACTTGGAGGCAAAAAAGACTCCACCATTGCACTCAGAAGACCAGGGAGAGTCGAAAATCATATAAATTTGGCCATATTTGGCCACAGTAGCATCTGAGAATTTTTCTCGCTACTCGAGGTCGTACGACACATTTTTCAAGAAAAAAATATTTTTAAAAAAAAGTTTTTTGGGTGCAGGCAGAATGCACCACCAACATGCCACCCATGCAGAGCCAATGTGTTGCCCGTACCCGGCTCGCACCCCACCCCAACCGGCACACCACCATTGCGCAGCCTGGTAGCCACCGCGATCCCAGCTCTGCCTGGCCACCACTGCAACACCGCCTAGGAGCAGCTGCACCACCACAGTGCCACCACCGAGCCACTGAGACACCACCTACATGCCACCGGGCCTACCCATCTGCTGATGTCACCTTTCTGATAGGTGATGTCACCTTCCCAGGGTCAAAAAAAATTTTGACAACCGATATTTTCTTTCTGGTGATGATGTCATGCTGACATCAGCAACAGGCTAGTGACAGTCTGATGGCTGTCAAATTATTTGCAGTGCTTGGCGACGCTCATTTGATTGTCAAATTTTTTTTCATGACTCTTTTTTTCCAGTGAACTCATTTTCAGAGGAGCAGTTGGTTTTTCGGTCGTAACTTGTGCATATGGTGTCCGTTTTCAAAAAATAAAATATTGTCGAAAAGGTGTTTCTGAGCCAAACACAATGGTGTTGGTATTGCTTTCTGATTTGGCTATTTGAGCTCTCAATTTTGGCATTTAATTAGAGGCTTCCATTTCCTCCCTCTACATCTGGCGTCCAGGTTTTGTTCTCATTTTTGTGCTTTCTATACTTGTTTATTTGTTGTACGGGGGTGTTAGACTTATACATTGTGGGGGGTACATTTAATTTTTGTAACTTAACTCAGAAATGACCCTTCTACTTTTGTCTACTTCTTCTCTCAATTTCGAACCCCTCTGTGGCCCGACTGACACCACACAATTATCACATCTGGAAAACACACATGATCAGGCTACTCATCTCATGTGGCTTATGGTCATGTCTAGATGAGAACCAACCTATTCTATAGTATCCGTTTGAGATCCTTCAGCATAGAAAAAAAATGGATGAGGTCATGGGTTTGATTGCACTGCACATTTCAGACAGCCTCCTGTTTCACCTAGATGGTTTGACCACTCCTCGCGCCTATTGGGGAAAGTTTGCAGATCTGTTTGGCACAGTAAATGCATTCTGGGAACTTTAGCTTGATGCAAAGTTGACATCCTTATCTCCTGATAGTTTTTCCACCATTGAGGACTTCTTGATGAAGTTCAATGCTCTTTGATCACTTTTATAGGGATGTGGGAAGACTAAATCAAATGATGAGTGTATCTTTCTAATACTCTCCAAGCTTCATGGAGCGTTCTATATTTTCTCCTCCACTTTCTATTCCACTATGGATGCCTTGGGTCCTAGGCACAATATGCCTTCATTTTTGGCCTTCTGTGATCAATTGACTCGAGAGTAGTCAAAGATTCAATAGTTGAATGATGCTTCAGGTTCTATGAGCCATACCTTGGTTGCTCACACATATCCATGGAAAACAGAGTAGAAACATGTATCATTATCCACAAAATCTTGAAAGGATTCTCCTTCTCAGCATTCCTCTGGCCCACCTCTTTCACCTAAGGGTAAATTGAAGACAGACAAACCCAAGTGTACTTATTGAAATAAGTTCAATCATGATGAGTCTCAGTGCTTTTAGAAGAAGGTCGATGGATATGCCCAATAGATTGTTGATTTGACAGCTCTTCTTCATAAGAGCAACATTGATATTCCTTCTTCCTCTTCTCACTGGTCTTCTTCATCATCATCTTAGGAAGATGGGTTAGAAAATGGAAAGGGTCATGCCTTATGTGCATCTTTTATAGCTCCCTCTTCTAGGTGGTTGCTGGATTATGGTGCTTCACATCATATGGAATCTTCTCAGAGTTCCTTCTCATCTTTTGCGGCCTCTCCTACCCCACACATCTTGATGGGGAATGACACTGTTATGCTTGTGTGTGGTCAGGGTTCTATTGACATTGATGGTGGTGTATTCCATGATGTACTATGTGTTCCATCCTTGTCATCGAACCTTATCTCCATTTATCAAATTACTCACAGTGGGACAGAGAAGATAGTTGAGTTCACTGTAGATTCTGTACACATTTGCGGTAGTGCGACTAGCCACATTGTTGCTATAGGGATAGTTGATCATGCCACCCGCTTGTACTCCTCCCATTTTGGTCCACCATCTCCTATGTCAGAGAATATCTCTCCTATATCATGAGTGCCTAGTGAGAACAAGTCGGGTCACCTAAACTTCTATGTTGCTCCTAAGATCAGTGTTGTGACTTCTCCACCTCCTCCTCCTATTGCGCCAGCCTTTTCTCAGCATGATTCTTCTTCAGCAGTCCCTGTTATGGTCACTCCCTGCATCGAGCCTTCCCCTCCAATTTTTGAGGGCATATCTGAGGACATTCATCTCCTCCCAACTGACAGATTCAGCCCATCTATTGGCCCACTTTCATTGGGGATTCCATTCCAGGAGTCTCATTCATTCTCCTTTGAGCACCAGCTCAGTCTTCCAGTTTCACCTCTCATTCAGGTGTTTCCTTGTTACTATGTACCTCTGTTTCTTCCACATTGGAGTTCCATTGGATCGATCATTCCTACAGGGGTTCCATCATTCTAGGGGGGGTTTGGTGTCTCATCCCTCTCTCATGGGGTTTTGATTGTACTTATGTTTTTGAGAGAGTCTCTTGAGCCATTATTTTCTTCATTTTCTTCTATCTCTTCTTGGAGTAGGGTTTTTCCCATGTGGTTTTCTCTATTTCTTCGCTTTACAGAGATTTGGTTGTGCTTGGGTACCTAATCAGGCCTTGTTGTCAGGACCCTCTTTTCCTGTTTTCATAGTTGTGCTAGGTTAGCTTACCTCCTAAGCTTCGCTTAAGGGGGGTGTTAGAGTAATTATCTATTTATACTTATTAATTAGATCACTTTGATTTAATTAATTAAGTTGTTTATTACTCTAGTTTACTTAAGCTATCTCTTAGGTGCATTATAATTAATATTTATATTAATTATTAATGTACAACCTAACTTTTCCTGTTTTAGGGTTTCGTTCACCTTTATAGGTTGAACTTTGTAGTTTCTTCTTAATTAATCCAGATTATAATTTCGCTCTCACTTTCTGAGCAACTTCTGAGTTCTTCTCCTTCTCTCTCTCTGCTTCTCTTCTGTGACAGGTTCTTGCATGCAGGTGTTCTTCAGGTTTCTGTGTATTTGTCTCTCAAATCCTACAATACAAGCATTTAGCATATTAGAGCATTTGATTGCCTCAAATAACACTCCTATTCAAATCAATCATATTTTTCAAAATATGCCATGGAAAGTAAAACAAAAACAAAAGAAACACATACAATACTTAG
>MU227963.1:615555-648277 GCA_018584345.1 Thuja plicata | reverse complement strand
TTCATCACGGATTTAACCTTCTCTTCATTGTAAGCTTTGAGCACAAACTCATATTTTTCATTCAGACTAGTGTAGGCCTCCTTTTCTCTCTCTGACACTTTCATACTCAAATTGGCAACCTGTACAACAAGGTTAGCTGCTTCAACTCCTGAGGTGTCTGCAACCCTTTTCACAATCAGGCTGCATGTGTCTTCAGCTTCATTATCTTCTTTAGTTCTTCTCTTGTCCTTTTTCTTTAGTGACCAGATTGCCAATGCTGCATGGTCTTCACTAAATTTAGTGCCAATTGATGTTCCAGTAGGGCTTATCATTTTAGCTTGTTTCCTTATGGCATCAAAAATTACTGCATCAGCTATATCCCATTGTGGCAATATGAGAACCCCTTGCCTTTTGACCATCTGTCTGCCCTCTTCAGGAGTAATTTTATCAAATTTCTGTATCAATTCTTGTTTAACTACTTTCTTTATGTCCTGTTTGGCAGCATCGGGTTGGGCTTCTGTCATTTTTTGGCACTTCTCATTGTTTTCACCTATATGGCATCTCCATAGAAACTGAATAAAAGCCCTAGTTTTGATGAAATTGTCATCAGACAAGAATTCATCACTTGCTTGCTTGGTCACAGGGTCTAACTCCTTGCTAACAAATTCATCCATTGTGAGGTCAGATGATGTATGTTTGGGTTCTTCTGGCATCCCCTCTTGTAGTTCTTAAGCAGTGACAACTACTTCACCAACATTTCTTATCTTGACCAATTTCTCAGCAATGGTTTGGTCATCATATTGCATAGGGGACTGGGAAGGAGAATACAATTTGCCTCCTTGTTCTTTCATCTCCACCCTTTGCCTCTTAGGAGAGGGTACTTCTTGGACATCCATGTCCATTGGCCTCTTTCCCTTATGTTGAATGGGCTTATCAACTCTAGGAGCAACAATGGTATATCCCCTTCTTTTGTAGACTACATAGTTCCCAGGTGGAACTACTCTACTCTGTGAAAACTTATTTAAAATAGAAAGAGCCTTTTCTGGGTCACTCTCAACTGCTCTTTGCCTCTTCTCATTTAGGGTTTGCATTATTCCCTCAAAAATATTCATTAGTGAATCAATTTTATAAGACCAAGGGAAAAAATCCTTTAGAGGATCATAGGTCTTGACAAAATTCTTGACAAAGTCCAAGGATTTCTTGTATACCATCCACTTCTCCTTCCTAACTTCTTGATCTTCTAAGTCAAAGATATTGCTGATAATATCCTCAAGATAGTAGAACTTATGTTTTAGCATAATACAATTGGTCCTCTTCCTTAACATGCCCATGATAAAATCTTCATTATTAGCACATCTGGCTATGGAAGTAGATAAATGATAGGGCTCAAAATACTTGTCAAACTGTGTCCACCCTCCTTTTTTTATGATAATGTGATGGGCTCTAGTGAGGGTAGAAAATATATTCCCCTTCATCTTTCAGGTCAAGGCTTCCTCCTGTAGCCCACCTAATTGTCTTATGATTTCTGTTATCCCAATCTTGAGTGGGACTCTATAAGGCAACACATAAGGAACGCCTCTAAAACCATAGACCCTAATCACTGTTGCAAAAGGGTATAAGATCAAATCTCCCTAGTTCTAAGCAATTTTAAACTCAGGGGCATACTCCATAGGCCTTAAAAGCTTCAACACTTCATTATGAACTCTTGCATTTTGGTTACTTAATAATGACTTAAGTCTGGTTGCAAAAACTTTGTCAAAGTATACATAACTTGCATTTTTTCTATCCCAGGACAAGTCTGCACTCCACATCTAAACATGAAATTCTTCATCATCTTGGAATTTCTCCAATTCCATTTCTTCTTCAAAGATCTACATTGTTAAAGAAGAACATATGCATCATAAGGGAATACCAACCCATAGGCTTTTGTATATTTCCATCTTTGATTCCTGACAAACCATCATGCATCTCCTGAGCAATGTAGGATGCATAATCAAACACTACTGATAAATGGGGATGTAGAATTTGAACAACCATCAACATTAGATGGACTGGCATGGCTGCCTCCTCATTTATCCCTAAGACATTACATAGGGAACTGTACATTTTTCTGGCTTTGCCAATGAAGAGGTCTACTTTGAAGGGTTCAAGGGTTCCTGGCCCTATTGCAACTAAATTTCCTATCTTGTTAGCATATCCCTTCACTACTTCACCTCTATAATAATCCCTCTGGTTATTGTATACTTGTTTGAAGTATTTAAGGTCAATATCATCCATACTCTGGAAAGTGTCAGTCAGCTTGAAAATTCTTCTGATTTCATCTGCTGTTACAGTCAGTATTATATTTCCCCGGGTGTCTCTAAAAACCCTAGACACCTTATCATAAGTGTTTGCTATTAGAATGAGGAAATCAGTGTCCATGAATACACTAGGTGCTATCAACTTTCTAACATCTAGTTTCCAAATATTATATTTTAGGGTGGGGGCCTTTCTCTAACTGTAAGCTGCTCTAAATAGAGCCAGGGCATCAAAACTTGTGGTAGCATCTCTTGTCAACCTTCCTGAATCATATAACCCTTCCCCAATTCTGAAGTGAGGATGTTGTGGTACTGCTTTCTTAGCCTGGGTGGCATCCCCTGAAGACAATGGTAACTGCTGTAATAAATCTTCCCTAACATTCCATTTCTGGTAGTCAACCTGTCCGGTGATTTCAGCTCTAGGGGCCATTCTAATGGTTTTCTATCAATACTAGAACCAGATTCTGAAACAAGAGTTCTAAAACCTTCTCTGAACTACAATTCTATCTCAATTGGAATGTCAGTGAATCAATGAACTTGCCTGTTCTATACAGAAGTCGCTTGAAGCTAGTTTTCTTTTGTAATTTCGTCTTTGCATAAATGGTTTTGGTGAATGATTTAGACAGCAGTCAGCTTAATCAATTTACAGCCTCAATCAAATTAGTCTCTTGAATTGAATTTGACTGGAGTTTCCACACATTCTATAATTAATTCACCAGCTTTAGTTTCGCAGCTTAGCGGCTCTCTACAACTTGTTTTATTAACTTTGAATTTGAACCTTTAATTCTGGGCACTATTCTTTGCATCGGACGGCTATCTTAATTTCCTAAAAACAACTGCTAACTGAGGATACATGTCGCCACAGCTTATTTGCTTATTCGTTAGATGTCAAGCATCTTAGACATAAGCAAATAAGTGAGCCATTAGATGCTAACCAACTTAACTGAAGCTTAACATCCCGCAAGTTGTACACACCTGGGCCCACCAACTACTAGATGTCATCACCGCTTATCCGCTTACTTGTTAGATTCTATGCACTTTCCGTTTAAGCGAATAAGCGATCTATTCAATATTTTGAAACTTGTGCACCATTTAACAGAGCGTCTTTACAATAGCTTGGCCCTACCAAAGACATGCATCGCCACTGCTTATCTTCTTACTTATTATATGTCGAGCATCTTGGACATAAGCGGATACACCAACCGTCAGATCTTTTCTCAGTTGCTTACCTTTTAATAGAGCATCTTTCTTAACATGCTTGGCCCCACAAAGGACACGCGTCACCACCGCTTATCCACTTTTTCATTAGATGTCATGCACTTTGGACATAAGTGGATACGCACACCGTTAGATCTTTTCTTCATTGCACGACACATAAGGTGATGACGTAAAGGGACCTATATGGCGAGACTTAGGAGATAATAAAGTGGTTAGGATATTACAAACTTTAGGAAAAAATCAACTTATTCAGCATAGACACATAACTTAGTATGACTTAAGTGACCAAAAAAGTAATGCAAGAGTAGAATCGGCCAAGGCACTTAGGGTTTTTTAGTCACTTTTGACCACTTTCAAATAGGTTGAGGATTTAGGCACATTTTGTAGAGGCATAAAATCAAATTTAATACCAATTTCAAAACCCTTGACACTACAAATGATAGGAGACCTTATAAAAATTACAAGGTACATCTTGGACAAGAAATAGCACCAACATAAACAATAGAAGGGTTGTTTGCAATGGAATTTCCAACTTTTTACCCTCAAGGCAAAGCTGCATTTAAGAAATAGTGTATAAAAGATGTCAAATTGCATGAATATGCGTACCACCTCTTGCACTATCATAACAACATATTTGGCTAGTACCCATGATTTAGGTACTTCATACTTAATATGATTATGTGCCATCAAAGCCAAGCCACAGCATCTGTATTTGTTCATAAACAACTTGATGGTATAGTGCCTACATCAATATATGATCTATGTGAAAGATTAAAGGACATGCTTGATGACAAACTTGTCTACCAACTCATGCGCTTCAGCTCATCAATTCATGGCACACGAGTATTTTGGAGTAAACGATGAGAAGAGCTTCTCGACATGGTTATTCAAATAGGGTGCCCAACTCTCTTTTTCACACTCAGTGCAGCAGATACTAAATGGCCAGACTTGCACAATGTCATGCTAACCACCTCGCCACCAAACCCTAGCTCTACAACAAAATGGTGACTACAAAATATAATCGACAATCCCCATTTAGCAGCACTCTATATGCACCATAGATTCATAACATTTCGTGAGGAGGTCCTAGAAAAGCTTCTGGGTGCAACAGATCATTGGAATAGGTACAAATTCCCCTCCATTCCACTTACAAATTTATTTAACCTCACACTATTTTCTAAATAAATATACTCTCAGGTACGAATGGCAACACAGAGGATCTGCACATATCCATGGGTTCATATGGCTACGAAATGCACTGGACATTGGGAAATTAGAATGGAATGATACTCAATCAATCAAAAATGCACTTGACTTTATTGATAGGTATGTCTCTGCATGGAACCCACGAATTCTTTAGTTGCGGAATCAAAAAAAAAATGATCAATTCGTGATGATCCATGTTTAATGGACACTCACTTGATTGCTTTTGCCAACCCAACCAGTGACTACATTGAGCTTCTAAATCATGTGCAATGGCACACAAGATGTACCCCCCAAACATGCCTAAGGATGAAAGGAACATCTCTTTTATGTCACTACAAAGCACCCTCGACCACACAAAACAAATCAAAACTATACAAAATTGACAATGGTCAGCCAGCCCACCTCCTAGCATGTAATGATGATCGCCTAAACCTTTACAACCCTCAAATATTGTCTATTTGGTAGGCCAATGTAGACTTCTAGCCTATCTTTTCAATTGATTTAGTATTAAAGTACATTTCAAAATATGCATCAAAGGTCGAAAACAAATTAGAAATGTACTTGTTATGCCCTCCATACCTGTCCCTACATTTTGTGTGCAAAATGTTGGGTCCCCCTTTTTCACTTTTGGCTCTTGCCTTATTTTCTTTGCCCTTGTTTCTTTTGTTTCCTTCTCCAGGTTTTTCTTCCTAGAGGGTTTGTTTTATTTATTTTTTTGTCATTCGTGTCTCTAGGACCCGATCCCAGAGTTGTTTGTTTCCTTTCCAGAAGCCATATTTCAGACTCTGGGATTCTCTGCCACAATGTCTTCTTCTCGTAAGAAGACATGGTTGTTTGGAATCCCCAGGCCTAGAGTTCAGAGGTTTGCCTATTCTAAATTTTGTGGAGAGAAGGTAACTTTCTTTTTACCTTGGGTATAAATAAGATTTACCTATCATTTTCACAGTTACCGCGAGTAAAATCACTTAGAGTTTTTAGAGCGATTCATTGGCGATTTGAGTGTGAATTGAGTGCAAGTTTCTCTGAGCTTAGTGGGTAATGACGAATCAACCTTCGATAGATGTTCTTGGTGTTGGAGGTTAAATTTGTTGCAAAATGGTCTTAGTGCTTCTTCCCTTCGCCGTTCTTCGGATTCTAGGTTGGTGTTTCTGGTTCTTGCCTTCGCTCTCTATTTTTGTTTCATGTTGGTTTGTCTTGTTTTTGTTTTGTTTTGGCTTTGCTTTGCTTTGTTTTTGTCTTTGCATTTCTCTTTGTTTGGTCTGCCACCCGTTGGTGGGTCGGCTTTGCCAGAGGGTTGTCTGCCCTCTATGTAGATTAGGATAGTGTATACTATGTACATTCTGGTTTTGTTTAGGGTAGTTGCTCTGTGTTTCATTTTTGTTGTATATTGTTGTAGATGATGTATATTTTTTGTATCTTATGTGTATATGCTTCGGCCCTCCTATACTTTTTATGTATATCATGTATATATGTGTTATGTATATCCCTTAGAGCTTGTGAGTTCTTTTCTCTTTGTCATGTATTTCTACCTTCACAAGATAGAGCTCGACGAGACAAGTTCGCCATGGTTCAAACTCGGCACCTCACTGGTTCAAACCATGGTGGCTTTCTCTCTCCTTTGTTCTATTGCATTAATGGTGGGATTAATTTCCCATGTATGGCATTTAAAATTTGTCCAATCTGGCATTCAATTTTTCCCCTTGTCGGCCCACTTGTCCTAATAAATGCCATAACTACAGCCTCGTCGCCTACCATTTTCCTACATGCCAGCGCACGTCAACCAGAATACGGCTTGTTGCTAATCATGTCATCAATGGCTAGGTTGTCGAGACTCTGGGCTCCCAGTGGGATCTTGTCTCCTACTTTTCCATGTCACCGTATCCGCACACTCTGAAATGCTTAAGCCATGTTCATTTTTAGATACTCTGAAACTTTTGATGTAGGTGCTAATGTTTGTCTGACAGGTGCGGGTTTGTCTAACTTTTGATATATGTCCTGACAAATTTCCAGTCTTGCAGGTTGTTGATAAGCTAATTCAAAATGTCTGATGATTTTGCACCTCCTGATAGCCCAAAACTACCAACTACCTCCACTCGGGCAGCCACAAAATCAAAGATTGAAAGGATGTTGACAAAGCTGCCTCTGACCTCTAAGTATCCAAAGGATGGAGGTGTTGTGGGGTCCAAGATAGACTCCAAAGTTTGTGAGATAAAAGATCTGGACCCAAGGAGTTGGGCTGGATTACAGGGTCTTATCCAGACCACTTACATGTTAAAGGAACAAGGGGATAAGATAGCCACTTGCCTAGCTGCCTACAAAATTATCAAGGACACAAACTTTCCATGCATGGTTCAAGAACCTGAGCTTATAAGGCAGCTGGCGGTATTGTATAATCTGGCCACTCACTCAGTCTTGCTTCCAAATCCCTGGTCGCTGCAATATCTTGCTACAATCATCACATTGGACACCCCCACCTTTGCTTCTGGGTTGGGAATTCCACAATTCAAAGGGTCCACGATAATCACTAGGGCCAACTCACTAAAGGAGTTTGGTGATGCCAAGATTATTTCCTTGCAACACCTCAATAATCATTGGTTGAAGTCTCCAAAGCGAGACTATAAAAGGATGAAACTAGAAATTCCACACAAGGATTTCAAGGAGCCCATTAGCGGGAATAATATTTTTTTGTAGAATCTTTGGATGGCCCCACGCCTGAGAATTCTCAGCATGGATATATTATTTCTTATAATACATAATAACACACAACAAGACTTTCAACTGGGTGGCAATTATATCAAATCATGTAGATACACAGATGAAGACCATCGCCCAGAATTTACAATTCTATATGACTTCATATGTGCTGTGGGCATTGGCACAGCAAAGGCCAGCTTTTCAAGCCCTAGGAATAGTCAGAGAGCTCAGGAATGGTCTGAGATAGGTCACACCTTGGGATCATTATCCCCAATTGTAGTGGGAGCTCAGCTTCGATAATTTTTTCTGGGTAAATGATGCCTTCATTTACCACAACATTCTTACACTTACCCAAGATTCCAGGTATCGCCTCTCATAGGCGGCAATGACACTGGTCAATTCTTATGGCCAATATTTTATTCAATTCAGATGCCATACATACATTAGGGTGATAGGATTCAATGGGAAGTCCTACCTCCTTCCGCGGTATTGTGGGGATAGGATTATTCTTGTGGAATTCTGCAGGCAGATGATGGATCTGCACACCTTCTTCATAGTGAAGAAGGTCGTCAATGTCCCATTCCCTTTTTCTTATAGGGATTACACATGCAGCCTCACTACAGCCTGGGAGGCAGATAATGAGTTAAAAGGATTGGGGCTGGTTGAATTCAACCATGCCCAAAAGAATTATGATCCCCGTGGCAAGATTTCTGTCACACTACCTAGGGCGTCCCCCCCGCACGAAGAGGACATTGAAGACTTATGGGCAGATTGATAGGATAGCTTTGATCTTAGGGCCTGGAAACATACAAGAATGAGAAAAGGGCTCATGGAGGTGCTAGACCTTTGAACTTTCCTAAAGGGTTTCAATGATAGAGGGCTGCTATAAGATCCAGCATACAAGGGACAGGGGCTGGACAAATTTGACCTCCCTCTAGTGGATTGGGCCACTCTTGAGGATTTGCTGATTGAAGGGGTATGTCACCCCATCATAGAAGCAAGTCACAAGTATTTTTCCCAGGTTTTCCCAAAAAGCACCCGCAAGAAAGCAGCAGTCAAAAGGACCATCCCTTCTCCAGCCGGCATCAGACCTTCTTTGTCTGTAGCGCCCGCTGAAGCGAGTGTGAGAAAAGGAAAAGACAAGGAGGGAGTCCTAGTGCTCAAGGCATCCCCTCAGATTTGCACACTTCTAATGGCGAAGCTACATGATCAAATGGAGGCAGAAAAATTGGCCAGCCAACAAATCAGCATGTAGGTGGCTGTCGGTCTCCCGATTACTCCAATGGTAGCTACTCACTCAATGGGACCCCCTTCATTACCAGTGATGATGAATAGGTAGAATTTTGTTGAGGCAGAGTCTTCTAGCATTCTGGACATTGGGGCTTCTCTAACCAGGAAAAAGAAAATAGCTATGACCCCCACACCAAGCGTCGCCCTTGGTATGCCTGAGAAGCTCCCGGTGGATGTAAGTTTGGATTCTCCCAAACTTGAGGATATCTCAGACTCCTCTCCACCGCATGATGATTTTGATGACACCTTCTTGGTGGAGGAGCTCCTCGAGATCCAACAGGGTGTCAATACGATAGTAAAAGAAATCAAGGCTCAAGAGGAAGAGGCCCCTACAAAAGAAGAACTCCCCATAGAAAAGGACATATTAGAGCAAGAGGCTCAGGAGGAAAATACTGAGCTTAAATAGGAAGAATCATAGGTCTAGAAGACCATGGATTTTCCAAGGCAGCCTACAGATGAGCCCCTAATGGAAGGAGAACCCAGACCCCAAGGAACAATTGTACCTCTAACCATCACACTCTAGGTGCCTTTGGAGACTTCAAATGATCAAGTGCCCCGAAGAACTTTCGGTGAGGTCATAACAGTTGTCACCTTGCTAAAGTTTGGCCAGTGACCTCACCCACCTCTGGAGGATGTCCCAATAGAGGAGGAGAATGTTGAAGTAGACAAGGCCAGTAAGGCCAAAGAACAACAACAACCAATGGACCAAGAAGTCCTAGAGGAAGAAAATGAAGAGGCTGTTGATACCACTAGGGAAGATGAGGTCCCTTAGAATACAGAAGTGGAGACCAGGGAAAAGATCTCGGGTGATTTTATAGAGGATGCTAGTGCGGCAGAAAATATAGAAGGTTCTGGAGAATAGAAAATAAGAAAAGAACAAGAGCAAAAGGAACCAGAATAGGAGCAGGAAAAAGAGCCCGAAGAAAATTTTGACTCAAGGAATGCACCGTTGGATTCAAAAATGGATCTTAATGAATAGGAATTGGCAGCCTGGCTGCCCCGGCTGCCCCAATGGCTGGTAGAAACCAAGAAAAGAAAAGCTCTGGCGGCGACTACGGGCGCTCCTCTATCACTGGCCAAGATGATGGCCAAGAATGTTGAGACAAAGAAGCCCAAAAGGGCATGAGTGGTCCATACTCTTTGGACCAACCCAGTAGGAAGCACTATTGTGGTCATCACAACAACCCCAGAAAATACAGATGCAGTAGCCGCAAGGCCTGAAGACTATAATATAACAGAGGTTGAGCTAGGGAAAAGAAATAAGCAAGGGGAATTGAACTTATTAAAAGAGGCTACCAAGGCTATAGAGGCTCGGTATGCGAAATAGGGCTAGAAGTTGCAAGAGGAAAGAGAGACAAACGCCAATCTCCTCGCACTTCTGGTAAAACTAACATGGCCCTTGTCCGAAGTTCACCCTGGAACTCCTTCTTTCGAATTGTCGCTCGTACAGGGCGACGTGGACTCACTACGCATGATAAAGAAAAAGGCGCAAGTAGTAGACGGGTGGGTAGCCAAGAAAATAATGGCGATGAGAGAATTTCTAGCGGCGTCCCTTTCGAACTTTTACAGAATAGATCTCTCCCTTAGGCACGCAAGAAGCTCCGCTCAAGTATGGGAGTTAGACTTAGAAAAATATGAAAAATAGAAAGTCGAGTTAGAGGAGATCCACAGCATTGGCGAAGAGGTTGCCATAGAGTCTGGAATTTTGGGAGAAGAATCATATGATTCCCTCTAGGTCTAGTACTCCAGACTTGCCCTCAAAATTAAGGCTTGCAAGGAACTGGTTAAGACCTTAAAGGAAAAGCTAACAAGTGCCTGATATCCCTTGAGCTTATTCCAGGCATTCATTGTTGGGGTTTCACAAGTTGATCCCCTCACCACCGAAACATGTACCCCAGAGGATCATGTCCTCGACAAGTTCAAGGAAAGGATGGAATCCCTGTATCCACCAGGTGGAGATTTTGATCAAGGCAGGTTGTCCCGGTTGTCGAAGACCATGATTCAGTCACATGATGCCATCAAGATGGTGAACGAGTTTCGAAGTGGGGCAGTAGAGGTTGAGGAGGCAATGGAGGTTGTCCATAGAAGATGGGATAGCATCTAGAGCATAGATGAAGAGAGCATTAGCCAAGTGTTAGAGGCTTGGGAGAAAATATAAGTCAATAAAGCTCTCTGGATCTGGGAAAATTTTGCTCCACATCATATTTTGTATTCTCTATTCTTTTGGAATGCAAGTTCCCGGATCCTGGAGTTCTAGATCCCACATTTTTGAATTCTTCACATGACCTGTGTCTCAGTTCCCAATGTCGACTGGTCACTTTCAAGACAGTAATAAAGGTTTTCAGAAGATGGATAACTGTAATAAGGCACGTCAGCTCGATCAGAGGTTTCTGATAGATGGTCTTCCCAAGGTGTCACTTCACAGATACACCTGGCGCATCGGAGACAGTGTGCCACTTTCCCATTTATGAGGCATGTAGCCTTGATCCCTGGGGGATTGGATTTCTTCTTTCTCCTTCCCGTCTCTCTTCTTGAGGCCAATTCTTCCGCTTCATCTTTCTTGTCTTATTCTTCTGACATGTCAGGCCTTTTCTATCTCAAGTTCTTTTGTAACGTGGTGCAGGTAGTACCGGCCACCGAATAATGTATTTTTTTGTCAAAGTGTAAAATAATTTAGGGTTAGGGTTAGGTCAAAAGATGTGTATAAATAATAAGTCTGACCTCATTCCAAGGGTCAACGAAATTGATGATTTTGCAGGCTACAGTTAATAGCAGAGTAGTTTTCTCATTTTCTAGTTGCAGAGCTCAATGCTCCATAGTTTTAAGCTTTTAGTAGTTAAATGCTCCCTAGGAGTTATCATTGTACCACACACCAGTGCTTGTTGGAAGGATGTTAATGAGGAAGGAAGGGTTCTCTCAATGATGTTTTTGATACTCCATCTTCTGGGTTGATGGTATTTTATTCTTTATGTTCTTCATGTCCTCTGCTCTAATGCTTAAAGTAGATTAATGACTTCCTTTCTTTGCTACTGATAAAATATAAGCTGATGGTTGTATATTTCCTTGGTATTTAGTGTAGTGTGTTAGAGAATTGTTGATGTTTTGAATGTTTAGCATAAATGTAGGTAAATGAAATACTTCTAACTCTGCACCATCTTTTTAAGTTTATTTTTTAAGTGAAAACATGCTTGGTGGAAACCCTATTTACCTGAATCCCTGGAGTTGATCAGTTGAAGATAACCAGCTATCCCCCTTGAAAAATAGTCACATCTCCCAACTAAGCCCCGCACTATCAAGACCCAACTCTCATGTGCTTGGAGGCCCAGGGAATCTCATTTCCCCAGACAACCTTTATAGGCGAAGTTGGCCGGTACCCCGATACCCGGTGACAACTTACATTTGTTGGCAGACCCGGTCACAAAGTCCTGTCAACTAAAACTGGCGCTAGAAGGAGGGCATGAACTGGTCCCCCTCTCAGGATTAAAATTTTACACCACCTGAGGGTTCCCCAAGCCATAGTTTTAGTAGTCAAGCCTTCAGTGGGATTGGGTCTTTCTCCCCAGCAAGATTTGAAAGAGTCCTTAGATCAGCCCCCTGCTCGAAAGAAATGGACCCCAAAAATTAGACCAACCACCATTGTTTATGGATCAAGTGTACCACATAATATCCAAGTCCCCTAGACAATCCCAGGGATTAATTCTTAACCTAATCAAAACCCAACTCCCCCAATGGCTGCTTATTTTGGAAATACCAGGTCCCTAATGGGAACTTTTTTGGGTGCAGCCAATGATTTACCCCCGTAACCCAAAAATATTTATCCCTGATATGAGCACTTAGGCTCACAAATCAAAAAAGAGCATCTATAGGCATACAAAGATGCCATGAATCGACACCGGATCCAACATCAAGACATCATGACCCAGATGTTCCCTCTATCCTTGGGATAGAACGAATTGAACTGGTACCTCAATCTTCCCGCCAACTCCATCAACAGTTGGCAAGACATGGAAGATGCCTTCTTGGATACCTTCCACATACACGTGGACCAACCCGGATTGGTCCCACAGCTATTTCATTTCCATCAGGAAGGAACCAAATGAACCCCTCACAGCATTCAATCATCAGTTCCAGCGTGCCCTAAAGTGTTGCACGGGCCCCTTTATCCCATCCGTAGAAGTGACCATACAGACCTATCTCAACATAATGGATCCCTTCATTGCCACTCTCCTTTGGAGAACTACCATCCCGGGTGACCGGGATACTTTGGAAAAAGTCTACAACCTAGCCTTAGAGCTGTCGCGCGGCCTCAACAAATCTTCAGGTAGGATTAGGTAGAGCACACGATTTAACATGATCCCTGGTGGAACTCCTTATGCCAGGGCATATAACCCCAATCTGGCAATGGGTTCCCCTGCGATGGCCATGACTCCCCTACCACCATCAATATACCATCATGCCTGGTACATATATCCATTGCAGACTTAGATAATACTGGGTCTAGAATCTTTCCCTTGGAACCAGCCATAGTAGACACAACAACCATAAACACAACCATCTGGAGTGCCCTTCTTTCAGTCATTTGCGGCTGGAGGAATTACACCCTCGACTCCAACAAATGCTACTGCCTTCCCAGGGAACCAACAACAACAACCATCACATTGTGATGTAAACACTCAGTTGACCACCGAGGTTGAATCCCTCTGGTGAATGTTGTCTACCCTAACAATGGACATGGGTCAACTAAAGGCAGAGTCCTACGCACCCCAATATTCTAATTCTCAGAGAGGGAATATTTTCTTTGGCCAACAAAACAACAATGTCGTGGGAAGAAATTTCAACAATGGGCCTCAACCCAACCAACAGCAATGGAACAACAATGCAAACACTGGAGGTCCGCCTCTGAACCAAAACACCAATCAAAATGGCGCTAGACCATCCCATTTCATGCCAATCGTAGACTTCTAGCCCATGACCAATTGGTGTATATTGCAAGACACAGGCTCCCACAATGAAGTAAACTATGCCATGCTGGAGAAGGTCGTCATGATTTCCCAGCTGGACATGCAACAATCGTCTGACCCTACTCCCCTAGAACCTCCTATGCAAGAGCCAACTCATAGTGCATTCACTTGTGAAACCATCTTCTTCGGATCTGTCGGAGAAGATGAAGAAGAATCCAAACTGCAAGGATTATTTGATGAGTTGATTCCAGCCTTTGAGGCCAATTCCTTCACCAACCTATGGGCTCCTTACAACACTCAAAGCCAGGCTAGTAAAGGACCAGTTTACATGCCAACACCTCTTGTGCACACCCCTCCTTGAGATAATGCAACCGATTGGCCTGTCCCTCTAAAAGGTTCTAGCTCTAACCAAGCCAAGGACCCAGCCAAGGGAAGTCACAATTCCCTGGAGGAAGGTTTGACATCACGAAGGTGCTAGAACACACCACCACCTCCATGACCTTGATGGAGGTTTTGCTAAACTGTCCTGAGCAGAATAAGTCTCTTCTGAAACTCTTGGGAAACCCAAAATCTGTCAGCCACCCGCCCAAGACTGTCTCTTTTGAGGATGCCAATGTGGCTATCTTTCAGGGAAATAATGAAGATCCCCCATTCCTACTAGGCCTAAACATACAAGAAAAAAACATACACAACTGCCTAGTAGATTTTGGAGCTTCGTGCAACATTATGCCCTTATCTATATGCTAGAAGCTCTAATTCTGACCCACCCCATCTAATGGTGCAGTAATTCAGTTGGATAAAACTACTGTGAAGATGGTGGATTAATTGAAGAATGTCTGAATATAGCTCATCTAGGACCCCAGAATAGCCAGCATAATCGATATTTAAGTGGTGGATATCCCAGAGACTTATGGGATGTTATTAAATCAAAATTGGTCTAAGTCCCTGAACGGATACTTTTCAACCGACTTCTCCCACTTATGGCTCCCCTAGGAAGGAGAATCAAACAAGATCTAGGTTGAAAGTGAGCCCCAGATGAAGCAAGCCCTTACCAAAGTTGGGAGGGTTAATGAGGTCTTATTCTCTGGGACTTCCCCTAGGGTGTACCAACCCCTTAAAATCTTAACGTTCGATTTCACCCCGGGAGAGGATCCCATAGTTCTACAGAGAACCCAAGACCTAGAATAAAAGTTGGGGGTTGAGGTTAACTCTCAAGGTGCTATAGCGACCCTCGCTACACTCTTGTCTGGAACTTGGTTTCGGGTACATTATTAGAAGCATTCAAAGCTAGTGTGAGGCTTGTCTTTCCGTCGCTACCCGGCACATTGATGCCCTCTGGAACAAAGAGCATGAACATGATTTCCCAGAGCCCAGTATCCCTACTAGGAGCACTTCTTCAATGCCATTTCTCTGGGGATCTCAACCCCAAACACCTCCGGAGGCAGACCTCACCCACACACCTTCAGCGCGGGAGGAAACTCCTCCTAAGTCCCCCAGAAACAATATGAAGACTCCTCCATCTCCCCAGATCCAGACAACAAGTGATGATTTGTGGACCCTTAAGTTTGATGGGTCCTGATCCAAACAAGGTTGTGGGGCTAGAGTAGAATTAATCAACCTATGAGGGAAATCCTTCCTCACATCTTGATAAGGCCAAATTATTGCCTTTGTTTTGTATAATTTTAAATACTCTGTTCTAGTTTTTGACAAAACATTTGAGAGCCTAGGCAATCAAAACTTGTGATAAAGTCTAGATAGAACTGATAAACCATGGGTAGATGTTTTTGACATACTTTTCTAATATTATACATATAGTGCAGTATTCATAAAACCATCAGAATATATGTTCTATGGTTTATACCAGACACTTCCATCTTGGCAATAAAACCTACTTTGTGAGTTGTATGTGCATAATTTCATCATCCCTACAGAGACTGAATGGAATCCCCTACCTCACATAGGGGATATGCACCTAAGGGTCCTGATGTCATGGATGCACAATGAGGCTAACTATGATAGACAGTTAGAGAATTATAGAGAACTTGAGAAAACAGAGCCCCTACCCTTAAGAGCAGAAAGCAGTCAACCAGAAGTATTCCTGAGGGATTGGTTTAGACTGACATATGGGAATGTTAAAAAGGAAATCAGAGATAAAAATTTTAAACTCAAAGCAGATGTGTATGCAGAATATGACAGCATGTCCTAATTTGTCTTTCAAAGAGCCTTAACCAGTGCCAAAAGTAGATGGGGTAGATTATCATAGGTATTCAAAAGATCAGAACCACATAGCCCCATTAACCTTGAAGCATCTATACACCGGGCACCAAAATACATAGCGCTGGGTAGGAAAATCAGGAAGGAGCTCTGGTGTCTGCTCACAATGCAGCTGCCCATGCTTCTTTGGCCCTTGTATGATATCAACACTACCAGACTTGACAAGCTGCAGGAAGATCATAGAAGGGAAGTTTGGGAAAGAACAAGAGGATTCTACTACTCCTTCAAAAGCCAAAGGCGAGGAAGAACTAAAGTTGGTGACTTTAGGTCAATTTCTAGAAGGTGCAATGCTTGAGGAAAAGCATTTGATTAACCAAGGGGCAGATGATAAGGCCAAATTATTGTCTTTGTTTTGTATAATTTTAAATACTCTATTCTAGTTTTTGACAAAATATTTGAGAGCCTAGCTAGTCAAAACTTGTGATAAAGTCTAGATAGAACTGATAAACCATGGGTAGATGTTTTTGACATACTTTGCTAATATTATACATATAGTGTAGTATTTCATAAAACCATCAGAATATATGTTCTAATATCTGGATATTTAATTTGATTAAGCTTGTTGCATGAATGTTTCCACATCATAACTAACTTGACAGGAGAGAAAATGGCTGGAGAGTGGTCGATAGCATTCAAGGAGGACTGTTGAGGACTAGCTACGGTAGATTTATCATTACAGCACCAGGAAACATGACTGTTACAATGGAGCCATTATTCTAGGACACGGGGATGTAGTGTGCCTACATTCCCTCTGCACTTTAGTATGTTGAACGGGTCGCCCGAGCTTCATTGCCCACACCGCGCATTGTTGCATTTCCATCTTCTTCTCTGCCATGTTTTCAGCAAGGATAGTTTCTTTTCTATTTTGTAATAAGTGTTCGATCCTCTATATATAGGGATTGGACCGATAGTTTTAGATTAGCTAGGAAAAGTGAGAGACAGAAGTTTTAAAATAAAATTATTGTATCTTGCAGCAATTTATTTCAAGTTCCATGTCTTGTTTCTATGTAATGAGTTTTTGAAATGCAATGAAGTAATTCTTGGTTTACATTCTGTGTTAATAGTTTAGCAAAAACTACTAACCAAGGGGTCCCACTTGGGAGGTGGAATAGGTTAGAATAGAATAGATTTCATTTCCAGCATTTCCAGTATTTTAGATAGAAGTTACAATTTCTTCCTGCAGCATCATACCTTGTGAGTGTTCCTGCAACATCTACAAGAATAGTTATAATGGATGTTCTAGGCTAAAAGTATAGGTTTTAGTAGAGTTGCAATTAATAACATTCATTTTAGTAAGGAGATGAATGTATTATTTTTCTGTAGCACTAGTGTAGGTTTCTTTTATGCATTTTTACCTTCTTATAGCATAAGCAGAATGACTCCTTAAGAAACTTAGTGCACATATCGTGCCGACCATTTCAAGTATATGTCCCTGGGTTGACAAGTTAAATGCACCTCATAAAAGGAGATGTAGTCCTTAGATTGAATAAACCATTCCTAAGAAAGGCCTTGAGCATGATTATTCCACACCTATTGTGAGGTGGTTCACGTCCTATAGGCTGCAGTTCAACTGCACAAACAACATCACAGAGTATGAGGCCTTGGTCCTTGGACTCCTATTTGCATTAAGGAAATGAATCACTCACCTTTGGGCCCTGGGTGATTCAGATTTGATTGTCAAACAAGTCTGGAGTCAGTACACATGTCATGATAAGAGGTTGGCTGCATACCGCAATCGGGCATGGAGCCTTATTGAAGATTTTGATGCCTTTGGCATTGACCTTAATCCTTGGCGACAGAATTATGTCCCAGATGCCCTTGTTGTTTTTGCTAGCACACTTGAGCCCATGGCCAGCTCATGACTCTGGAGATTTTTCATTGAGATGATCCCCACCCCATCCATTCCAGGTAATGTCCCCCACTTTTAGGTTTTTGAGGACGATCAGCATATCCTGGCCTTCATGGCCAATGTTGGTGTTTTTGAAGACCAGATAGTGGAGGAACGAGACCATGATGACACTTGGCAGGGTGATGAAGATGATGGGATCATGGACCTACCTACCAACACCATCCCAAAGGGGATGGTCACACTTGAACGAATCTTTGACTCAGACCCTCGAGGCCGGGAAAAGATATCATCCTCTTCTGAGGAAGGAAAATTTGAGAAAGTGAACATCGGCCAGCCCGGTGAAGAAAATATGATACACATTGGTACCTCCTGCTCCCGTGAGGAGAAGAAGAAGATTCTTGTGGTTCTCTGAGAATACATAGACGTGATTGCGTGGGGGTATGAGGATTTGAAAACATATGACACATCCATTATGACTCATACCATCCCACTAAAACCTGATGCTAAGCCTTTCTGGCAAAAGCAATGGCCAGTCAACCCACTGATCAAGCCTCTGATTCATCAAGAGGTTGAAAAACTACTATCAGTCCAGATAATCTTTCCAATCTGGCATACTACATGGGTTGCCAATTTGGTCCATATGAAAAAGAAGAGCGGTAAAATTTGCCTTTGCGTGGATTTCTAAAATTTGAATAGAGCCAACAAGAAGGATAATCACCCTCTCCCCTCATTGGATGAGGTGTTGCATATATTGAATGGATCCTAAATGATGTCTTTCTTGGACGGATACTCCTGCTATAACCAATTCATGGTTAAGTATGAAGATAGAGACAAAATGGTGTTCACCACCAAGTGGGGGACATTCGCATATCGGAGAATGCCCTTTGGCTTGATTAACATAGGGGCCACATTTTAGAAGGCCATGGACATTGCATTTGAGGGCCTTGTGAATAGGTGCATAATCATCTACATGGATGATTTGACCATCTTTTCTCGGGACAAGCGTGACCATTCCACCCACCTCGCCCAAATCTGCAAGAGATGTCGTCGGTACAGAATATCCCTCAACCCCAAGAAGTGCATATTTGGGTTCACTGAAGGGAAGTTACTCAGGCATATCATCTTTGAGAAGGGTATATCCATTGACCCAGAGAGAGTCGAAGCGCTGCTAAATCTGCAAATGCCCGACAGTAAGAAAGAGATGTGATCTTTCTTTGGAAAGATCAACTTTGTTTGGTGGTTCATCACTAGATTTGCCAAAATTGTGAAGCCACTCAATGAGATGATGAATAAAGACACCAAAATTGAGATGAGTCTTGAAGCAAAGCAGGTGTTTGCCCAGATCAAACAGACAATAATGGAGGCACCGGTCCTGGCTAGTCCAGACTACTCCCTCCCATTTTACATTTACTCCTTTGCTTCGCCGCATTCCGCCACGGCAGTATTGACCCAAAAGGTTAAAGGGGAAGAATGACCAATAGCTTTTATGAGCTCCCCCTTCAAGAATTCCAAATTTTGGTATTCATCAATGGAAAAGTAGGCCTTTTCTCTTATTCGCGCCGTGAAGAAATTTTGGCATTACACTCTCCGGAGCAAGGTGCATGCTATCATCCCAGACCAAAATGTAAAGTCTCTGCTAATGCAGAGTGAATTGGGTGAAAGAAAGGGGAAATGGATGGCCATCCTCTAGGAATATGATATAGAAATGAAACCCATGAAGATAGTTCGAAGCCAAGGACTAAGTCAAGCAATGGTAGAAGAGACTCCCCAAATAAAATGTCAAACATACACAGTGGAGTCTATCATTCGAGACCCATGGTACACTGATTTCGTGTACTTATTGTTAAATAACAGATGTCCAGAGGGGTTTCCTCCTAACAAACGTCGTGCCCTATGGATGAAAAGTTCCGATTTCATAATCAAAAACTCCATGCTTTACCGCAGGAATTATGAAGGGGTGTACCTTTGGTGCATCGACAAGAACCAAGCTATGAAAATGATTGAAGAGTTTCATGGGTAGTTTGGGACCGGCCATAGCTCAGTTGATGCCACCACCCATCAAATCCTTTAGGCTAGATACTATTGGCCCTGCATATTTAAAGATGTCTACACTTACGTCCGGAAGTGCCATACTTGCCAAACCATGGCACATCGTGAGCCTAACCCGACTATGCCCTTGCAGCTAGTGTTCGAAGCTAGACCTTTTTCCCAATGGGCATTTGAATTTATCAAGGAAATCAACCCCAACTCATCTGCCAACCACCGATATATCCTAACTGCAACCAATTACTGTACTGGGTGGTCTGAAGCCATACCTTGCAAAAATAACACGGCAGACGTGGTTATCAAATTCTTGGAAGAAAACATCGTCACGAGATTTGGAATGCCCTTCGTTATAGTATGTGACAATGGTCTAACATTTTCTTCGGCACAACTACTCAAATGGACCTATGACTAGAAGATCACTCTGAAGTTCTCCAACAACTATTACCCCCAGGGGAATGGTGTTGTTGAATCAATAAACAAAAATTTGCTTGAAGTGATCAAACATGTGTTAGAACAAAATCCCCGGGACTGGCACCAAAAGTTGAGATTCACCCTTTGGGAAGATAGAATTTGAATTAAGGTCACCCTGGGAACATCCCCATTCCATCTGGTTTATGGCCAGAATCCAGTGTTCCAGATTAACTTTCAGATCCCAGTTTTATAATTCATGCAGGAATTCAGCAACCAGGATAATATTGTGGAGGTTCGACTCCTGAATCTGATGTGAATGGAAGAACAATGAGATGTAGCCCTTGAACATTTTGTGCATCACCAAGCAGTGGTAAAATTATGGTTTGATCAGCGAGCCCAATACAAGGCCTTTCAGATTTTAGACTTGGTCCTTTTATGGGATAAAGCCAGAGAAGAGAAAGGAAAACACACTAAATTCCAATGGCTCAAGCTCAGACCATACTTGATCTCAGAGATCTACAGGGAAAATACCTACCACCTTAATACCATGACTAGAGAACCCGTCTCATTTCCCGTCAATGGACAGTTTCTCAAACATTACTTCAAATAAGGAAGATTTGCCTAGAGTTGTATTATATGTAAATCTTCTTGCTTGTAAATATTTCTTTCCCGGTGTCCCCGTTTGGGGGTGCCTTTCTTTGTAAATAGTTTAGCTGGCCATCCTCCAGGACCGCCCCTTTTCTTCTATTTGCTTTGCATTTGTTTTTTTCATTTTTTTTTATTTTTTTGGGGGTTCCAGTGTTTTTCTCCCCTTTTGTAGGTTGGTATTCTTTGCATAACATCTAGTCTCCGGGATGGTGCCTTTGGCATGCCGGAAAACTTTGAGTCTATTGTTAGCATGGTGGAATTGGTCCAGTCTCTAGAGTTATTTTGCAATTTTGGTGGTAAATTATGAGTATTCTTCAATTTATTTCTCCCCGGAAGTCTAGCAATCAGTTAAACCAAAATTTTAAAGAAACAAGTAATCAGACCCACTGAGAGTAGATCGGTCGCACTAGTTGATTGACCCAAGTCTGTACTTTTAGAGATTCTTTTCGGGTCCAGAGTTTTTCTTCCCCATTTAGAAAATTAAGGTGGGTGGAGGGGTGAAAGAAGTATCGCCATTGAATTTAGCTAAGCTTAGGCTTAATGGTGAAAGAAGTACCACCCTCCCACCGAGAAGAGAATAAAATAACAAAAGAAAAGATGGAACGAGACTCTGGTATCCAGGAGAAATGAGAAAAATTGATGACTTTGGGTTTAGTTTACTTAGTGCCTCTTCTATGTTTCTCCTAGAGGTCATCAGCTTGACTTCCTTCCAAAGCACACACTTCACAACTGATGAAAGGATCATGGATTGAATCGTGTATGGCCATATTTTCTCAGATGTTTCACACCTTGCAAGCAAGATGCTTTGAGTAACGATTTGTTTCAGTTTTGCTAACCAGAGATTCTATGGTTCTCATATGCGCTAAGACATTCATCCCAGGTAGTCACCATTTGTTATGCCCTGCATACCCGTCCCTACATTTTATGTGTAAAATTTTGGGTCCCCCTTTTTCACTTTTGGCTCTTGCCTTGTTTTCTTTGCCCTTGTTTATTTTGTTTCCTTCTCTGGGTTTTTCTTCCCAAAGGGTTTGTTTTGTTTTTGTTTTTGTTTTTTTCGTTTGCATCTCTGAGACCCGGTCCTGGAGTTGGTTGTTTCCTTTCCAGAAGCCAAATTCTAGAATCTGGGATTCTCTACCATGATATGTTCTTCTCGTAAGAAGAAATGGTTTTTTGGAGTCCCCGAGCCTAGAGTTCGGAGGTTCGCCTATTCTAAAGTTTGCGGAGAGAAGGTAACTTGCTTTTTACCTCGAGTATAAATAAGGTTTACCTATCATTTTCACAGTTACCATGAGTAAAACACTTAGAGTTTTTAGAGTGATTCATTGGCGATTTGAGTGTGAATTGAGTGCAAGTTTCTCTGAGCTTCGTAGGTAATGACGAATTGACCTTCGATAGCTATTCTTAGCGTTGGAGGTTAAAGCGTTTCAGAATGGTCTTAGTGCTTCTTCTCTTCATTGTTCTTCAGATTCTAGGTTGGTGTTTCTAGTTCTTGCCCTCGCTCTCTATTTTTGTTTCATGTTGATTTGTCTTTTTTTTGTTTCATTTCGGCTTTGTTGTGCTTTGTTTCTGTCTTTGCATTTCTCGTTGTTTGGTCTGCCACCCGTTGGTGGGTCGGCTCTACCAGAGGGTTGTCTGCCCTCTGTGCAGATGTAGGATAGTGTATACTATATACATTCTGGTTTTGTTTTAGGGTAGTTGCTTTATGTTCCATTTTTGTTGTATATTATTATAGATGATGTATATTTTTTGTATCTTGTGTGTATACGCTTCATCCCTTGGCCCTCCTATACTTTTTATGTATATCATGTATATATGTGCTATGTATATCCCTTAGAGCTTGTGAGTTCTTCACTCTCTGTCATGTATTTCTACCTTCACGAGATAGAGCTCAATGAGACAAGGTCACCACGGTTTGAACTCGGCACCTCGCTAGTTTGAACCATGGTGGCTTTCTCTCTCCTCTATTTTGTTGCATTAATGGTAGGATTAATTTCCCATATGTGGCATTTAAAATGTGTCTAATCTGGCATTCAATTTTTCCCTATGTCGGCCCACTTTTCCTAATCAATGCCATAACTGCAACCTTATCGCCTGCCATTTTCCCACATGCCAGTGCACGTCAACTAGAATACGGCTTGTTTCCAGTCACGTCGGCAACGACTAGGTTGTCTAGACTCCAGGCTCCTAGTGGGATCTTGTCTCTTACTTTTCCTTGTCACCGTATCCGCACACCCCGAAATGCTTAAGCTGTGTTCATATTTAGATACTCTGGAACTTTTGATGTAGGTGCTTACATTTGTCTGATAGGTGCGGGTTGGTGAGAAATCTCTTAGATTTTTAATTTGTGTTTATATATGTCTTGAAATTTTTTTGGTCTTGTAGGTTGTTGATAAGCTAATTCAAAATGTCTGACAATTTTACACCTCCTGATAGCCCGGAACTACCAACTACCTCCACCCGGGCAGCCACAAAATCAAAGATTGAAAGGATGTTGGCAAAGCTACCTCTGACCTCTAAGTATCCAAAGGATGGAGGTGTTGTATGGTCCAAGATAGACTCCAAAGTTCATGAGATAACAAATCTAGACCCTGGGAGTTGGGCCAAATTACAGGGTCTTATCCAAACCACTTACAAGTTAAAGGAACAGGGGGATAAGATAGCCACTTGCCTAGATACCTCCGGCATTATCAAGGCCGCAAAATTTCAATGCATGGTGCAATCACCCGAGCTTATAAGGCAGCTGGCGGTATTGTATAATCTGGCCACTCACTCAGTCTTGCTTCCAGATCCTCGGTCACTGGAATATCCTGCTACAATCATCACATTGGATGCCCCCACCTTTGCTTCTGGGTTGGGAATTCCACAATTCAAAGGGTCCACAGTAATCACCAGGGCCAACTCACTAAAGGAGTTCGGTGAGGCCGAGATTATTTCCTGGCAAAACCTCAATAATGATTAGTTGAAGTCTCCAAAGCGAGACTATAAAAGGATGAAATTAGAAATCCCACGTTGGGATTTCATTGAGCCCATTCAAGCGGGCATAATATTTTTGTGCAGAATCTTCAGATGGACCCACGCCTGCGAATTCTCAACATGGATGTATTATTTCTTATAATGCATAAAAACACACAACAGTACTTTCAACTGGGCAGCAATTATATCAAATCATGTAGATACATAGATGAAGACCATAGCCCAGAATTCACAATTATATATGACTTCATATGTATTGTGGGCATTGGCGCAGTAAAGGATAGCTTTTCAAGGCTTAGGAATAGTTAAAGAGCTCAGGAACGGTCCAGGACAGGTCACACCTTGGGATCATTATCCCCAATTGTAGTGGGAGCTCAGCTTCAAGAATTTCTGTTAGGTAAATGACGCCTTCATTTACCAAAACATTCTTACACTTACCCGAGCTTCCGAGTATCGCCTCTCATAGGCGGTAATGACACTAGTTAATTCTTATGGACGATATTTTATTCAATTCAGATTCCATACATACATTAGGGTGATAGGCTTCAATGGGAAGCCCTACCTCCTTCCCCGGTATTGCGGGGATAGGATTATTCTTTTGGAATTCTACAGACAGATGATGGATTTGCAGGCCTTCTTTATAGTGAAGAAGGTCGTCAATGTCCCATTCCTCTTTTCTTGTAGGGATTACACATGCAGCCTCGTCGTGGCCCAGGAGGTAGATAATGAGTTAAAAGGATTGGGCTGGTTGAATTCAACCATGCTTGGAAGAATTATGATCCCCACGGCAAGATTACCGTCACACTACCTAGGGTGTCCCCACCGCACAAAGAGGATATTGAAGACTTCTGGGTGGATTTCTAGGATAGCTTTGATCTCAGAGCCCCGCAACATACAAGAATGAGAAAAGGGCTCATGGAGGTGCTAGACCTTTAGAATTTCCCGAAGGGTTTCAATGATGGCAGGCCACTGGAAGATCTAGCATACAAGGGGCAGGGGCTAGACAAATTAGACCTCCCTCTAGTCGATTGGGCCACTCTGAAGGATTTAACAATTGAAGGGGTATGCCAGCCCATCATAGAAGCAAGTCACAAGTATTTTTCCTAGGTGTGCCCCAAAACCACCCACAAGAAATTAGTGGTCAGAAGGACCATCCCTTGTTCAGCTGGCGTCGAACCTTCTTCGTCTGCCGCACCCGCTGAAGTGAGTGTGAGAAAAGGAAAAGAAAAGGAGGGAGTCCCATTTCCCAAGGCATCCCCTCAGATTCCCACACTTCTAATGGTGAACCTGCATGATCAAATGGAGGCAGAAAAATTGGCCAGCCAACAAATCAACATGCAGGTGGCTGTCGGTCTCCTGATTACTCCAATGGTAGCGGCTCGCTCAACGGGACCCCCTTCATTGGCAGTGATGATGAATAGGTAGACTTTTGCTAAGGCAGAGTCTTCCAACATTCTAGACACTAGGGCTTCTCTAACCAGGAAAAATAAAATAGCTATGACCCCCACACCAAGCGTCGCCCTTGGTATGCCCGTGAAGTTCCCGGTGGATGTAAGTTTAGATTCTCTTGAACTTGAGGATATCTCAAAATCCTCTCCACCACATGATGATTTTGATGACACCTTCTCGGCGGAGGAGCTCTTAGAGATCTGGCAGAGTGTCAATACTACAGTAAAAGAAATTGAGGCTCAAAAGGAAGAGGCTCCTGCAGAAGAACTCCCCATAGAAAAGGACATATAAAAGCAAGAGGCTTGGAAGGAAAATACTGAGCCTGAATAAGAAGAATCACAGGTCCAGAAGACTATGGATTTTCCAAGGTAGCCTACAGACAAGCCCCTAATGGAAGGAGAACCTGGACCCCAGGGAACAACCGTACCTCGGACCATCACACTCCAGGTGCCTTTGGAGACTTCGGGTGATCAACTGCCCTGAAGCACTTTTGGCGAGGTCGTAATAGCTACCACCTTGCTAAACTTTGGCCAGCGACCTCACACCTCTAGAGGATGTCCCAATAGAGGAGGAGAATGTTGAAGTAGAGGAGGCCAGTAAGGCTGAAGAACAGTAGCAACCAATGGACCAAGAAGTATCAGAGGAAGAAAATGAAGAGGCTACTGATACCACCAGGGAAGATGAGGTCCCTGAGAATATGGAAGTAGAGACCAGGGAAATGATTCCAGGTGATTTTATAGAGGACGCCATGGTGATGAAAAATATAGAAGGTTCCAGAGAACAAGAAATAAGAAAAGAACAAGAGCAAAAGGAACTGGAACTGGAGCAGGAAAAAGAGCCTGAAGAAAACGTAGACTTAGGGAATGTGTCACCAAATTTAGAAATGGATCTTAATGTACAGGAATTGGAAGCCATGTTGCCTCGACCACCCCAATGGCTGGTAGAAACCAAAAAAAGAAAAGCTCTGGTGGCGACTATGGGTGCTCCTCTATCACTGGCCAAGATGATGGCCAAGAATGTCGAGACAAAGAAGCCCAAAAGGGCACGAGTGGTCCATACTCTTCAGACCAACCCAGCAGGAAGCACCATTATGGTCATCACAACACCCCTGGCAAATACAGATGCGGCAGCCGCAAGGCCTGAAAACTATAATATAATAGAGGTCAAGCTAGGGAAAAGAGATAAGCAAGGGGAATTGAACTTTCTAAAAGAGGCTACCAAGGCTATAGAGGCCTGATATGCGAAATAGGGCCAGAAGTTGCAAGAGGAAAGAGAGACAAATGACAATCTCCTCACACTTCTGGTGGAACTAATATGGCCCTTGGTCAAAGTTCACCCCGGAACCCCTTCTTCTAGATTGTCGCTTGCACAAGGCGACGTGGACTCACTGTACATGATGAAGAAAAAAGTGCAAGTAGTAGACGGGTGGGCAGCCGAGAAAATAATGTTGATGAGAGAATATCTAGCGACGTCCCTTTCAAAATTTTACAAGGTAGATCTCTCCCTTAGCCACGCAAGAAGCTCCGCTCAGGTATGGGAGTTAGACTTAGAAAAATATTAAAAATTGAAAGTCGGGTTGGAGGAGATTCGCAGCATTGGCGAAGAGGTTGCCATAGAGTCTGGCATTTTGGGAGAAGAATCATATGATTCCCTCCAGGTCCAATACTCTAGACTTTCCCTCAAAATTGAGGCTTGCAAGGAACTGGTTAAGACCTTAAAGGAAAAGCTAACAGGTGCCCGATATCCCTTGGGCTTATTCCAGGCATTCACGGTTGGGGTTTTACAAGTTGATCCCCTCACCACCAGAACATGTACCCCAGAGGATCATGTCCTTGGCAAGTTCAATGAAAGGATGGAATCCATGTATCCACCGAGGAGAGATTTTGATCAAGGTAGGTTGTCCTGATTGTCTAAGACCATGAATTGGTCACATGATGCCATCAAGATGGTGAATGAGTTCTGGAGCAGGGTAGGAGAGGTTGAGGAGGTAATGGAGGCTATCTATAGCAGATGGGATAGCATCTGGAGCATAGATGAAGAGAGAATTAGCCAAGTGTTAGAGGCTTGGGAGAAAATATAAGTCAATAAAGTTCTCCAGATCTGGGAGAATTTTGCCCAATATCATATTTTGTATTCTCTATTCTTTTGGAATGCAAGTTCCCAGATCCCAGAGTTTTGGATCCCACATTTTTTTATTCTTCATGTGACCTATGTCTTGGTTCCCAATGCTGACCAGTCACTTTCAAGACAGTAATAAAGGTTGTCAGAAGATGGATAACTACAACAAGGCACGTCAACTCAATGGGAGGTTTCTAACAGATGGTCTTCCCAAGGTGTCACTTCAGAGATACACCTGGCGCATCAGAGATAGGGTGCCACTTTCCCATTTATGAGGCATGTAGCCTCGATCCCCCTGGGATCGGATTTCTTCTTTCTCCTTCCCAACTCTCTTCTCAAGGCTAATTCTTCCACTCCATCTTTCTTGTCTTATTCTTCTAGCATGTCAAGCCTTTTCCATCTCAAGGTCTTTTGTAACATGGTGCAGGTAGTAACGGCCACCGAATAATGTATTTTATTGTAAAAGTGTAAAATAAGTTAGGGTTAGGGTTAGGTCAAAAGATTTGTATAAATAATAAGTCTGACCTCATTCCAAGGGTTGACGAGATTGATGATTTTATAATCCAAAATTAATAGCAGAGTAGTTTTCTCATTTTCTAGTTGCAGAGCTCAATGCTCCATAGTTTTAAGCTTTCAATAGTTAAATTCTCCCTAGGATTTATCATTGTACCACGCACCAGTGCTTGCTAGAAGGATGTTAATGAGGAAGGAAGGGTTCTCTCAATGATGTTGTTGGTACTCTATCTTCTGGGTTGATGGTATTTTATGCTTTATGTTCTTTATGTCCTCTGCTCTAATGCTTAAAGTAGATTAACGACCTCCTTTCTTTGCTACTGATAAAATATAAACTGATGGTTGTATATTTCTTCAGTATTTAGTGTAGTGTGTTAGAGCATTGTTGATGTTTTGAATGTTTAGCATAACTATAGGCAGATGAAATAATTCTAACTTTGTACCATCTTTTTAAGTTTATTTGTTAAGTGAAAATATGCTTGGCAGAAACCCCATTTACCTAAATCTCTGGAGTTGATGAGTTGAAGATAACCATCTATCCCCCTCAAAAAATAGTCACATCTCCCAATTGATCCTTGCACTGTTGAGACCCGACTCTCACATGCTTGGAGGCCCAGGGAATCTCATTTCCCCAGATAATGTTTACAAGCAAAGTTGGCCGGTACCCCGGTACCTGGTGACAACTTACATCTATTGGTGGACCCGGTCACAAAGTCCCGTCAACAGTACCATACAGTGTTATCCCGCATTTCAACAAGGTTTGACTCTAAAAAACTAGCCCCAATTGCTTTTCAAAGAATGTTGCTTGAAAACCTAGTAGACCGTGATGTTGGTGCCCAAGAAACTTGCCACCTCTTGCTCAAACTTCCACTCTCCATATCTAGTAGGAAATTTGTATCTTTAAATGTCAACCAAAACAACCTACAATGTATACCAATTACACCAACAGCGAACACAACATACCCCAACTATATTGAAACCTACATATCACACCCTACACACCTAGAGAACTCATCACTTATAGAGGTCACCCAATAATGGACCTTCAATGCTACAAGGAAAAGAAACCAATGGGTAAAGCACCCCATCATAGCTATTGTCCGAGTCTCTCCATGCTTCACAGTCATCCCTTCAAAGGAAGACAATAGCTTTGAAGCATTTTGTTGGAGTGAATTAGTTCTATACAAACTATTCTGCAACCTTCAAACAAGTATTGGATCAACATCATGTGAGATTAAACATAATTGGGAGGATTTTTCTAACCAATACCATCCTTGGCATGTCTGTAGAACCAATCTTGAGCTGGAAGAAGAAGAAGAAGATGAAATAGATAGCCCAATAAGAAATCAAAACATATTCCTTGAAAATACACTAAATGAATGGCAAGTTTTTTCAGGATTGTACCTAGGTCTACCTAGCCACCTAAATGAAATTGACATGCTTGGTAACCGATAAATAGACTTGAACAATAATTGGACAAATTTAGAATTCAATCAAGCATAAGAAAAGGTTTAGCAACTGCTTTCATTAAAATTAACTGTACCATTTTTCAAGTCCTCCAAAATTGTAATAACCATTTACAAACTATGTTGTTTTCACAACAACAAAAAGCATATGCAATTGTGCTACGACACCTACAATCGAGCACCCAAGAACCACCCCTTAAGCTATTGGTACAAGGCATAGTAGGCACAAGAAAGTCACTCCTTATTACAATAATAAAGACAATGATGGTCAACTCAACCCCAAGTGGTCAAATGACATTGCTCCTCCTCGCACCAACTGGCATCTCCGCATTCAACATACAAGCATCAACAATTCATTCCTCACTACGAATACCAATCAAAGAAATGGTACCCCTACAAGGACAAGCTCTTGCAACTTTCCAAGAGAGCATGTACTACATTCACTACATTCTAATAGATGAAATGAGTTTCATAGGCCCTAAGCTACTTGAAAAAATTGACATGAGGCTACGCCAAGCTTTTCCAACTCAAAATCACATTCCTTTTGGCGGATGCTCTGTTGTTCTATTTGGTGATTTGGGACAATTGCCACCAGTTAAAGACATTCCAATGTATGCTTCAAAATCCTATGGTGGCACACTATGGCGCAGCTTCAACACTGTTGTTACGCTGGACAAAATTTTCTGGCAAATAGGAGACACTCCTTTCAAATTTATGAAATGCAACACCTATAATTGCAGATTGGCAACTTCTAATGTGAAGATAAAATTCATCAATTGCATCAGATAAACAAACACTTTTTCTCCCAGCCATACATCTCTTTTCAACAAATGAAATGGTGTTAATGCATAACAAATGCATGTTTCTATCTTTAGCAAATCCAATTGCACTATCCAATGCGGAACAATTGAAAAGATTACCCTGCTCAAATGTAGAAGAAGAAGAACTTAAATCTAAGATCCTCCTGTGTATTTGTTAAGAAGTCATGCTTTGTGCAAATATATGGGTTCAAGCTGGACTCGTCAATGGTGCACTTGGACAAGTAAAAGCAATTGTCTACAATGATGGAGAAAAACCACCTCAAGTACCATTTTTTGTTGTTGTCAAATTTCAAAAGTACAAGGGTCCACCTTAGGACAACAACAACCCAAAGTATATTACATTAATCCCAATCAGTCAAGGAATGCACCGACAAATACCATTAAAAATGGCATAGGCCATAACAATACACAAATCACAAGGGCTTACACTTCAAAAAGCTACTATTGATATTGGAAACATTGATAGACAAGGCCTAACATTCACAGCTATTTCAAGAGTTTGAGAGCTTGGGAACCTCCGCATCTAGCCATCATTCACAATTGAAAGATATGCCCGCATGCAACAAAACCCATATGTAGCTCAACGAAAAGAAGAGGAGATGCATTTGGGAAAATTATCAAATGCTACTCCAACCACTACACCTCAATAGTAAGCACACCACCTCTTTTATGACTTGTTTTGAAGCCCACTAAACTAGAAATGCATAGATATAAATTCAAATTTCATAACAAAAAATAATTCAATGTGTACTAATAATTTATCCACTATTACTGATATTATTAATACATTTATTTCAAGAAAGATTAAATTCAAATAAGAGTTTTCCATTTAACATTATGATACATTTGAATATTGTTTTATGTAACTTAAATATAATTTATTTACTTTACTTGAAGATCTATGGTTGGTATTGGTTAAAAGAAGAATGACTGCCTTTGAGAGCTTCCTCACTTTCAATGCCTATTTTCATCATTTGGGACAACATGTGGAGTAGCAAGTCGATTTTTTGGAGCCTTCGTAAAGAAAGTGGTAATCAATGCTCCATAAGTAATACATGCTCAAATGACCTCTAGAAATTAAAACAAAAGTAAGGAGTTATTCGCCATTTCCATATTTGATTGTACGTTGCTCTTCAAAGCTTTCAAGAAGGATGGTAAATAACATAAACTATGTCTATTTTATGTAAGATTGAGTTCAAATAAGAGTTTTCCATTTATCAATATCATACATTTAGATTTTGTATTATTTAACTTAAATATAATTTATTTTCTTGAAACCGGACAGTAGAATAAATTATTAGATTTTCAATTTAAAGAAAAATGCTAACTATTTATTTATGAATGTGAGATTGAACGAAAATTCTAAATATAATTTTATTGGATTGTTAGTATGCTTTTAAATAATTGTTCAACTCTTTTGTAGAAATGTTGCGACAAAGGACTATTGTCATTGATCACTTCTTCCAGCATGTGGACATCTTGAGGATTCGTGAAGAAGAAATATCTTCTGCATTTATTGCAAAAAGCTTACTACAAGAAAGAGGACTAATCACATATCGTCCAGTATCACAGAGAAATTTTTCCCACTTTTATAGGGATCCATATATTTTAGAATTGAATACTTGTGAAACATGCAATCCAATAGAGGTACATCATATCCCAAGTGAGATATGGTTTCAACCAGCTTCAATAACCTCTGAAGTAGAATACTCCTCTCTTATACATGGAGTGGGAGAATTATGGTTACACAACCTGCTTTGAGTACCACAAGCCAATACAACATCTTTGCAGAACTATTGCTATCATGGTCAAATTTACCGCTTGCATTTTTCATCTGACTCAAACACAATGTGGAACCAACAAGTCATAGAAAGGTGGGGACCATAGGGAGCTTATTTATCTATGCCCATAGTTGAACGTATAAGAAAAATTGTAATGGAGCAAATACCAACATGGACCCAAACAACTTTTAAATTCCACCCAAGCATAAATCTTACCACCTGCAACTGGGAAGTTCTTCATCGCACACTTGAGCACCTGTATTGGTTTGATGATTTTGACCCCATGACAAATGAAGATATTGCCCCTACTGTAAGCCTTTGAAAATAATAGTTAATCCTTTTTGCAGTAAATTTCATTGCCACTTCCTACTTTTCAAATTCAAATTCAAAAAAAATAAGAAAGTAATATATGTATTGTGCTAGCTAAATGTGGACCTCTGATTTAGTAGTACACTTCAACATGGTCATTGTACTTTAGTTGCATATAGAAATGAATATTGATTAATTCACCCTACATATCTGAAAGAGTCAACCCGTTGCCTTCTAGAAGGCGGGAGTATGAGCTTGCTCTCAGATCATTGTAAGCTCAGTGACTACACCAAAGACCTAAATGAAGGATTTTAAGATATGATAAATGATCTAAGATGATATGCATATGCAGTTTGTTGTTCATCCAAGCTACTTAAGATTGATTTTAGAAGCACCAAATTGAAAAGTGAAAGATTCTT
>MU227963.1:589346-607790 GCA_018584345.1 Thuja plicata | reverse complement strand
ATTTTCTTCATTTGGGAGGATGAATTGGAGAGCATCAAAACTATAGTTAATTTTTATCTTTCTTTTATCATCTTTTCAAGCTTTATTGCATAATTAGCTTTAGTTTCATTTGGATTAGTAACATGTTCCATCTTAATATAGTTTGTTTACATATCTAATAGCTCAATTCTATCATCTTTCCAAGCTTTCTAGATTAAATATGCATTTCAATTCTTAGATTGTAATTGTATCTCATATCAAATAGTTTCAATTTCAAGATTTTATCATGCTTTAAAAATCCTCCATTTTAGCAATGGTCAAGGTTGTTGGCTCTCATTCTAAGAGTAAATTGAAAAACCCCAACTAAATAGGAGGCAACGGGTTGCTTCAATCAAGTTTGTGAAATGGACAATTCATGTTCATCTTTGCAAATTCGATGATTGATTAAGAACCATGTTGTGTTTGTTCCTGATTTAGAGGTCACTTTCAAGCACACACATTTTGGTGCCCACTGTGGGGAAGAAAAATGATTTATGGCCTCACTCTCAAAATTTTCTGACAGTAATTTGAACTCTATCGTACGTCCGTACATCACTGGTATGGAATCTCGCGTGACATTTCAGATCAAACCACACAAATTTTTTCTCCCAGTAGCACTCTCTTGCGTGAGGAAACACAAATCTTGCGTAGGTCCCTGCACTTTCTCATGCGCAGCTATATATTGTCTCACACAAAGTTTTATAGACAGTTATTAAATTTCCAGAATCTGTAATTTACTGTTATCATTTTTTGACATTTATTTTCTGATGTTGATTTCATGTTTCTAATTTCTACTATAGCATAACAGTGGTCTGCAGGTCACTTGTCAAAGATCATAAAAACTTGCTAATGGTTTACTTGCAGGATGGTTGTCAAAGACATATTAAAAACATTGTGCTTATTTATTGTTTTTCATTCACATATTTTAAATAGGGCTTTGTTAAAATTCCTTAAGGGTTTTGATAGCAAAGTAGGGTAATGGGCTCTTCATTACATGGAAGTGATGCCCATGGATGAAACCAAGACCCAAATGTTGCTAGAATGACAGATACCTAGGGAAGCAGAGCAAGATAGTGGATCTTTAACCCATCTACTTGTTAGGGGATTATACTCTTCTCTCTTTGAGAGAATCAAAAACCCAAAGACTTGTGGATTTGGTGGAGTGACGCTATCTCGGTGATGAACATGTATTATGTGTTTGGGTAAGGTGAAGAGGTAGAGAAGTATGCTCTTCTCTCTTTCAGAGAATCAGAAAATTGGACCCTTGAATCCAAGCCAAGTTTGTGTCACCTTTAGAGGGCCTGCCGAAAGTTGAACCTCTGGGAATGACCCAAGTGAGTACACACCTATCACCGATGATTCCACCTCACTATAATAAAGTCTCCTTTGTTGAGTCCAAAGACTCCAAAGTCATGGTAACTTCTTTCTCATGATTTTGACTATCATCTTGAGAAAGCCTTGTTTTTTTATACTGAGCGACGCCACTCCTAGCCTTGCTTGCAAGGGTGTATGACTTTCAAGTGTTGGTGTGGCTATGAGGCCCCAGCTCTATATCAGAGGCACCAAAGGTTATTATTAATGCAAGCCCACTAAAAACTCTCTTAGTTAGATGCCTACCTGGATCACCTCTGAAAGAAGACATAATCTATGCGCGGGGAGAGGGAAGAATCTCTCCCCTAGATTCTTGACATAGGTATGCACCTGGATGCTTGAAGTGGTATATGATGTTGGCCCCTAATTTAAGGGTAACCTTTGAACATATATGCTTAGTCCTTGGAAACACCAAAAACACGGGTGCCCTCTCGGGGGTGACACTGCTATGTGAGGTGCACGCATACGCATAAGACAGCAGGGCATGGCTTTTGTCTTCTCTACCATTTTTTTGTAGGGATAACTAAGTGTTTGTTTCAAGTCTTAAAACTATCCAACCATGATCAAACAAAGACTCCTATGATTTTTCCAAGTTGATTTGTCCTTGGTAGAACTGTTTACGACTATTGCTTGTGTCACTATTGCTTGATTTAAACTTCGTGCTTGTTAACGAGTGCTTGTCACCTTGAAACTGAGATTGCTGATCTATATTATCATAAAATTGCCCTGAATCTAGAAATGCTATTAGAGAACAGTCCTGACTGTGTCTCAAAATCTGGTTTTTATCTCAAAAACTGAGTCTGTCTATCAAAACCTAGAGTTTTCTCTCATAAGATTTTAGAAATTGAGCACTTCCTCGCGTGAGCTTGCATTTTCTCACACGCAGTTGAGCACTTTCTCGCACAAAATAGCACTTTCTCGCATGAATCTATACCCTGGTGTCCTAAAATAGTGAGCTTTTTCCCATTGACTGGTGAATTTTTTGCCTAATCTGACTTTCGTCTGGGATCTGATTGCTTGTTTCCCTGTTGTCTGCAATCTGAAATTGGTTGTTTCGAGTTGCGAACTGACCAATTCTTACTCAAACTTGTCTTGTATCTTTGTCTCTATCCTATCTTTTCTGTGTTTATGTACCTTACAACATAATAGTCACATCTCGGCTGTTCTAGCCATACTCTTGATGATTCATGTCGGGTGCATCTCACATCTTGGATGTTCTAGCCTATTACCTCCTTTTTGTTATTTCTAGAGACAAAGTTCTGAGTTGGATCTTAAGTTTTCTCTTGTTTCATCTTTATCTATGCCTATTACGACTAGAAGTGGAAATATATTTCCCATTCATGGTTCTGGAATAGGTAGGAGTAAGCCTCGTAATCAAGGAAAAGTTCATTCTGAACCCATTGTTCAATCTGATAGTCAAGAGGGATCCTCACGTTCTGACAGTCAGTTAAAGAACCTGCAAATTATGGATCTAATTTTTACACGATGGATAAAGCAATGTAATTCTATTTATAGAGTTTTTATTTATTTTAAATCATAACTTGAGGGTCAAGTAAGCTTTATGTAAATGTTTTAAAGCATCCTAATGGATCAAAAACATATCTAACTAAAAATCAAGGTCAAGTTGTAAACCTTGGATCTAGAGTTAACTTGCGATGCATGAATCAAGAATTGAGCCTAATTTAGTATAAATAGATGTTCAAAATCAATTTCACTATTTTTGATAGCCATGTAGAGCATCTAAGGAGTAGAAGGCAGAATTCACACAAAGTTCAGAAATAGAACACATCAGTTGTCAAGAACACACAGAGGCTACCGACGAGAAGATAAAGGTATTATTCAATCATGGAAGGATGATTACTTATATGTATGAAGCTTAATAGGATCTGTTATTAGTAATTAAAGATTGCATACATCATCAGATCAAAGATTTATGTAATTGCATTCTAACAAGTGCATCACATCTAAAATCCTTTTGTAGAAGGTGGACTTAACAGTTCTTTACAAATCTCTTAATAGAGTGCACACTTAACAGTGTTGCTAAAGCTTCAAACGAAGTAGATCTTAATAGGTCTCCACTGTAATACTCCTAACAGGGTAGTGTTATGCCCTGCATCCCCATCCCTACATTTTGTGTACAAAATGTTGGGTCCCCCTTTTTTTTCTTTGCTTGTGGTTCTTGCCTTGTCTCTCCTTTTGTTTTCTTTCTCCCGGGGTTTTCTTCCCCACTGTCGTGTTTTGTTTTGTTGGTTTTTCGTGGCTCCAGGACCCCGGTCCCGGAGTTTGTTATCCTGTCGGGAGCTGGTCTTCGGACTCTGGGATTCTTCACCATGATGTTCTCTTTCCTTAAGGTGATGTCATCGCGGGGAATCCCCGGCCTGGGGTCCAGAGGTCTGTTTGTCCGGAGATTGCTAGAACGAGGTGGATTGCCTTTTTCTTTACCGCGGGTATAAATAGAAGTTATCTATCATTTTCACATTTACTGTGATCAGAGCACTCAGATCACTCAGAGCGATTTTAGTGTGATTTTAGAGTAATTTGCAGAAAGTTAACGATAATCGGTGCTAAATACTTCCATCCTTTTCAAGTGATTGTGAGTGCTCTGTAGTGGCAAGTTGTGATCATTTGGTAGTTGTAGTTGTTGCAGAGTTTCCGTGGTGACTTCTTTCCTTCTCCTTTTAGCATTCTCAGGTTGGTGCCTCTTTCCCCGTCAGTTTTCCTTCTGTCTGGTGTGTTTTCTCTCCATTTTTGTTGTCTTTGCTTCCTTCGATTTCGTTCATTTTCTCTTTCTATTTTTGCCGCCCGTTGGTGGGTCGGCCCTGCCAGAGGGTTATCTGCCCTCTGTGCAGGTGTGGTTAGCTTGTAAATAGTGTAGAAAGTTGTGTATATTTTGTGCTTTGCCTGGTTTCCCATAGATGTCATTCTGTGGTGTATATATATAAATTTTAGTGTATATTTGTTATATATCCCTCTGTTCCCCCATGTATATATCCCTCAGCTCTAATGTATCTTATGTATATCCTTCCAGATAGTTTAGCAAGCTAGCCGAGTTGCCTGTGTCGCTGGTTTTCTGCCCATAAGCTTGTTTCGAGCAGAATACCACCTGTTTGAAACTTGGCTCTCGGCCAGTTTCAAACAGGTAATTTTCTCTCTCCTCTGTAAAACTAGTCTGGCCCTCATTTATGTCCCATGTGTGCATTTAAAACCATCCAAGTGGCCTTCACTTTTCATGCATTTAGACAGTTGGCTCCGCTGTCATTGCCATAACTCCAATTTCTTACTTGCCCACGTGGCGCCCATGTGGGCCTAACGGTTTGCCTTCTTGCACATCTTCACCAATGGTTACTTCTCAAGACTCTAGGTCTCCTACCATCATCCATCCCGTGTCCTTACCAAATGCGATGAAATTCCTGAACCTGGATGTTCAGTCAAAATCTTAAGTTCACAATATGTATGTGCTTTTCATTTTTTTTTAATGAAACTAACTTTTTAGGAAAAGAAGACATCATAGTGGTAAGATTTCTGGACTTCAGAGTATTTATTTCTTAATGCGTTCTGACGGTCACTTTGCCCTCCAGGTTTCTAGAGTACACTTCCAAAGATGTCTGAGGCATCTGCGTCCTCACCACCCAGAAGTCCAAAGCTACCTTCCATGACAGCTACCAGAGTGGCTGTTAAATCCATAATAGAAAGGGCCCTGGAGAAGTTGCCACTAACCATGAAGTTTGTGCAGGACAGTGTTATCATGGGCTCAAAGATCGAGTCTAAGGTTAAACTCATTACTGACACCAGCGTCAAGACATGGCCCGAGATGCATGCCTTAGTGAAAATGATGTACATCCAACGACAGGCTAGAGATCAGCTGGCCATCAATGTCGGGGACTCCGGGATTCTTAAGGTGTCTTGTTTCCCATGTTATATATAATCTCTGGATCTTATTCTGACAATGGCCGCCAATTACAACTCTTCTGTCTGGGTTGTTATGCTCACAACCGCAGAACCCACTAGGTACCCTACTCCTCTAGTATCCCTCCACCCTGACACATTCCAGGCGGGTCTGGGGATCCCTAAATTTGACAAACCTTCTATGGTCACAAGGTCAGATGCCTTGGCCCAATTTGCATAGTTGGAGGAGGCCGCCTAGATATATATGAACAATCACTGGCTCAAGGTCCCAAAGAGGGACCCTAAGAGGATGAAGATAGAAATTCCCAGGTCCGAGTTCAAAGAGAGCATTCAGATGGGAATGATAGTGTTGTCCCAGGTCTCTGGGAAAACCTCTGAATGGGAATTCACTCCATCGATGTATTACTTCCTCCTTGGCATCTCCACCAAGGGAGGGTACTTTGACTGGGCAGCTATAATTCTGAACCACGTCGACTCCCAGTTCCTCCAACTAGCCAAGAAAAAGAAATTTTACATCACTTCTTATGTTTTTTAGGCCCTAGCGCAGCAGAGGCCCCACGCCCATGGGCTACTTACAGATGGAATTCTCGGAATTGGCCTAGGACAAAAAGCATCATGGGACCATTTCCCACAGGTTTAATGGGAGGCCAGCTTCCTAAGTTTTTTCTGAGTAAATGATGCGTTCATTTACTATCACCTACTCACACCCACCCAGGACGTAGGATACCGCCTATCCACAGAGGCGATGAATTTTTTCCAAAGCTATGGACATTATTACATCCAATTCCAACAACACACTTATATTAGGGTCACCGGCTTCTCCGGGAAACCCTACTTGTTGTCCAAGCACTGCGGGGACAAGATCGTTCTTTTGGAATACTGTAGGCAGATAATAGAGTTGCATGCATTCTTTGCCTTAAAGAAGGTAACCAATATCCCATTCCCAATCACTTGTGGGAACTATTCATGCAGTCTGGCCACCACAAAAGAGGCGGATAACGAACTTAAAAGCTACAACCTCAAAGATTTCTACTTAACGTGGAAGAATTTTGATCTGCATGACAAGATTGCACCAGCACTTCCCCGAGCTTCAGAGCCTCATCACTACCATATGGAGGATTTCTGGGAAGATTGCCAAGATGACATGGAGGTACAGAGCTGGCACTACGTTAGGATGATGACTGACATGATGGAAAGGTTGAAGCTCTGGAGGTTCCTGGACAACTTCTCAAATGTCGGCCCCACGATCGATCCCTAGTACAAAGCAAAGGGGATCAATACAATGGCCCTCCCACTGGTAAATTGGGATGCCCAGGAAGGGCCAACAATTGATGACTTCACCCAAGAGGTGGTCAAGCGAAGCCATGCATACTTCAAGAAGGTGTGCCCCGGGAGTGCCCGCCGAGCGGCCCAGCGAATACCAAAATTAACTCCGGGGGTCAGGACTTCTTCATAGGGAGTGGATAAAGAAAAAGGAATAGATACAACTCCTCCTGTGTAAGAAGTCCCCATAAAAGAACAAATAAAGTAGTCAGTGGAAGCCTCCCAACAAATGAGGGAGAAGTTAATCACACGGCTGGCCACTATGGTACTCATGGCTGGGCCGATTCGTCCCCCTTCCTCCCTGTCATTGGTATCCTTAATGGTAAAGGCAATGGGGGTTGATCCAACGGAACAAGCAGCACTAAGGGATACGGGGCCACCTTTAGTTACCCAAAGAAAGAAGAGGCTTAACCAAAAGCCTAAGACAGAGTCGGGGTTGGGTACACCCCAAACCCCACAAGTAGAGATTCTCTCTTCTAGTTCCTTGGAGCTAGAAAGAGAAATAGAGCCTGCCGAAGTCCCAGCCAGTCCTCCCTTGCAGGAGGAATTTGATGATTTCTTTGCAACCGATGAGTTTGGGAACCTGTAGGGGGACACCAAGAATACAGAGGCAGAAGTCCCAACACAAGGGGAAGTTGTGGAATAGGAGCCTGCACAGGAGCAGGAAGAGAAAATAGAGGAGGAAAGGGAAGTAGAGCTGGAGATTGCCTCTGAGGCTCTGGAGATGCAAAATCTAGGGGTGAACCAACAAAGGTAGAATGAACAAATGACAGCTGCTAGGGGAACCGGACCTACGGGAATAACGGTAACACCAACCACCATGTTCCAAGTGCCACTCCCAAGAGCGACCTTTTGACAAGTAATTACCATGGTCCAGACCTTAAATCTTGGCCCAGTACCTCCACTATTGCCAAAAGATGTGCCGACAGAAAAGGAAACCCCGGCGACAGATGTCGACCAACAAGAGGAGCAACACGAAGAGGAAATCCCCGAAGAAGCCAACAGAATTCAAGACAAAAATATAGATATAGAGGACAAGGCTGAGGAGATGGATGTCGTTGGGGAGGATATTACCAATAAATAAGACACTAGAAAAGGGGCGGATGAGGCCCACACCACTGAGGAAGAACAGTAGTAGGGCACCGGGGAAGAACCAAGAGAACAGACTTTGGCAAATAAGCCACCCCTGCCACCTTAGTAATTAGTGGGGAGCAAGAAAAGAAAGGCTTTGTCCACTCCCAAAACTCCTCTCTCCCTGGCTGAAATGATGGCTCAGGTCCAGGCCCCACCAAAGGCCAAGAAATCTCGAATGGTTCATACTCTTCGAATCGGGCCAGGCGGAGAAATAGTTGTCATTATGGTGACACCTCCCCCAGATGTTGATGAAGCAACCATAGAGCCCAGAGATTATAACATTGCAAAGGTATCGCTAGGGAAGAGGGGAAAGTAGGGCGAGGTGGACCTGCTGAAGGAGGCAGCTAGGGCAGTGGAGGCTTATTATGACAAAGAGGCCCAAAGACTCAAAATAGAAAAGGAGAAAAATGCAAATCTTATGGGGTTTCTTACTGGGCTGGCTCGACCTATCAACGCCACCCCTCTAGAGGCTTCTACATCTAAAGATCCACTACCGTAGAGTGACATAGACTCCTTGCAAACAATGAAGAAGAAGGCCCAGGCGGTCGACGAGTGGGTCTCTCTACAAATAGGAAACACCCGGAGTTTCCTGGTATCCACCCTCCCAGACTTATATGCAGCCTGACATGTTCAACACCAAGCAGAGACTCTCATTGACCTATGGGAGGGTAATATTTAAAATTATCAAGCATGGAAGGTAGAGCTTGAAGAATTCCTCAGCCTGGGAGAGGAAATGGTTTCTTAATCCAGAATTCTGGAGGATGAATCATTTGATTTTGTAAGGACCCAACACTCCAAACTTGACCTCACATTGGAGGTAACCAAGCAACTGGTGGGGACTCTATAGGAGAAGGTCAATGCAGTGTAAATTTTTTTTCAATTTATTCAAGTCTTTTATAACAAAGACTTTCGGGGCTGACCCCCTCAGTAAAAATACATGCACGCCAGAGGATTCAGTTTTGGAGAGTTTTGATGAAATAATGAAGTCCCGATATCAGTCCCCAGAGGGAATAGATGGTTCTCAAATGATGAGATTAACTTATATGGTGCTTATTGGCCATGACATGGTGAAAATGGCCGATGAATTTAAGGAAAATGTTTCGAACCTGGGGGAACAAATTGAGGTGGCTAAGTATCGAAGGGCCGGCCTGAAGGATATCAATGAAGATGGCATCTCCCACCTCCTCCAGGCCTTCAATGATAACAAACAACCATAGGTTTTCTCTAGAGGCCAGGGAAAACCCAAATATTTGGTATTCTTTATTCTTTTGGAACGTAAGTTTCCAGATCCCGGGGTCTCAGATCCCAAATTTTGTATTCTTTCAAGTGATCCGTGTCTTGGTCCCCAAGGCTAACCAGTCACTTTTAGGAGCAGTTAATTAAGGCTTTCAGAAGGTGGTTGGCTACATTAAGGGGGAATTGACTCAACAGTTGGTTTTCTGACACGATAGTCTTCTCGAGGTGCCATTACAAAGGTACACCTGGCACATTGGAGACAGGGCACTGTAATTCCCATTTATGAGGCATGTAGCCTTGATACCCAGGGATCTAATTTATTCCTTCGCCTTCTTGGCTCTCTTCTCGAGGCTGATTCTTCTGTTGTATATTCTTGTCTCATTCTTCTGGCATGTTAGGCCTATTCCATCTCAAGGTCTTTTGTAGGGTGGCGCAGGTAGTACCGGCCCCTAGATAGTGTATTTTATTAAAATATGATGTAAAATAGGGTTAGGGTTAGGGTTAGAAAAGAATGTGTATAAATAGTAAGATCGGCCCATTTTTGAGGGTTGATGAAATCAATGATTTTAGTGTCCATAATAATAGAAAGGCAATTTTTCATTCTAGTTGCAGAGTTAAATGCTCCATTGTTCCATTTTCAGTAGTCAGACTCTCCCTTGGAGTTACCATTGTATCATGCACTAGTGCTTGCTGGAAGAGACATTAATGAAGAAGGGAGAATACTTTGTAATGATGTTGTTAGCATTCATGCTTCTGAGTTAATGGTATTTTATGTTTCATGTTCTTTATGTCTTCTGCTCTGATATGTCAAGTAGATTAACGACCTTTTTTCCCTTGCTACTGATAAAATACTAGCTGATGGTTGTGTATTTCTTTGGTATTTGGTGTAGTATATCAGAGCATTATTGATGTCTTGAATGTTTAAGCATAACTATAGTTAGATGAAGTACTTCTAAACCTGCAGGATCTTTTTCATTTTATTTGGTTGAGTGTAGAATGCTAGGAGAAACCTCACCTCACTGAATCTCCAGAGAGAATGAGTTGAAGAAACTAGCTATCCCCCTCAAAAATATTCATTTCTCCCACCGAGCCCCGCACTGTCGTGACCTAACACCTAGGTGCTTGAAGGCCCGAGGAATCTAACTTCCCTGGATTACCTTTGCAGGTGGAGTTGGTCGGTACCCCTAGTACCTAGTGACAACTTATGACTGTTGGCGGACCCGGTCAGCAAAACCCTGTCAACAGTTGCTGGCACTAGGAGGGCATGAACTCGTCCCCCTCTCAAGATTATAATTTTACACCTCCCGAGGGTTCCCCGAGTTATAGTTCTAGGAGTCAAGCCTTCAGTGGGATTGGGTCTTTCTCCACAGCAAAATTTGAAAGAATCGTTAGATCTACCCCAAATCTCGGAAGGTTTGTCGAACTCGAGCCTCCCACTCGAAAGAAATGGACCCTGAAAAACACACCAGCCACCATTGTCTAGGGGTCTAGCATACCTCAAAACACCCAAACTTCTCAAACAATCCTGGGAACCAGTGCTCAAACTACTCAAAATCCAATTCCCCCAATGGCCGCATATTTCAGAAACACCGGGTCCCCAATGGGAACTTTTCTGAGCGTAATCAACGACTTACCCTCGCACCCAAAGAAGATCTACCCACGATATGAGCACTTAGGCTCACGGACCACAGAAGAGCATTTACAGGCATATAAGGATGCCATGAACTGACACCAGATCCAGCATGAGGATGTTGTGACCTGGATGTTTCCCTTGTCTTTAGGACAAGGTGAGTTGAACTGGTACCTTAACCTTCCTGCCAACTCCATAAATAGTTGGCAGGACATGGAGGATGCCTTCCTGGCTGCCTTTCATGTACATGTGGACCCAGCCTAATCCCATAGTAAGTTAATCTCCATCAAGAAGGAACCCAATGAACCCCTTGCAGCATTCAACAATCGGTTCTAGCGCGCCTTGAAACGGTGCACGGGCCCTTTCGTTCCATCCCTAGAAGTAACCATACAAACTTACCTTAACGCAATGGACCCCTTTGTTGCCACCCTCCTTTGGAGAACAACCGCCATGGGTGATTGGGACACTTTAGCAAAGGTTTACAACCTATCTTTAGAATTATCCCGTGGTCTCAACAAATCCCTGGGCGGGATTGGGCAGAGCGCGCCCTTCAACATGATCCCTGGCAGAACAGCGTACACCGGGGGGTATAACCCCAATCTGAAAATGGGTGCTCCCTCGATGGTGATGAATCCCGCACCACCACTGATAGACCAGTAGGCCCGGTATGTTTATCCAATGCAGACTCAGGCGGTACCAGGCCTGGAAGATTTCTGTTGGAATCAGCCGTAGCAGGCACAACAGCCTCAGGCACAACCATCCAGAGTGCCCTTCTTTCAGTCATTTGTGACTAGAAGATTGCCACCCTTGACTCTGGCTAATATTGTTGCCTTCCTGGGAAATCAAAAACACCAACCGTCACATTGTGACACCAATACTTAGTTGACCGCCGATGTCGAGTCCCTCTGGTGAATGTTTTCTACCCTGACTATGGACATGGGTCAACTGAAGGTAGGTTCCTATGCTCCCCAGAATTCAAACCCCCTGAGGGGAAACATCTTCTCCAGTCAACGAAACAACAATGTCGGGGGAAGAAACCTCAACAATGGGTCTAGGCCCAATCAATAGCAATGGAACAATAACACAAACACCGGAGGCCCACCTTCGAACCAAAATGGTGCTAGACCATCATATTTCACACCAGTCACAGACTTCCAGCCCATGACTAATTGGTGTAGATTGCATGACATGGGTTCACACAATGAGGTAAATTGTGCCACATTGGAAAAATTCATCATGATCTCCCAGCTAGATAGATAGCAGTTGCATGATGCTACCCCTCCAGAGCCTCCTGTTCAAGAGCCAACCCATAGTGCCTTCACCTGTGAGACCATCTTCTTCAAAAATTTCAGGGAAGATGAAGAGGAATCCAAATTGCATGGATTCTTTGATGAATCTATCCCACCCTTCAAGGCCAATGCCTTCACCAACCCACGGACTCCATATAATACTCAGAGTCAAGTTGGTAAAGGAGAAACTTACACGCCTATGCCTCCTATCAAAGACACCCCTCCTCCCTAGGATAACATGACTGATCGACCTTCTCTAAAGGGTTCTAGCTCTAACCAAGCGAAAGACCTAGCCAAGGGAAATCACCAATTCCCAAGAGGAAGATTTGACATTACAAGAGCATTAGAATAGACCACCACCTTCATGACCTTGATGGAGGTCTTGCTAAACTGTCCTGAGCAGAAGAAGTCTCTTCTGAAGCTCTTGGGAAACCCAGAAGTTGTCAGCCGCCCACCAAAGACTATCTCATTCAAAGATGCTAACGTGGCCGTCTTTTGGGGGAACAATGAGGATCCTCCCTTCCTACTAGGCCTGAATATCCAAGCCAAAAATATACATAATTGCTTAGTTGACTCTGGAGCTTCGGGTAACATCATGCCCTTATCCATTTGTCAGAAGCTCAGATTCCATCCCACCCCATCTAATGGCACAATGATCCAGCTGGATAAGACTGCCATAAAAATGGTGGGGGAATTGAAGAACATCTGGATACAGCTTATACAAGAACCCAGGATAGCCAGCATAATCGACATCCAAGTGGTGGACATCCCAGAGACTTATGGGATGTTATTAAGTCAGATTTGGTCTAAGTCCTTGAATGGATACTTTTCAACCAACTTCACCCATTTATGGCTCCCCTGGGAAGGAAAATCAAACAACATCTGGGTCGAAAGTGAACCCTAGATGAAACAAGCCCTTACCGAGGTTGGGAGGGTCAGTGAGGTCTTATTCTTTGAGACTTCTCTGGGGGTGTTGTTGACGGGGTTGTTTCACAGGACATGGCATGTTTTGAAGAATCTCCATTAGGTGTTCCCTCCAGGAGTCTGGCAATCAGTGAACAAAACAATAATATAAGGAACAAGTAATCAGACACACCAAGGGTAGATCAGCTGTACTGATTGGTTGACCCACATCTGAAAATCTAAAGAAATTCTCCCCGGGTCTGGAGTTTTATCCTCTCTTCAAATATCTGAATGTAGGTGGATAGGTGAAAGAAGTACCACCATTACAATTAGCTAAGCTTATGCTTAATGGTGAAAGAAGTACCGCCTTCCCCACCCAGAATCAAATAGAATAACAAGAGGAAAAGCAGGATGAAACTCTGGTCTCCGGGGGAAGTAATCAAATTTATGACTGGTTCGATGTAATTAGTACCTCTTCTCTATCCCTCCCAGGGTTCATCGGCTTGATTTCCTTCCTAAGCACACACGACACCACTGATAAAAGACTACGGACTGACTCCTGTATGGGTGTATTCTCTCAGATATGTTTCTCCTTTCCTGTCAAACATTTCAGGAGGTGGCTTGTTCCAGTTTTGCTAACCAGAGATTCTTTAGTCCTCAAATACGCTAAGGTATTTGTCCCAGATAGTCGCCATTTGTTATGCCCTGCATCCCTGTCCCTACATTTTGTGTGCAAAATGTTGGGTCCCCCCTTTTTTTTCTTTGGTTTGCTCTTTGCTTGCGGTTTTTCCTTGTATTTCTTTTTCTTTCTTCTCTCTTTCTCTCTCCGAGGTTTTCTTCCCTTATGTGTTGTTTTGTTTGTTGGTTTTCTCCTCTGGGATTCTGGTCCCGGAGGTTGTCTTTGTTGGAAGCTTGATTCTGGACTCTGGCATTCTTCGCTATGATGTTCTTAAAAATATCATCACAAGGAATCCCCGGGCCCGGAGTCCGGAGGTTTCACTCGTCTGGGAGTTGCCGGAGGAAGAGGATGGCTTTACAGTGGGTATAAATGGAACTTACCTGTCATTTTCACACTTACCGCGATTAAAACCTTTGAGCACTTAGAGCAAATTATAGCGATTTTAAAGTGATTAGCAGGGCATTTGCAGAGAGTTAGTAATAATCAAAGAGTGATATCTTCTGTCATTCTCAGGCAAGTGCAAGCGCTTCGTGGTGGTGATTCTGACAGTTTGACAACTCAGGTTGTTACAAAGTTCCCTCGGTAATCCTTCCTCCTCCTCTGCCTTCTGCATTCTAAGGTTGGTATTTTTGTGCTTCCTTCCTCTCTTTTTTTCTTCCGCTTTCTGGTTTTTCTTTGGGTTTGCTTGGTTTTGTTTGTCTTTGTTTTGGTTTTGCTTTTCTGTCTTGTTTGGTCTGTGTTCTTCTAGTTTTGCCGCCCGTTGGTGGGTCGGCTCTGCCAGAGGGTTGTCCGCCCTCTGTGTGGAAGTAGTTTGTCTGCAAAGTCTGTAAATTACGTAAATAATGTAAATGGTTGTATATATGCATTTTGCTTTGTCTGGTCCTCCCGCGGGCGTCGACCCGGGATGTACATTCATGTATATATGTATATAGCTATATGTAACCCTTGTATATACCTCCTCATTTTCATGTATATATCCCTTGGCTCCATGTATATCCTTCCAGGTGGCTTGACAAGCTGGTTGAGTCACCTTTGCTTCTAGTTTTTTGCCTTCAAACTCGCTTCAAGACAGAAAACCACCTGTTTGAAACTCGGCTCTCAGCCGGTTTCAAACAGGTAGTTTTCTCTCTCCTCCATCAAGTCTGTCAGACCCCCCGTTTATTTCCCATGCACGCAATTAATTCTATCCAAGTGGCTTTCCCTTTTCGTGCGTTCAAATAGTTAGCTCCGCCGTCATCGCCATCACATTCATTTAATGCCAATGCACGTGGCGCCCACGTGGGCTTGACAACTTGCTCTTTCGTTTATCTTTGTGAATGATCATTTCTCTGGGCCTCGGGTCTCTTCCCACCATCCATCATGTGTCCTTACCAAGTATGATAAAGTCCCCAGACCCGGATGTATGATTTATAAAGTTTACAGTGTGTTTTGCTTTTCATTTTCCTTTGCATGATACTAACTTTTCAAGATGGAAAAACACCACGGTGGTAAATTCTCCGGGTCCCAGAATAATTATTTTAATAAGTGTGTTCTGACGATCGTCTTGTCTCGTAGGTCCCCAGACTTCATATTCCAAACATGTCTGAAGCGTCCACATCATCTCCACCCGGAAGCCCGGAACTGCCAACCGCAACAGAGACTAGGGCCACCGCAAAGTCAAAGATGGAGAGGGCCCTGGCGAAGCTGCCCCTCACCATGAAGTTTGTACAAGATAATGAGATTGTGGGCTCAAAGATTGAGTCCAAGGTAAAAATGATGACCGACACCAGTGTCGGGACTTGGGCAGAAATGCAGGCCTTGGTGAAGATCATGCACATCCAGCGACAGGCTGGAGATCAATTGGCGATCAACTTCGGGAACTCTGGAATCCTCCAGGTAGCCTGTTTCTCGTGCTCCGTGCAATCTCTGAAGCTTATCCTAACATTGGCGAGCCACTACAACTCTTCTGTCCAGGCCGTCATGCTCGCACCCATGGAGCCTACAGGATATCCCACTCCACTGGTGTCTCTCGACCCAGTCACCTTACAAGCAAGCCTGGGGATCCCACAATTTTCCAAGACCTCGGTGGTCACAAGGACTGATGCCTTGAAGCAGTTCACACAACTGGAGGATGCTTCCTGGGTATACATGAATACCCATTGGCTTAAGGTCCCAAAGAGGGACCCAAAAAGAATGAAGATAGAGATCCCCCGCTCTGAATTCAGAGAGCATCCAGATGGGGATGATAGCATTGGCCCGGGTCTTCGGGAAACCCTCTGCCCAAGAATTTGCAAAATGGATGTATTATTTCCTCCTTGGCATCGCTACCAAGGAAGGATTCTTCGACTGGGCCACCATAATTTCCAATCACGTCGATTCTGGGTTCTGGCAACTGAATCAAAAGAAGAAGTTCTATATGTCTTCTTACGTTTTCTGGGCCCTGGCGCAACAAAGGCCCCACTCTCATGGCCTGCTCACTGATGGAGTACTCAGGATTGGCCCGGGACAAAAGGCGTCGTGGGACCATTTCCTACAAATTCAATGGGAAGCCAGTTTCCCCAGTTTCTGCCGAGTAAATGACGTGTTTGTTTACTACCATCTGCTTACACCAACTTGGGATGTTGGATATCGCCTGTCAACTGAGGTGATGAAATTGGTCAGTAGTTATGGACACTACTATGTTCAATTCCAACAACACTCATACATTAGGGTCGCCAGCTTCTCCGAGAAACTCTACTTGTTGCCCAGACATTGTGGGGACAAGATCGTGCTACTGGAATATTGCCGGAAAATAATGGAGCTGCATGCCTTCTTGGCCCTCAAGAAGGTCCCAAACGTCTCATTCCCAATCTCATGTGGGAACTACACATGCAGTCTGGCCACCGCAAAGGAGGCAGACAATGAGTTAAAAAGCTACAACTTACAAGAGTTCTATCTGGCGCGGAAGAATTTTGATCTGCATGGCCGAATTGCAACGGCACTTCCCTAGGCTTCAGAGCCCCATCGAATATATATGGAGGATTTCTGGGCAGATTGCCAAGATGATGTAGAGCTGCAAAGCAGGAACTATGTCAGGATGACAGCCGAAATAATGCAGAAGCTCCGGCTCTAGAAATTTCCAGCCTACTTCTCAGACGTCGCCCCCACCGAGGATCCCCAGTACAAAGAAAAGGGGATCGACAAAAGAGCCCTTCCACCGGTAAATTGGGCAACCCAGGAAGATCCCACAGTTGAAGACTTCACCCGGGAGGTAGTAGAGTAAAGTCACACCTACTTCAAGAAAGTGTGCCCCGGGAGTACTCGTCGGACAGCCCAGCCGGCACTAAAGCTAACTCCACCACCAGTACCAAGATTGACCCTGGGGGCCGGGACTTCTTCGTAGGGGGCAGATAAGGGGAAGAGAATAGATACAACCCCTTCCATGCAAGAAGTCCCCATAGCGGTGCAAATAAAACAATCAGTGGCGGCTTCCCAGCAAATGAGAGAACATTTAATTACGAAGCTGGCCACCCCACCATTAATGACCGGGCCACTTCATCCTCCTTCCTCCCTATCATTGGCCGCCTTAATGATCAAGGTGACGGGGGTGGATCTGCTGGAAGCAGCAGTAATAAAAGATGCGGGACCCCTTTTGGTAACCCGAAGGAAGATGAAGCACATAAAACAGCCTAAGGCAGAACCAACACCGGCAGCGTCCCTCCCCAGGGAAGTGGAGATTCTTTCTTCCAGTTCCTCAGAGCCACAAAAAGAAACAAAGCTTGCAGAGGTCCCGGCCAAGCCCCCTCCAGAAGAAGAATTTGATGTGTTTGCGGCCAATGATTTTGGAAACTTACAGGGGGACGATACGCAAGCAGGGGCGGAAGTCCCAGAGATAGAACCAGAAGCTACAGAATAAGAACCCGCAGGGCAAGAGCAGCAAGAACAAGAAAAGGAGCCAGAGCTGGAGATTATCTCTGGGGTTCCAGAGATGCAAGGTCGGGGAGTGGACCAACTAAAGCTAGGTGAACAAATGGCATCCGCTGGGGGAACCGGACCTTCAGGAATAACCGTAAACCCAGCCGCCATGTTCCCAAGGCCACTCCCGGGGTGACCTTCGGGCAGGTTATCACAGCGGCCCAAACTCTAAATCTTGGCCCGATACCTCCCCTATTACCAATAGAAGAAGAAATTCCAGCAGAGGAAGAAGAACGAGAAGAAGAGCAGCTCGAAGAAGAAATCCCCGAGGAAGCCTACCAGGGTCCAGACCCAATGCTAGATGTACAGGACCAGGCTGAGGAGATGGAAATTGAAAAGAACGTCGCTGCAGAGGAAGTTGAGGCAGGGAGGGGAACGGATGAAGTTCACATTGAAGAAGAGCAACAGCCACCGGACACTGGGAGAGAATCGGGAGAACAAATTCTGGCATGAAGTGTAAGGAAACTCAGGTGCAAAAATAGCTTCCTACGCTAATCTCTATAGGAAAGTATTGTGCAAATTCTTTTAAACCCTTACAATTTCAGATTCGTTAACTACTTTAACTAAGATATTGCAACCACATACCATGCATACAGAAAATAGAGAATGACACAATGATATACCCTGGGGAAAACCTTTCGGTAAAAAACCCCAGCACTCCAAAACCTGCACAATGTATTGATCAAAAACTATTACAGCTTACAATACACTTGCAATGCAAGTTCTTTCAGAAGATTTCAAAACCCTTGAAGACAAATCACGGCAGCATAAGACTTTCCAACAATACACTCGCATCACTTATCTTCGCAACCCTAAAAATGCTTATATCAGTTGCCACATGTCTTCACCTGTCATTGAATCTTCCTGACATAGCTCTTACGTGTCATAGGAATCTATCATAACCATTTTAGCCATGATCTCCTTACACACAATTCAAGATGCCGACACATCAACATTATTTGCAAGTAATACATTTTACAAAACAAATAATAAGAATAGGAATTATCCAAGGTTGAGACACC
>MU227963.1:558145-589296 GCA_018584345.1 Thuja plicata | reverse complement strand
TAGCCATGATCTCCTTACACACAATTCAAGATGCCGACACATCAACATTATTTGCAAGTAATACATTTTACAAAACAAATAATAAGAATAGGAATTATCCAAGGTTGAGACACCTTATTCCTAATAGGAAGGCCGCCTCTCCCACCTCAGTGGCTGGTAGAAAGCAAAAAGAGAAAATCTCGGTCCGCACCAGTGATTCCTCCCTCCCTGGCCGAAATGATGGCCCTAGCTTAGGCCCCGCCAAAGGCGAAGAAAGCCCAGACAATTCATACTCTACGAACTGGGCCAGGCGGAGAAACAGTTGCCATTGTGGCAACACCTCCCCCAGACGCTGATGAAGCAACCGCAGACCCCACAGATTACAGTGTTGCAGAGGTATCCCTGGGCAAAAGGGGAAAGCAAGGCGAGGTGGATTTGCTGAAGGAGGCAGCAAGGGCAGTTGAAGCCTGGTACGAAAAAGAGGCCCAGAGGCTCAAGGCTGAGAAAGAAAAGAACGCAAACCTTATGGGGTTGCTTACTGAGCTGGCCAGACCCATCAATGTCGCCCCTCCAGAGACCTCCACATCAGAGGAATTACCGTAGAGTGACATAGACTCCCTATGAGTAATGAAAAAGAAGGCCCAAGCAGTAGACAAATGGGTCGCCCTCCAGATAGGAAACACCCAGCGTTTCCTTGCGTCCACTCTCCCAGACTTGTACATGGCCCGGCAAGTTATTCACCAGGCAGAAACACTTATTGAGCAGTGGGAGAGTGACGCCGAAAATTACCAGGCATGGAAGGTGGAGCTTGAAGAGCTCCTCACCTTGGGAGAGGACATAATTTTTGAATCCAAAATTCTAGGTGAGGAATCATTTGATTTTGTAAGGACTCAGCACGCCAGACTTGACCTCACATTGGAGGTAACCAAGCAACTGGTAGAGTCCTTGCAAGAGAAGGTAAACACCGTAAAATATCCTTCTAATTTATACAATTCTTATGTAATAAAGATTTCCAAGGCTGATCCCCTTAGTACAGATACATATACCCCTGAAGATTTAATTTTGGGGAGTTTTGATGAAATAATGAAATCCCGGTATCAATCTCCGGAGGGAGTGGACGGGGCCCAAATGGAAAAATTAACCGAAATGATACTTAAGGGCCATGACGCGGCGAGGATGGCGGATGAATTTAAAGAAAATGTTCTAGACCTGGGGGAACAAGTTGAGGTCGCCAAGCACAGAAGGGCCAGCCTGAAAAATATAGATGAAGATGCCATTTCCCGTCTCCTTCAGGCTTTCAATGATAATAAGAAACCTTGAGCTTTCTTCGGAGGTCGGGGAAAAACTCACATTGAGTATTCTTTATTCTTTTTGGGATGCAAGTTCCTGGATCCCGGAGTCCCAGATCCAAAGTTTTGTATTCTTCAAAGTAATCTGTGTCCCGGTCCCCGAGGCCGACCGGTCACTTTCAGAAGCGGTTAATAAAGACTGTCAGAAGGTAGTTAAGCACATCAAGAGGCATTGGCTCGGTAGTTGGTTTTCTAACAGGATGGTCTTCTTGAGGCGCCGCTCAGGAGTACACCTGGCACATTGGAGATAGGGCGCCGCATTTCCCATTTATGAGACATGTAACCTCGGTCCCCGGGGGACCTACTTTCTTCCTTTTTCTCTCCTGCTCTCTTCTCGAGACCGATTCTTCTAATGTATATTCTTACCTTTTCTTCTGACATGATAGACCTATTCTGTCTCCAGGTCTTTTGTAGGGTGGCATAGGTAGTACCAGCCCCCGGATATTATATTTTATTGAAGAGCGTAAAATAGGGTTAGGGTTAGAAGAGTTGTATAAATAGGCAAATCGGCCCATTTCCAAGGGTCAGTGAAATTGATGATTTTGTTGTCCACAGCAATAGCAAAGAAACTTCTCTTTTTAAGTTGCAGAGCTCAATGCTCCATTGTTCTGTTCTTGATAGTTATATGCTCGCCTGGAGCCGCCATTGTATCACGCACCAGTGCTTGCTGGACTGAATATTAATGAAGAAGGAAGGATTCTTGGCAATGATGTTGTTGGCGTTCTTTCTTCTGAGTTAATGGTATTTCATGCTTTAATGTTCTGTATGTCTTTTACTCTGGTATGTTAGAGTAGATTAACAACCTCTTTATTCCCACTACTGATAAAATGCTAGATGATGGTTATGTGTTTCTTTGGTATTTAGTGTAGTTTACCAGAGTATTATCGATGTTTGGGACATTTTAACATGACTATAATTAGATGAAATACTTCTAACTCTGCAGGATCTTTTTCATTTTATTTGCTAAGTATAGAACGCTTGGGAAAACCCTACTTCGATCGAATCCCCAGAGAAGATGAGTTGAAGAAACTAGCTATCCCCCTTGAAAATATTCACCTCTCCCAAACGAGCCCCGCACCATCGTGACCCGACACCCAGGTGCTTGGAGGCCTGGAGGATTTATTCCCCCGGACAACCTTTGCAGGCAGAGTTGGCGGATTTCCTTGGAACCCGGTGATGACTTATGACTGTTGGCGGACCCGGTCAACAAAACTTCGTCAACAAAAACTGGTGCTAGAAGGAGGGCATGAGCTCATCTCCCTCCCAAGATTCTGATTTTACACCTTATGAGGGTTCCCTGAGTTGTAGTTTTAGGAGACAAACCTTTAGTGGGATTGGATCTTTCTCCCCAGTAAAATTTGAAAGAGTCCTTAGGTCCGCCCCGAATCCTAGAAAGTTTGTCGAGCTCGAGCCCCTTGCTCGAAAGAAGCGGACCTCGAAGGTCACACCAGCCACTATTGCGTGGGGATCTACCATACCTCCGAATACCCAAGTTCCCCAGACAATCCCGGGGACCAGTACACAAACCACTACCCAGCATATAGTTCCCCCAATGGCTGCATATTTTGGAAACACCGGGTCCCCAATGGGCACTTTTCTGGGTGCAACTAATGATTTACCCTCTCACCCAAAGAAGATCTGCCCGCGATATGAGCACTTAGGATCACGGACCGTAGAAGAACACTAATAGGCATACAAAGATGCCATGAATCGACACCAAATCTAGCATGAAGATGTTGTGACCCGTATGTTCCCGATGTCCTTAGGACAAAGTGAGTTGAACTGGTACCTTAACTTGCCTGCCAACTCCATCAACACTTGGCAGGACATGGAGGACGCCTTCTTGGCTGCCTTTCACGTGCATGTGGACCCAGCTTGGTCCCACAGCCAGTTCATCTCCATCCGAAAGGAACCCAATGAACCTCTTGCAGCATTCAACCATAGGTTCCAGCGCACCCTGAAGCGGTGCACGGGCCCTTTTATCCTATCTCCAGAGCTAACCATACAAACCTATCTTAACGCGATGGACCCCTTTTTTGCCACTCTCCTCTGGAGAAAAACCACCGTGGGAGACCGAGACACTTTGGCAAAATTCTACAACCTGGCCCTAGAGCTGTCCTGCGGTCTCAACAAAACCCCAGGCGGGATTGGGCAGAGCACGCCTTTCAATATGATCCCCGACAGAACTGCATATGCTAGGGGATACAACCCAAATCTGGCAATAGGTGCCCCTTCGATGGCAATGAATCCTCCACCACCTTTGATAGACCAATAGGCGCGATACATTTATCTGACTCAGACCCAGATGACACCGGGTCTGGAAGTCTTCCCTTGGAATCAGCCACAACAAACACAACAGACTCAGACACAACCATCCGAAGTGCCATTCTTCCAGTCATCCGTGACTGGAGGATTTCCGCCCTCGACTCCGGCTAGTACTTCTACCTTCCCGGGAAACCAGAAACAACAACAGCCGTCACATTATAATGATAACACTCAGTTGACCACCGAGGTTGAATCCCTCCGGCGAATGTTGTCCACCTTGACCATGGACATGGGCCAACTGAAGGCGAGGTCCTACGCGCAACAAAACTCAAATTCCCAGAGAGGGAATGTTTTCTCTGGCCAACGAAACAATAATGTCAGAGGAAGAAACTTCAACAATGGACCTAGGCCCAATCAGTAATGGAATAACAACGCAAACACCGGAGGCTTGCCTCTGAACCAAAACACCAACCAAAATAGCGCTGGACCATCCCATTTTACACCAGTCGTAGACTTCCATCCCATGACTAACTGGTGTAGGTTACACAATACTAGTTCACACAATGAGGTGAATTGTGCCACTTTGGAGAAGGTCATCATGATCTCCCAGTTGGACAGGCAGCAGTCGCACGATGCTACCCCTCTAGAGCCTCCTATCCAAGAAACAACCCATAGTGCCTTCACCTGTGATACCATCTTCTTCGGGACTTCCGGAGAAGATGAAGAAGAATCTGAATTGTAGGGATTCTTTGACGAATCCATTCCGCCCTTCGAGGCCAACGCCTTTACTAACCTGCAGGCTCCATACAACACTCAGAGTCAGGTTGGTAAAGGACCATCTTACACGCCCATACCTCCTATCAAAGATACTCCTCTCTGGAATAACGCAACTGATCGACCCGTACCTCCAAAAGGTCCTAGCCCTAACCAAGCGAAAGACCTCGTCGAGGAAAATCATCCGTTCCTAGGAGGGAGGTTTGATATTACGAAGGCGTTAGAGCAGACCACCACCTCCATGACATTGATGGAGGTTTTACTAAATTGTCCCGAGCAGAAGAAGTCCCTTCTGAAGCTCTTAGGGAACCCAGAAGCAGTTAGTCACCCACCCAAGACTGTCTCCTTCGAAGATGCTAATGCGACCGTCTTCCGGGGAAACAATGAGGATCCTCCCTTCCTACTAGGCCTGAACATATACGGCAAAAATATACATAGCTACTTAGTAGATTCTGGAGCTTCGGGTAACATCATGCCCTTGTCCATTTGTCAGAAGCTCGGACTCCACCCCACCCCATCTAACAGCTCAGTAATCCAACTGGATAAAATTGCTATGAAAATGGTGGGGAATTGAAGAACGTCTGGATACATCTTATCCAGGACCCTAGGATAGCCAGCATCATTGACATCCAAGTGGTGGACATCCCAGAGATCTACGGGATGTTACTAAGTCAGAATTGGTCTAAGTCCTTGAATGGATACTTTTCGACCGACTTCACCCACTTGTGGCTTCCATGGGAGGGAGAATCCAATCAAATCCAGGTCAAAAGTGAACCCCAGATGAAACAAGCCCTTACTAAGATTGGGAAGGTTAATGAATTCCTTTTCTCCAAGACTTCTCTGGGAGTGTACCGCCCTCTTGAAATCTTAACATTCAATTTTATCCCCGGAGAGGATCCCGCCATGCTACAGAGAGCACAAGACCTAGAAGAAAAAATGAGAGTTGAAGTCAACTCTCAAGACTCCACAGCAACCCTGGCCACACTCTTGTCCAGCACTTAGTGCCAGGTACACTACCAGAAACATTCAGAACTGGAGTGTGGGTCATGTCTCTCGATCACTAACCGGCACCTTGATGTCCTCCAGGACAAAAAACATGCAACTGATTCCCCGGGACCCAGTACTCCTACGGGATGCGCTCCTTTGGTGCCATTTCCCCAAGAATCCCAAATTCAAAAGGCTCTGGAGGAAAATTCCACTTTCATGTCGGTAGTCTGGGAAGGGGACCCTAAGTCCCCCAGTAATAATCTAAAGAAAACTCCCACTCCCCAGCCCCAGATTGCAAACAATGACTTATGGACCCTTAAGTTTGATAGGTCCCGATCCAAACAGGGTTGTGGGGCCGGGGTAGAATTAATCAACCCGCGAGGGAAATCCTTCCTCGCGTCCTACAGGCTGCAGTTTAACTATACGAACAATGTCATAGAGTACGAGGCTTTGGTCCTTGGACTCTTATTTGCACTAAGGAAGGGTGTCACCCGCCTCCGGGCTTTGGGTGATTCAGAGTTGGTTGTTAAACAAGTCTGGAGTCAATACACATGTCACGACAAAAGGCTGGCTGCATACTACAACCGGGCTTGGAGCCTTATCAAAGATTTTGATGCCTTTGGCATTGACCTCATTCCCCGGCGACGGAACTACATCCCGGATGCCCCTCGTCGTTTCTTCTAGCACACTTGAGCCAATGGCCAGCTCGCGACTCCAAAGATTTTCAGTTGAGATGGTCCCCACCCCCTCCATCCCAGACAATGTTACCCACTTTCAAGTTTTTGAAGACGATCAACACATCCTGGCCTTCATGGCCAATGTTGGTGTCTTTCAGGACCAGATAGTGGAGGAACGAGACCACGATGATACTGGGCAAGGTGATGAAGACGATGGGATCATGGACTTGCCCACCAACACTATCCCAAAGGGGATGGTTGCATTGGAACGAATCTTTGACTCGGACCCTCGGGCCCGTGAGAAGGTGTCATCCTCCTCTGAGGGAGGAAAGTTTGAAAAGGTTAACATCAACCAGCCCGGTGAAGAAAAGATTGTCCACATTGGTACCTCCTACTCCCCTGAAGAAAAGGAGAAGATTCTCGCGGTCCTCCGGGAGTATATTGATGTAATTGCCTGGGATTATGAAGAGTTGAAAACATATGATACATCCATCATGACCCATACCATTCCCCTGAAACCTAATGCTAAGCCCTTCCGGCAAAAGCAAAGACCGGTCAACCCCCTGATAGAGCCTCTAATTCATCAAGAGGTGGAAAAATTGTTGTCAGCCCAGATAATCTTCCCAATCCAGCATACTACATGGGTTGCCAACTTGGTCCCTGTGAGAAAGAAGAGCGGTGAGATCTGCCTCTGCGTGGATTTCTGAAATTTGAACAAGGCATCTAAAAAAGATAATCACCCTCTCCCCTTGTTGGATGAAGTGTTGCAGATAGTAAATGGATCTCAGATGATGTCCTTCTTGGATGGATATTCAAGATACAACCAGGTCATGGTCAAGTATGAGGACAGAGAGAAAATAGTGTTTACCACCAAGTGGGGAACGTTCGCGTACAAAAGAATGCCCTTCGGCCTGATCAATGCAGGGGCTACATTTCAAAAGGCCATGGACATTGCATTCAAAGGCCTCGTAAATCGATGCATAATCATCTACATGGATGATTTGACCATCTTTTCTCGGGACAGGCGTGATCATCCCGCCCACCTCGCTCAGATCTACGAGAGATGTCGCCAGTACGAAATATCCCTCAACCCTAAGAAGTGCATATTTGAGGTCACCGAGGGGAAGTTGCTCGGGCATATTGTCTCTGAGAAGGGTATATCCATAGACCCTGATAGAGTCGAAGCATTGCTGAATCTACAGATGCCTGGCAGCAAGAAAGAGATGCAATCCTTTTTTGGGAAGATCAACTTTGTGCGACGGTTCATCACAGGGTTCACAGAAATAGTTAAACCACTCAATGAGATGATGAAAAAGGATACCAAGATTGAGTGGAGTCCTGAAGCAAAGTGGGCATTCGCCCAGATCAAACAGACAATCACGGAAGCACCGGTCCTGGCTAGCCCGGACTATTCCCTTTCATTTTACATTTACTCATTTGCTTCGCCGCATTCCGCTGCGGCAGTGTTGACCTAGAAGGTTGAAGGGGAGGAACGACCAATAGCTTTCATGAGTTCCCCCTTTAAGAATGCCAAATTTTGGTATTCATCACTAGAAAAATAGGCCTTTGCTCTAGTTTGCGCCCTGAAGAAATTCCTGCATTACATTCTCTGGAGCAAAGTACACGCTATCATTCCGAACCAGGCTGTTAAATCTCTACTGATGCAGAGTGAATTGGGTGAGAGATGGGGGAAATGGATGGCCATCCTCCAGGAATATGACTTAGAAATGCAGCCCATGAAAATTGTCTGGGGTCAAGGACTAAGTCGGGCGATGGCAGAAGAGACTCCCCACATAGAATGTCAGACTTACACAATGGAGTCCATTACCCAGGATCCATGGTACACTGATTTGGTATAACTGTTACTAAACAACAGATGCCTGAAGGGGTTACCTCCCCAAAAATTCCGCGCTTTGTGGATGAAAAGCGCCCACTTCATGATAAAAAATTATGCGCTTTACCGTAGAAACTACGAAGGAGTTTACCTCCGGTGCATCGACAGGGACCAAGATGTAAGAATAATCGACAAATTCCACGGACAGTTTGGGACTGGGCATGGCTCAGCTGATGCCTCTGCCCATCAGATCCTCTGGGCCAGATATTATTGGCCCTGTGTCTTCAAAGATGTCTACGCTCATGTCAGGAAATGCCATACTTGCCAAATCGCAACGCATCGTGAGCGTAACCCAGCAATGCCTTTACAACCAGTCTACGAGGCTAGACCCTTTGCCCAGTGGGAATTGGACTTCATCGGGGAGATCAACCCCAGCTTGTCTGCCAACCATCGATACATCCTTACTGCTACTGATTACTGCACTCGGTGGTCTGAAGCTATACCTTATAAAAACAACACAACAGACGTAGTTATTAAGTTCTTGGAAGAAAACATCGTCACACGGTTTGGAATGCCCTTTGATTTGGTATGTGACAATGGTCTGGCATTTTCCTCCGCATAGTTACTTGAATGGACCTACAATCAGAAGATCACACTAAAGTTCTCCAGCAACTATTACCCCCAGGGAAACGGCGTTGCTGAATCAACGAACAAAAATCTGCTTGAAGTGATCAAACACCTGTTAGAACAAAATCCCCGGGATTGGCATCAAAAGCTGAAATTTTCCCTCTGGACAGATCGCATTCATATCAAGGCCGCCCTGGGAACATCACCATTCCACTTGGTTTATGGCCAGAACCCTGTATTCCCGGTCAACTTACAGATCCCAGTTTTACAGTTTATGCAAGAATTCAGCAACAGGGACAACATTATGGAGGTTCGGCTCTTAAATCTGGTACGGATGGAAGAACAGAGAGATGCATCCCTTGAACATTTCGTGCATCATCAAGCAGTGGTAAAAAGATGGTTTGATAGAAGAGCCCAATATAAGGCTTTTCAGATCTCAGATCTAGTCTTGTTGTGGGACAAGGCCCAAGAGAAGAAAGGAAAGCATACCAAATTCCAATGGCTCTGGCTCAGACCATACTTGATCTCAGAGATCTACAGGACTAATACTTACCACCTCAACACCTTGACTAGGGAACCTATCGCATTGCCCATCAATGGACAGTTTCTCAAACACTATTTCGAATAAGGTGAGTTTGTCCTAAGTTGTATTATATGTAAAGCTTTCCGCTTGTAAATATTTCCTCCGGGTGTCTCATTGTGAGGTACCCTTCCTTGTAAATAGTCTTGTCAACTGTCCTATAGGGCAGTCCCTTTCTATTTTTTTTGTTTTCGCCTTTGGTTTTCTTTCGGTCCTGGTGTTTTGTTCTGTCTTGCAGGAATTAGAATGCTTCGCATAACGTTGGCCTCCGGGGCAATGTCTATGGCATGGTGAACTTTAGAATCTATCTTTAGCATGGTGGAATCATTCCGGTCTCCGGGGTTGTTTCACAGGACATGGCACATTTTAAAGAATCTCTATTAGGTGTTCCCTCTGGGAGTCTGGCAATCAGCGAACAAAACAATAATATAAGGAACAAGTAATCGGACACACCGAGGGTAGATCGGCAGTACTGATTGGTTGACCCACGTCTGAAAATCTAAAGAAATTCTCCCCGGGTCCGGAGTTTTATCCTCTCTTCAAATATCTGAACATAGGTGGATAGGTGAAAGAAGTACCGCCATTACAATCAGATAAGCTTATGCTTAATAGTGAAAGAAGTACCGCCTTCCCCACCCAGAATCAAACAGAATAACAAGAGAAAAAGTGGGACAAAACTCCGGTCTCCAGGGGAAGTAATCAAATTGATGACTGGTTCGATGTAATTAGTACCTCTTCTCTATCCCTCCCAAGGGTCATCGGCTTGATTTTCTTCCTAAGAACACACGACACCACTGATAAAAGACTACAAACTGACTCCTATGTGGGTGTATTCTCTCGGATATATTTCTCCTTGCCTGTCAAACATTTCGGGAGGTGGCTTGTTCTAGTTTTGCTAACCAGAGATTCTTTAGTCCTCAAATGCGCTAAGGCATTTGTCCCAGATAGTCACCATTTGTTATGCCCTGCATCCCCGTCCCTACATTTTGTGTGCAAAATGTTGGGTCCCCCTTTTTTTGCTTTGGTTTGCTCTTTCCTTGCGGTTTTGCCTTGTCTTTATTTTTCTTTCTTCTCTCTTTCTCTCTCCGGGGTTTTCTTCCCCGATGTGTTGTTTTGTTTGTTGGTTTTCTCCTCCGGGATTCTGGTCCCAGAGGTTGTCTTTGTTGGAAGCCTGATTCCGGACTCCGGGATTCTTCGCTATGATGTTCTTAAAAATATCATCACAAGGAATCCCCAGGCCCGGAGTCTGGAGGTTTCACTCGTTTAGGAGTTGTCGGAGGAAGAGGATGGCTTTACATCGGGTATAAATGGAACTTACCTATCATTTTCACACTTACCACGATTAAAACCTTCGAGCAATTAGAGTGAATTATAGCGATTTTAAAGCGATTAGCAGGGCATTTGCAGAGAGTTAGTAATAATCAAGGAGTGATATCTTCTATCATTCTCAGGCAAGTGCAAGCACTTTGTGGTGGTGATTCTGACAGTTTGACGACTCAGGTTGTTATAGAGTTCCCTCGGTAATCCTTCCTCCTCCTCCGCCTTCTGCGTTCTTAGGTTGGTGTTCCTGCGCTTCCTTCCTCTCTGTTTTGCTTCCGCTTTCTAGTTTTTCTTTGGGTTTGCTTGGTTTTGTTTGTCTTTGTTTTGGTTTTGCTTTTCTATCTTGTCTGGTCTGTGGTCTTCTAGTTTTTCCGCCCGTTGGTGGGTCGGCTCTGCCAGAGGGTTATCCGCCCTCTGTGCGAAATTCGTTTGTCTGTAAAGTTTGTAAATTGCGTAAATAATGTAAATGGTTGTATATATGCATTTTGCTTTGTCTGGTCCTCCCATGGGCGTCGACCCGAGATGTACATTCATGTATATATATAGCTATATGTAACCCTTGTATATACCTCCTTATTTTCATGTATATATCCCTTGGCTCCATGTATATCCTTAGAAGTAGCTTGACAAGCTGGTCGAGTCGCCTTTGCTTCTGGTTTTTTGCCTTCGAACTGGCTTCAAGGCAAAAAACCACCTGTTTGAAACTCGGCTCTCGACCAGTTTCAAACAGGCAGTTTTATCTCTCCTCCATCAAGTCTGTCAGATCCCCCATTTATTTCCCATGCATGCAATTAATTCCATCCAAGTGACTTTCCCTTTTCGCACGTTCAGACAGTTAGCTCCGCCGTCATCGCCATCACATTCATTTAATGCCAACGCACGTGGCACCCACATGGACTTGACAACTTGCTCTTCTGTTCATCTTTTTCAACGGTCATTTTTCCGAGCCTCGGGTCTCTTCCCACCATCCATCATGTGTCCTTACCAAGTATGATAAAGTCCCCGGACCCGGATGTATGATTTATAAATTTTACAGTGTGTTTTGCTTTTTGTTTGCCTTTGCATGATACTAACTTTTCAGGAAGGCAAAACACCACGGTGGTAAATTCTCTGGGTCCCAGAATAATTATTTTAATAAGTGTGTTCTGACAGACGTCTTGTCTTGCAGGTCCCTGGACTTCATATTCCAAACATATCTGAAGCGTCTGAATCATCTCAACCCGGAAGCTCGAAACTGCCAACCGCAACAGAGACTAGGGCCACCGCAAAGTCAAAGATGGAGAGGGCCCTGGCAAAGCTGCCCCTCACCATGAAGTTTGTATAAGATAATGAGATTGTGGGCTCAAAGATTGAGTCCAAGGTAAAACTGATGACCGACACCAGTGTCGGGACTTGGGCAGAAATGCAGGCCTTGGTGAAGATCATGCACATCCAGCGACAGGCTGGAGATCAATTGGCGATCAACTTTGAGAACTCCAGAATCCTCCAGGCGGCCTGTTTCCCATGCTCCGTGCAATCTCTGGAGCTTATCCTAACATTGGTGAGCCACTACAACTCTTCTATCTGGGCCATCATGCTCGCACCCGTGGAGCCTACAGGATATCCCACTCCACTGGTGTCTCTCGACCTAGTCACCTTCCAAGAAATCCTGGGGATCCCACAATTTGCCAAGGCCTCGATGGTCACAAGGACTGATGCCTTGAAGAAGTTCACACAACTGGAGGATGCTGCCCGGGTATACATGAATACCCATTGGCTTAAGGTCCCAAAGAGGGACCCAAAAAGAATGAAGATAGAGATCACCCGCTCTGAATTCAAAGAGAGCATCCAGATGGGGATGATAGCATTAGCCCGGGTCTTCGGGAAACCCTCCACCCAGGAATTTGCAAAATGGATGTATTATTTCCTCCTTGACATCGCTACCAAGGAAGGATTCTTCAACTGGGCCACCATAATTTCCAATCACGTCGATTCTGAGTTCCGGCAACTGAATCAAAAGAAGAAGTTTTATATGTCTTCTTATGTTTTCTGGGCCCTGGCGCAACAAAGGCCCCACTCTCATGGCCTGCTCACTGACGGAGTACTCGGGATTGGCCTGGGACAAAAGGCGTCGTGGGACCATTTCCCACAAATTCAATGGGAAGCCAGTTTCCCCAGTTTCTGTCGAGTAAATGACGTGTTCATTTACTACCATCTGCTTACACCAACCCGGGATGCTGGATACCACTGTCAACTGAGGTGATGAAATTGGTCAGTAGTTATGGACACTACTATGTTCAATTCCAACAACACTCATACATTAGGGTCGTCGGCTTCTCCGGGAAACCCTACTTGTTGCCCAGACATTGTGAGGACAAGATCATGCTGCTGGAATATTGCTGAAAAATAATGAAGCTGCACACCTTCTTGGCCCTCAAGAAGGTCCCAAACGTCTCATTCCCAATCTCATGTGGGAACTACACATGCAGTCTGGCCACCACAAAGGAGGCAAAGAATGATTTAAAAAGATACAACTTACAAGAGTTCTATCTGGCGCGGAAGAATTTTGATCCGCATGGCCGAATTGCAACGGCACTGCCCCGGGCTTCAGAGCCCCATCGAATACATATGGAGGATTTTTGGGCAGATTGCCATGATGATGTGGAGGTGTGGAGCAGGCACTATGTCAGGATGATAGCCGAAATGATGCAGAACCTCTGGCTCCAAAAAATTTCAGCCGACTTCTCAGACGCCGCCCCCACCGAGGATCCCCAGTACAAAGAAAAGGGGATCGACAAAAGAGCCCTTCCACCAGTAAATTGGGAAACCCAGGAAGATCCCACAGTTGAAGACTTCACCCGGGAGGTAGTAGAGTGAAGTCATGCCTACTTCAAGAAAGTGTGCCCCGGGAGTACTCACCGGACAGCCCAGCCGGCACCAAAGCTAACTCCACCACCAGTACCAAGATTGACCCCGAGGGCTGGGACTTCTTCGTAGGGGGTAGATAAGGAGAAGAGAATAGATACAACCCCTTCTGTGCAAGAAGTTCCCATAGCGGAGCAAATAAAATAATCGGTGGCGGCTTCCCAGCAAATGAGAGAACAGTTAATTACGAAGCTGGCCACCCCACCATTAATGATCGGGCCACTTCGTCCTCCTTCCTCCCTGTCATTGGCCGCCTTAATGGTCAAGGCGACGGGGGTGGATCCGCTGGAAGCAGCGGCAATAAAAGATGCGGGACCCCTTCTGGTAACCCGGAGGAAGAGGAAGCAAATAAAATAGCCCAAGGCAGAACCAACGGCGGCGGCGTCCCTCCCCAGGGAAGTGGAGATTCTTTCTTCTAGTTCCCCAGAGCTGGAGAAAGAAATAGAGCTTGCAGAGGTCCTGGCCAGTCCCCCTCCAGAAGAAGAATTTGATGTGTTTGCGGCCGATGATTTCAGCAACTTACAGGGGGACGATACGCAAGCAGGGGCGGAAGTCCCAGAGATAGAACCAGAAGCTGCAGAACAAGAAGTCGCAGGGCAAGAGCAGCAAGAACAAGAAAAGGAGCCAGAGCTGGAGATTATCTCCGGGGTTCCAGAGATGCAAGGTTTGGGAGTGGAACAACTAAAGCTAGGTGAAGAAATGGCATCCGCTGGGGGAATCAAACCTTCGGGAATAACCGTAAACCCAGCCACCATGTTCCTAAGGCCACTCCCGGGGGTGACCTTCGAGCAAGTTATCACAGTGGCCCAAACTCTAAATCTTGGCCCGATACCTCCCCTACTGCCAACAGAAGAATAAATTTTGGCAGAGGAAGAAGAACAAGAAGAAGAGTAGCTCGAAGAAGAAATCCCCGAGGAAGCCTACCAAGGTCCAGACCCAATGCTAGATGTACAGGACCAGGCTGAGGAGATGGAAATTGAAAAGAATGTCACTATAGAGGAAGTTGAGGCAGGGAAGGGAACGGATGAAGTTCACATTGAAGAAGAGCAATAGCCACCGAACACTGGGAGAGAATCGGGAGAACAAATTCTAGTAGGAAGGCCACCTCTCCCACCGCAGTGGCTGGTAGAAAGAAAAAAGAGAAAAGCTCAGTCCACATCGGTGATTCCTCTCTCCCTGGTCGAAATGATGGCCCTAGCTCAAGCCCCGCCAAAGGTGAAGAAATCCCAGATAGTTCATACTCTATGAACAGGGCCGGGCAGAGAAATAGTTACCATTGTGGCAATACCTCCCCCAGACGCTGATGAAGCAACCGCAGACCCCTCAGATTACAGTGTTGCAGAGGTATCCCTGGGAAAAAGGGGAAAGCAAGGTGAGGTGGATTTGCTGAAGGAGGTAGCAAGGGCAGTTGAAGCCCGGTACGAAAAAGAGGCCCAGAGGCTCAAGGCTGAGAAAGAAAAGAACGCAAACCTTATGGGGTTGCTTACTGAGTTGGCCAGACCCATCAATGTCGCCCCTCTAGAGACCTCCAAATTAGAGGAATAACTGCAGAGTGACATAGACTCCCTGCGAGTAATAAAAAAGAAGGCCCAAGCAGTAGATGAATGGGTTGCCCTCCAGATAGGAAACACTCGGTGTTTCCTTGCATCCACTCTCCTGGACTTGTACACGGCCCGGCAAGTTATTCACCAGGCAGAAACATTTATTGAGCAGTGGGAGAGTGACGCTGAAAATTACCAGGCATGGAAGGTGGAGCTCGAAGAGCTCCTCACCTTGGGAGAGGACATAATTTTTGAATCTGGAATTCTGGGTGAGGAATCATTTGATTTTGTAAGGACTCAGCACACCAGACTTGACCTCACATTGGAGGTAACCAAGCAACTGGTAGAGTCATTAAAAGAGAAGGTAAACACCGTAAAATATCCTTCTAATTTATACAATTCTTATGTAATAAAGATTTCTGGGGCTGATCCCCTTAGTACAGATAGATATACCCCCAAAGATTCAGTTTTGGGGAGTTTTGATGAAATAATGAAATCCCGGTATCAATCTCCAGAGGGAGTGGACGGGGCCCAAATGGAAAAATTAACTAAAATGATACTTAAGGGCCATGACGCGGCAAGGATGGCGGATGAATTTAAAGAAAATGTTCTGGACCTGGGGGAACAAGTTGAGGTCGCCAAGCACAGAAGGGCCAACCTAAAAAATATAGATGAAGATGTCATTTCCCGTCTCCTTCAGGCTTTCAACGATAATAAGCAACCTTGAGCTTTCTCTGGAGGCTGGGGAAAAACTCACATTGAGTATTCTTTATTCTTTTTGGGATGCAAGTTCCCAGATATTGGAGTCCCGGATCCAAAGTTTTGTATTCTTCAAAGTAATCTGTGTCCCGGTCCCCGAGGCCGACCGGTCACTTTCAGAAGCGGTTAATAAAGACTGTCAGAAGGTAGTTGGGCACATCAAGGGGCGTTGGCTCGGAAGTTGGTTTTTTGACAGGATGGTCTTCTCGAGGCGCCGCTCAGGAGTACACCTGGCACATTGGAGATAGGGCACCGCATTTCCCATTTATGAGGCATGTAACCTCGGTCCTCGGGGGACCTACTTTCTTCCTTTTTCTCTCCTGCTCTCTTCTCGAGACTGATTCTTCTGATGTATATTCTTACCTTTTCTTCTGACATGATAGACATATTCCATCTTTAGGTCTTTTGTAGGGTGGCACAGGTAGTACCGACCCCCAGATATTATATTTTATTGAAGAGTGTAAAATAGGGTTAGGGTTAGAAGAGTTGTATAAATAGGCAAATCGGCCCATTTCCAAGGGTTGACGAAATTGATGATTTTTTTGTCCACAGCAATAAAAAATAAACTTCTCTTTTTAAGTTGCAGAGCTCAATGCTCCATTATTCTGTTCTTGATAGTTATATGCTCCCCTGGAGCCGCCATTGTATCACGCACTAGTTCTTGCTGGACTGAATATTAACGAAGAAGGAAGGATTCTTGGCAATGATGTTGTTGGCGTTCTTGCTTCTGAGTTAATGGTATTTCACGCTTTAATGTTCTGTATGTCTTTTACTCTGGTATGTTAGAGTAGATTAATGACCTCTTTATTCTCGCTACTGATAAAATGCTAGCTGATGGTTATGTGTTTCTTCGATATTTAGTGTAGTTTACCAGAGTATTATTGATGTTCTGGACATTTTAGCATGACTATAATTAGATGAAATACTTCTAACTCTACAGGATATTTTTCATTTTATTTGCTAAGTATAGAACGCTCGGGAAAACCCTACTTCGATCGAATCCCCAGAGAAGATGAGTTGAAGAAACCAGCTATCCCCCTCAAAAACAGTCACCTCTGCCAACTGAGCCCCACACCGTCGTGACCCAACACCCAGGTGCTTGGAGGCCCGGAGGATTTATTCCCCGGACAACCTTTGCAGACGGAGTTGGCCGATTTCCCAAGAACCCGGTGACGACTTATGACTGTTGGTGGACCCGGTCAGCAAAACCCCGTCAACAGGTGTACCGACCCTTTGAAATATTAACATTAAATTTCATTCTCGGAGAGGATCCTGTAGTGCTGTAGAGAACCCGGGACCCAAAAAAAATCTGAGAGTTGAGGTTGACTCTCAAGGTGCCACAGTGACCCTCACTACACTCCTATCCTACACTTGGTGCCGAGTACACTATCAAAAGCATTCAAAGCTTGAGTGTGGGCCATGCCTTTCAGTCGCTACCCGGCACATCGATGCCTTCTAGAATAAAGAACATATAGCTGATTCCCTGAAGCCTAGTGTTCCTACGGGATGCACTCCTTTCATACCATCTCCCTAGGAATCCCAAATCCAAACTCCTCCAGAGGTAAACTCTACCTTCACGCTAGTAGTTCAGGAGGGAGCTCCTCCTAAGTCTCCCAATAGCAATCCAAAGGCTACTCTCACTCCCCAGCCCCAGATTACAAATAATGACTTTTGGATCCTCAAATTTGATGGGTCCTGATCCAAACAAGGCTGCGGGGCCAGGGTAGAATTAATCAACCCATGAGGGAAGTCCTTCCTCGCATCCTAAAGACTACAGTTCAACTATACAAACAATGTCACAGAGTACAAGGCTTTGGTCCTTGGACTCTTGTTCGCATTAAGGAAAGGTGTCACCCGCCTCCGGGCTTTGGGTGATTCAGATTTGGTTGTCAAATAGGTCTGGATTCAATACACATGCCATGATAAAAGACTGACCACATACTACAATCGGGCTTGGAGCCTTATTGAAGATTTTGATGCCTTTGGCATTGACCTCATTCCTCGACGATGAAACTATGTCCCAGATGCCCTTGCCATTTTTGCCAGCACACTTGAGCCAATGGCCGACTCGCGACTCTGGAGATTTTTAGTTGAGATGTTCCTCACCCCGTCCATTCCAAAGAATGTCACCCACTTTTAGGTTTTTGAGGACGATCAGCATATCCTAGCCTTCATGGTGAATGTTGGTGTCTTTGAAGACCAGATAGTGGAGGAACGAGACCATGACGATACTGGGCAGGGTGACGAAGACGATGGGATGATGGACCTACCTACTAATACCATCCCGAAGGGGATGGTTGCAATGGAATGAATCTTTGACTCAGACCCTCAGGCCCGGGAGAAGGTGTCATCTTCCTCCGAGGGAGGAAATTTTGAAAAAGTAAACATCGACCAGCCCGGTGAAGAAAAGATGATCCACATTGGCACCTCCTGCTCCCCTGAGGAGAAGGAGAAGATTCTCACAGTTCTCTGAGAATACATAGATGTAATTGCATGAAGTTATAAAGATTTGAAAACATACGACACATCTATTATGACTCATACTATTCCCCTAAAACCTGATGCTAAGCCTTTTCAGCAAAAGCAATGACCGGTCAACCCCCTGATCGAGCCTCTGATTTGTCAAGAGGTATAAAAATTACTGTCAGTTCAGATAATCTTCCCAATCTGGCACACTACATGGGTTTCCAATCTAGTCCCTGTGAGAAAGAAGAATGGTGAGATCTTCCTTTGCGTGGATTTCTGAAACTTCAATAAAACCTCCAATAAAGATAATCACCCTCTCCCTTTGTTGGATGAGGTGTTACAAATAGTGAGTGGATCCCAAATGATGTCATTCTTGGATGGGTACTCCGGATATAACCAAGTCATGGTTAAGTATAAAGACAAGGAGAAAACAACGTTTACCACCAAGTGGGGAATGTTTGCATACAGGAGAATTCCCTTGGGTTTAATTAATGCAAGGGCCACATTTTAAAAGGCCATGGACATTGCGTTCGAGGGCCTTGTGAATCGGTGCATAATCATCTACATGGATGACTTGACCATCTTTTTCTGAGATAGGCATGACCATTCCGCCCATCTCACTCAGATCTGTGAGAGATGTTGCTGGTATGGAATATCCCTCAACCCCAAGAAGTGCATATTTGGGGTCACCAAAGGGAAGTTGCTCAGGCATATCATCTCCAAGAAGGGCATAGCCATCGACCCTAAGAGGGTCGAAGCATTGCTAAACTTACAAATTCCATGGAAACAAGAAAGAGATGCGATCCTTCTTCGAAAAGATCAACTTTATCTGGCGGTTCATCACCGGATTCACCGAAATAGTCAAACCACTCAATAAGATGATGAAAAAGGATACCAAGATTGAGTGGAGTCCTGAAGCAAAGCGGCCATTCACCCAGATCAAACAGACAATAATGGAAGCACCTATCCTGGCTAGTCCAGACTATTCCCTTTCATTTTACATTTACTCATTTGCTTCACCGCATTCTGCTGCGGTAGTGTTGACTCAAAAGTTTGAAGGGGAAGAACAACCAATAGCTTTCATGAGCTCCCCCTTCAAGAACATCAAAGTTCAATATTCATCACTAGAAAAATAGGCCTTCACTCTAGTTCACGCCGTGAAGAAATTCTGGCATCATATTCTCTGGAGCAAGGTACATGCTATCACTTTGGACTAGGCCGTCAAGTCGCTGCTGATGCAGAGCAAGTTGGGTGAACAACAGGGGAAATGGATGGCCATCCTCCAAGAATATGACTTAGAAATGCAGCCCATGAAGATAGTCTGGGGCTAGGGACTGAGTCGAGCGATGGCAGAAGAGACTCCCCGCATAGAATGTCAAGCTTACACAGTGGAGTCCATTGCCCAAGACCCGTGGTATACCGATTTGGTATATTTGCTACTAAATAACAAATTCTCAGAGCGGTTACCTCCAAATAAACATCGTGCCCTGCGGATGAAAATTGCCCACTTCATGATCAAAAACTTCATATTCTACCGCAAGAACTACGAAGGGGTATACCTCTGGTGCATCGACAGAGACCAAGCTATAAAGGTGATTGATGAATTTCACGGGAAGTTTGGAACCAGGCATGGCTCAGCCGATGCCACTACCCATCAGATCCTTCAGGCCAGATACTATTGGCCCTGTATATTCAAAGATGTTTACACTCATGTTAGAAAATGCCACACTTTCCAAACTATGGCACATCATGAGCGTAACTCGGCTATGCCTTTACAACCAGTATTCGAGGCTAGGCCCTTTGCCCAATGGGCATTTGACTTCATCGAGGAAATTAACCCCAACTCATCTGCCAACCACTGATACATTCTCACTGCTACTGATTACTGCACCCGGTGGTCCGAGGCTATACCTTGCAAGAATAACATGGCAGACGTAGTTATCAAATTCCTAGAAGAAAACATCGTCACAAGGTTTGGAATGCCATTCGCTTTGGTATATGACAATGGTCTGGCATTTTCTTTGGCATAATTACTCGAGTAGACGTACAACTAAAAGATCACTCTGAAGTTTTTCAGCAACTATTACCCCCAGGGGAACGGCGTTGCTGAATCAACGAATAAAAATCTACTTGAAGTGATCAAACACCTGCTAGAACAGAATCCCCAAGATTGGCATCAAAAGTTGAAGTTTGCCCTCTGGGTGGATCACATTCACGTTAAGGCTGCCCTGGGAACATCCCCATTCCATTTGGTTTATGGCCAGAACCCTGTATTCCCAGTTAACTTACAGATCCCAGTTTTATAGTTTATGCAGGAATTCAGCAACAGGGACAACATCGTAGAGGTTCAGCTCTTAAATTTGGTGTGAATGGAAGAATAGCGAGATGCAGCCCTTGAACATTTCACGCGTCATCAAGCAGTGGTAAAATGATGGTTTGACCGTAGAGCCCAATACAAGGCTTTTCAGATTTTGGATTTGCTCCTGTTGTGGGACAAGGCCCGGGAAAAGAAATGAAAGCATACCAAGTTCCAACGGCTCTGGCTCGGACCATATCTAATCTCAGAATTCTGCGGGGCAAATACTTACCACCTTAACACCATGACTGGGGAACCTGTCTCATTGCCCGTCAATGGACAGTTCCTCAAGCACTACTTTGAATAGGGTAAGTTTGTCTAAATTGTACTTTATGTGAAGCCTTCCGCTTGTAAATATTTCTCTCCCGGTGCCTTGTTGGGAGGTACCGTGTCTTGTAAATAGCCTTGTCAGCTACCCTCTGGGGCAATCCTCTTTTGGTGGTTTTTGTTTTCATTTCTGGTTTTCTTTTGGGGTCCTAGCATTTTGTTCTATCTTGTAAAGATTGGAATGCTTCGCATAAACTCTGGTCTCCGGTACGATGTCTGTAGCATGGTGAACTTAAGAATATATCTTTAACATAGTGGAACCGGCCCGGTCTCCGAAGTTGTTTTACAGGTTTAGTGGCAAATTTTGAGCAATCTCGATCGGATTTTATCTCTAAAGGTCTGGCAATCAGTGGACAAAAAATATAAGGAACAAGTAATCAGACACGCTGAGGGTAGGTCGGTTGTACTGGTTGGTTAACCCAGGTCTGAAACTTTAAGGAATTCTTTTTGGGTCTAGAGTTTTTTCCCCTCTTCAACACCTAAATATAGGTGGAAAGGTGAAAGAAGTACCACCATTGAAATTAGCTAAGCTTAAGTTTAATGCTAAAAGAAGTACCGCCTTCCCACCTAGAAACAAACAAAATAATAAGAAAAAGGAAAGCGAGACGAAGCTCTGGTCTCTGGGAGAGATGAACAAATTGGATGATTGGTTCAATGTAATTAGTGCCTCTTCTCTACTCCTCCCAGAGGTCATCGGCTTGATCTCCTTCCAAAGCACACATGCCACCACTGATAAAGGACTATGGACTGGATCCCATATGGTCGGATTCTCTCAGATATGTTGCTCTTTTCCTGTCAGATACTTCAAGTAAGGGCTTGTTCCAGTTTTGCTAACCAGAGATTCTATAGTTCTCAAATGTGATAAGGCATTTGTCCCAGATAGTCACCATTTGTTATGCCATGCATCCCCATCCCTACATTTTGTGTGCAAAATGTTGGGTCCCCCTTTTTTGTCTTTTCTTGTGGTTCTTGCCTTGTCTCTCCTTTTGTTTTCTTTCTTCGGGGGTTTTCTTCCCCGCTATCGTGTTTTGTTTTTTTGGTTTCTCATGCCTCTGGGACCCCAGTCCCAAAGTTTATTGTCCTGTCGAGAGCCGGTCTCTGGACTCCAGAATTCTTCACCATGATGTTCTCTTTTTTTAAGGTGATGTCATCGTGGGGAATCCCCGGGTCCGGGGTCTGAAGGTCTGTCTATCCGAAGATTGTTGGAAGGAGGTGGATTACCTTTTTCTTTACCATGGGCATAAATAGAAGTTATCTGTCATTTTCACATTTACAGCGATCAGAGCACTCAGAGTGATTTCAGAGTGATTTCAGAGCGATTTGCAAAAAGTTAACGATAATCAGTGCTAAATACTTCCATCTTTTTCAAGTGATTGTGAGTGCTCCGTAGTGGCAGGTTGTGATCATTTGGTAGTTGTAGCTATTGCAGAGCTTCTGTGGTGAATTCTTTCCTTCTTCTTTCAGCATTCTCAGGTTGGTGCCTCTTTCCCCGTCAATTTTCCATATGTCTGGTGTGTTTTCTCTCTGTTTTTGTTGTCTTTGCTTTCTTCAATTTCGTTCATTTTCTCTTTCTGGTTTTGTCGCCCATTGGTGGGTCGGCCCTGCTAGAGGGTTCTCCGCCCTCTGTACAGGTGTGGTTAGCTTGTAAATAGTGTAGAAAGCTGTGTATATTTCATGTTTTGCTTGGTTTCCCACAGATGTCATTCCGCGGTGTATATATATAAATTTTAGTGTATATTTGTTGTATATCTCTCCGTTCCCCCATGTATATATCCCTCATCTCTGATGTATCTTATGTATATCCTTCCAGACAGTTTAACAAGCTAGCCGAGTTGCCTGTGTTGCTGGTTTTCTGCCCATAAGCTTGTTTCAAGCAGAATACCACCTGTTTGAAACTCGACTCTCGACCAATTTCAAATAGGTAGTTTTCTCTCTCCTCCATAAAACCAGCTTGGCCCTCATTTATGTCCCATATGTGCATTTAAAACTATCCAAGTGGCCTTCACTTTTTGCGCATTTGGACAGTTGGCTTCGTCGTCATCGCCATAACTCTAATTTATTACCTACCCATGTGGCGCCCACGTGGGCCTAACGGTTTGCCTTCTTGCACATCTTCACCAACGGTTACTTCTCCGGACTCTAGGTCTCCTACCATCATCCATCCTGTGTCCTTACCAAATGCGATGAAATTCCTGGACCCGGATGTTCAGTTAAAATCTTAAGTTCACAATATGTATGTGCTTTTCAGGTTTTTTTTTAATAAAACTAACTTTTTAGGAAAAGCAGACATCACGGTGGTAAGATTTCCAGACCTCAGAGTATTTATTTGTTAATGCATTCTGACGGTCGCTTTGCCCTGCAAGTTTCTGGAGTACACTTCCAAACATGTTTGAGGCATCTACGTCCTCACCACCCGGAAGTCCAGAGCTACCTTCCACAACGGCTACTAGAGCAGCTGTTAAATCCAAAATAGAAAGGGCCCTGGAGAAGTTGCCACTAACCATGAAGTTTGTGTAGGACAGTGTTATCATGGGCTCAAAGATCGATTCTAAGGTTAAACTCATTACTGACACCAGCGTCGGGACATGGCCTGAGATGTAGGCCTTAGTGAAAATGATGTACATCCAGCGATAGGCTGGAGATCAGCTAGCCATCAATGTCGAGGACTCTGGGATTCTTAAGGCAGCTTGTTTCCCATGCTTTGTACAATCTCCAGAGCTTATTCTGACAATGGCCACTAATTACAACTCTTATGTCCGAGTTGTTATGCTCACAGCCGCAAAACCCATCGGGTACCCTACTCCTCTGATATCCCTCGACCCCGACACATTCCAGGCGGGTCTGGGGATCCCTAAATTTGACAAACCTTTTGTGGTCACAAGGTCAGATGCCTTGGCCCAATTTACGTAGTTGGAGAAGGCCGCCCGGATATATATGAACATTCACTAGCTCAAGGTCCCGAAGAAGGACCCTAAGAGGATGAAGATAAAAATTCACAGGTTTGAGTTCAAAGAGAGCATTTAGATGGGAATGATAGCATTGTCCCGGGTCTTTGGGAAACCCTCTGCCTGGGAATTCACTCCATGGATGTATTACTTCCTCCTCGGCATCTCCACCAAGGGAGGGTACTTCGACTAGGCAGCTATAATTTTGAACCACGTCGACTCCCAGTTCCTCCAACTAGCCAGGAAAAAGAAATTTTACATAACTTCTTATGTTTTTTGGGCCCTGGTGCAGTAGAGGCCCCACGCCCATGGGCTACTTACAGACAGCGTGCTCAGACTTGGCCCGGGACAAAAAGTGTCGGGGGACCATTTCCCGCAGGTTCGATGGGAAGCCAGCTTCCCAAGTTTTTGCCAAGTAAACGATGCGTTCATTTACTATCACCTGCTCACACCCACACGGGACGCAGGATACCTCCTATCCACAGAGGTGATGAATTTGGTCCAAAGCTATGGACATTATTACATCCAATTCCAACAACACACTTATATTAGGGTCATCGGCTTCTCCGGGAAACCCTACTTGTTGCCCAAGCACTGCGGGGACAAGATCGTTCTTTTGGAATACTACAGGAAGATAATGGAGTTGCATGCATTCTTTTCCTTAAAGAAGGTAACCAATATCCCATTCTCAATCACTTGTGGGAACTATTCATGTAGTCTGGCCACTGCAAAAGAGGTGGATAACGAACTTAAAAGCTACAACCTCGAAGAGTTCTACTTAACGCGAAAGAATTTTGATCCGCATGGCAAGATTGCAGCCGCACTTCCCCAGGCTTCAGAGCCTCATCACTACCATATGGAGGATTTCTGGGAAGATTGCTAGGATGATGTGGAGGTGCAGAGCCAGAACTACGTCAAGATGACGGCAGGCATGATGGAAAGGTTGAAGCTCCGGAGGTTCCCAGAGAACTTCTCATACGTCGGCCCCATGATTGATCCCTAGTACAAAGCAAAGGGGATCAATACAATGGCCCTCCCACCAGTAAATTGGGATGCCCAGGAAGGGCCAACAATTGAGGACTTCACCCGAGAGGTGGTCGAGTGAAGCCATGCATACTTCAAGAAGGTGTGCCCCGGGAGTGCCCGCCAAGCGGCCCAACCAATACCAAAATTAACTCTGGGGGCCGGGACTTCTTCACAGGGAGTGGATAAAGGAAAATGAATAGATACAACTCCTCCTATGCAAGAAGTCCCCATAAAAGAACAAATAAAGTAGTCAGTGGCAGCCTCCCAACAAATGAGGGAGAAGTTAATCACACAGCTGGCCACTCCGGTACTCATGGCCGGGCCGATTCGTCCCCCTTCCTCCCCGTCATTGGTAGCCTTAATGGTAAAGGCAACGGGGGTTGATCCAACAGAACAAGTAGCACTAAGGGATGCGGGGCCACCTTTAGTTACCCGAAGAAAGAAGAGGCTTAACCAAAAGCCTAAGGTAGAGCCAGGGTTGGGTATGCCCCAGACCCCACAAGTAGAGATCCTCTCTTCCAGTTCCCTAGATCCAGAAAGAGAAATAGAGCCTGCCGAAGTCCCAACCAGTCCTCCCTCACAGGAGGAATTTGATGATGTCTTTGCAACCGACTAGTTTGGGAACCTACAGGGGGACACCAAGATTACAAAGGAAGAAGTCCCAGCACAAGGGAACGTGAAAAATAGGAGCCTGCACAGGAGCAGAAAGAGCAGATAGAGGAGAAAAGGGAAGTAGAGCTGGAGATCACCTCCAAGGCTCCGGAGATGCAAAATCTAGGGGCAGACCAAAAAAGGCAGAATGAACAAACGGCATCTGCTGGGGGAACCGGACCTACGGAAATAATCGTAACACCAGCCGCCATGTTCCAAGAACCACTCTTGGGAGTGACCTTTGGGCAAGTAATTACCACGACCTAGACTTTAAATCTCGGCCCAGTACCTCTACTATTGCTAAAAGATGTGCTGACAGAAAAGGAAACCCTGGCGACAGATGCCAAGCAATAAGAGGAGCAACACGAAGAGGAAATCCCCAAAGAAGCCAATAGAAGTCCAGACAAAGCAATAGATATAGAGGAGAAGGTTGAGGAGATGGATGTCGCTAGGGAGGATATTACCAATAAAGAAGACACAGGCAAAGGGGCGGATGAGGCCCACACCACCGAGGAAGAACAGCTGCAGGGCACCGAGGAAGAACCAAGAGAATAGAATTTGGCAAATAAGCCACCCCTGTTGCCTCAGTGGTTAGTGGGGAGCAAGAAAAGAAAGGCTTCGTCCACTCTTGAAACTCCTCTCTCCCTAGCTGAAATGATGGCTCAAGTCCAGGCCCCACCAAAGGCGAAGAAAGCTTGAACGGTTCATACTCTTCGAACCGGGCTGGGCAGAGAAATAGTTGTCGTTATGGCGAAACCTCCCCTAGACGCCGATGAAGCAACCATAGAGCCCAGAGATTATAACATTGTAGAGGTATCACTGGGGAAGAGGGGAAAATAGGGTGAGGTGGACCTGCTGAAGGAGGCAGCTAGGGCAGTGGAGGCTCGTTATGAAAAATAGGCCCAAAGACTCAAAATAGAAAAGGAGAAAAATGCAAACCTTATGGGGTTGTTTACTGAGCTGGCTTGACCTATCAACGCCACCCCTCTGGAGGCTTCCACATCTAAAGATCTACTATCGCAGAGTGACATAGACTCCCTACGAACAATGAAGAAGAAGGCCTAGGCGGTCGACGAGTGGGTCGCTCTACAAATAGGAAACACCTGGCGTTTCCTTGTATCCACCCTCCCAGACTTATATGCAGCCTGGCATGTTCTACACCAAGCAGAGACTCTCATTGACCTATGGGAGGGTGATATTAAAAATTATCAAGCATGGAAGGTAGAGCTTGAAGAACTCCTCAGCCTGGGAGAGGAAATGGTTTCTGAATCTAGAATTCTAGAGGATGAATCATTTGATTTCGTAAGGACCCAACACTCCAGACTTGACCTCACATTGGAGGTAACCAAGCAACTGGTGGGGACTCTATAGAAGAAGGTCAATGTAGTGAAACATTCTTTCAATTTATTCAAGTCTTTTGTAACAAAGACTTCCGGGGCTGACCCCGTCAGTACAGATATGTGCACGCCAGAGGATTCGGTTTTGGGGAGTTTTGATGAAATGATGAAGTCCCAATATCAATCCCCAGAGGGAATAGATGGTGCTCAAATGATGAGATTAACTTGTATGGTGCTTAGTGGCCACGACACGGCAAAAATGGTTGATGAATTTAAGGAAAATGTTATGGACCTGGGGGAAAAATTTGAGGTGGCTAAGTACCAAAGGGCTAGCTTGAAGGATATCGACGAAGATGGCATCTCCCACCTCCTCCAGGCCTTCAATGATAACAAACAACCATAGGTTTTTTCCAGAGGCCGGAGAAAACGCAAACATTTGGTATTCTTTATTCTTTTGGAACGTAAGTTCCCAGATCCCGAGGTCTCAGATCCCAAATTTTGTATTGTTTCAAGTGATCCGTGTCCCGATCCCTGAGGTCGATTGGTCACTTTTAGGAGCTGTTAATTAAGGTTGTCAGAAGGTGGTTGGCTACATCAAGGGGGCGTTGACTCAACAGTTGGTTTTCTAACATGATGGTCTTCTTGAGGCACCGTTTCAAAGGTACACCTGGCACATTGGAGATAGGGCACCACATTTCCCATTTATGAGGCATGTAGCCTCGATCCCCAGGGATCTAATTTCTTCCTTCTCCTTCCTGGCTCTCTTCTCGAGGCTAATTCTTTCACCGTATATTCTTGTCTCATTCTTCTAGCATGTCAGGCCTATTCTGTCTCAAGGTATTTTTTAGGGTGGCGCAAGTAGTACCGGCCCCCAGATAGTGTATTTTATTGAAACATGATGTAAAATAGGGTTAGGGTTAGAGTTAGAAAATAATGTGTATAAATAGTAAGACCGGCCCATTTTTGAGAGTCGGCGAAATCGATGATTTTTCTATCCATAGTAATAGAAAGGAAATTTTTCATTCTAGTTGCAGAGCTCAATGCTCCATTGTTCTATTTTCAGTAGTCAGACGCTCCCCTGGAGCTACCATTTTATCACATACCAGTGCTTGCTGGAAGAGACATTAATGAAGAAGGGAGAAATCTTTGCAATGATGTTGTTAGCATTCATGCTTCTGAGTTAATGGTATTTTATGTTTCATGTTTTTTATGTCTTCTGCTCTGATATGTCAAGTAGATTAACGACTTCTTTACCCTTGCTACTAATAAAATACTAGCTGATGGTCTTGTATTTCTTCGGTATTTAGTGTAGTATATCAGAGCATTATTGATGTCTTGAACGTTTAAGCATAACTATAGTTAGATGAAGTACTTCTAACCCTGCAGGATCTTTTTCATTTTATTTGGTTGAGTGTAGAATGCTAGGAGAAACCTCACCTCACTGAATCTCCAGAGAGAATGAGTTGAAGAAACTAGCTATCCCCCTCAAAAATAGTCACTTCTCCCAACCGAGCCCCACACCATCGTGACCCGACACCCAGGTGCTTGAAGACCCGGGCAATCTAACTTCCCCAGATAACCTTTGCAGGTGGAGTTGGCCGGTACCCCCGGTACCCAGTGAAAACTTATGACTGTTGGCGGATCCGGTCAGCAAAACCCCATCAACAGGTAGGTCATCAAAAGTGACCAATTGTAAGCCTTAACTGGCCCCTTCTTATCTGCAAATAGTGAATTCTTGTGGGTAACAATCCCCACTGCAGTTTTTACTTCCTAACAGGAGTTTTCTACGATATCATATCTTGTGTCATGTGTTATCTATTTTCATTAATGTTTTTGTTATGGTTACATACTGAAAGAATTTATGATATGATTGCATATACATAAATAAAGATGAACAGTTAGATAAGATAAATTCCAAACTGATGATTAAGGGTTAATGGGCTAACCAAGAAAATTTTTAGAGGTACTGATTCACCCCTCCCCTCTCAGTTCATCATCTCAATATAATTCCAACAATTGGTATCAGAGCTAAGTCTCTTTCTTGAAAATCTTAAAGACTTGAGAGAAAAGATCAAAGCAATGGACAAGTTCAGACTAGACATGACTATTGAGAATGAGCAGTTATAGATGCAAATAAACTATGAGCAGTACAAGGAGGCGAGAATAAAACTGATAAAATTTCTTGATGAAAGAAAGATTATGGCAACCAGGCTGAATGAAAAAGACTACAAAGAATTGGATATAATAGATTACTTTGAAATAGCTGAACCATCAATGAGCAAAGCTTCAGACACATCAGATGAAGAAATTAAAAGTCTACAAGAGATCAATCTACATCTAACAAATCAAATCAAGATGCTGCAAATTGGTTAAGAGACTCAAATGGTGAAAATTATTGATGTCATGAATGATGCAAGAAAATCTTAAAATGAAAGAACACTAGCCATTGATGATAGGAGGAAAATTACAGAAACACTACAAGAAAAAAAATCAGAGATTCAAAGACTCACTGAGCATCACCATGAGGTTACCAACCAAATTATTCTTATGAGTCAAGAAGCAAATAGATTAAATACAGAACTTATTGAAAGAATACAGATCATTGGTGAGCTAAGAGAAGAGAATGAAAAAATGAAGCATGAAATCAAAGTCCAAAATCAACACAACGAGTTAATCAAAAAGGATGAGGATACAAATAGAAGGATGGATGATTTTCTTGATGGACAAAGAAGAGTCAACAACTACACAGGATTAGGGTACAATGAGAATGGTTAATCTTCTAATCAACCAGATCAAAGGAATGCTTTCACAACCCCAAGATCCAAGAAGCTGTCATGCAATCACTGTGGAAAATCAGGCCACACCTCAAACATCTGCAGAAGCAAAATGAAAGGTATTTCTCAAGCACAATCTACTTTTATTGGTAATTGTTATAAATGTCAAAAGAAAGGACACAAGGCACAGGAGTGCAGATCCAAAGTGACAAATCCAAAGAGAAAAACCTATATGGACAAGTACTATCCTACATGCAAGATGAATGGGCATACACATAAGGAATGTTGGAAAAAGAACAAGACATGGACACCTAACGAAACTGATAAAAGATACAAACCAACAAGAGAAGGTAACTCATATGTTTGGGATTATAACACATGGGTAAACTGCACAGCATGTGGAAGGTATGGTCATATTGCTGTCGTTATATGAGAAAATGGACCAAAAGGTCAAGAGGTTGGACCAATCTATAGGTATGGCATGTTTACATTTTCATAAGGTTAGACATGTGATAAAAGATTGCAAAGACCGACTGACAGACACAAATACACATCCCAATGGAAATACCATTAATGACATCAAAAGAATGAGAAACAAGATGTGGGTAAAAGCCACAAACACTGAAGGTGCTGAAACAAGAAATACTAATGGTGAAACCTCATCCACTAGATCTGGTGACATCACTACATCTAACTAGATTGCACAAGTATGGAACTGCATTATGACAAGTTTTACTATGCATCAGATCCATCATATATAGTTAATATTGTAATATTAGCATGAATAAAGATGCAATATATTGTTATTTGCTAAACTATTGAAAAGCAACCATCGGTATTGGGCATAATCTGCATTGATGAACACACACAAAAAATTTAGCATTACTTACCCAAATATATCGGTCATTACACAAGCTCAGTGTAAACTGACGGATATCGGTGAACATTGAATCAACAAAAGTTGTCTTCACAACCTCACCGACAATCATCAGTGAAGTATCCAAAACTAATAGCTACCCCGATGCTTGGCATAAACACCAAAGATGTTATGAATGTCCTTACTGATGAATTCAGTCTTCATAAACCAACGAGTTGGTAAGAATTAATGACAACTTAGGGTACAAAGAGGGTATAAAAGCCTGACGGGTAAACTCATTTTCGTACCCAAAATTTTCAAGCAGAGCAGAGCAGACCAGAGCAATTTGAGAGCAATTTGGAGAGTGACCCAGTATAAATCATTGTGACACAAAGAATTCACATTCACAAGAAAGCACAGAGAATCCATAAGTTATCATACTCACCGACCGCACTATCTTTATTTTTGAAAAGCCCTAAATTTCTGCAATGCAGTGGCATCAACTTCTAGGGTTGAGAAAATTAAGGAAGATAAGAACAAACCCTTCAATCTTGTCAGTAGAGGTGCGTGTGCTGAACCTAAATACAAGCTTCACCCTGAAATAGCTTCACAACCTGACAATTCTAGAGTATTCTCCTGAATCCCACCTAGGGTTTTACTGGTAGAAGACGTAAGGTCCTACATTCATTGCAAGATCTCAGAGATAGGAGATCTAGACCTAGATAATGCTTATAGGGAATTATGTGATGATGCTGGAAAGCTCAAAGAAGAGCATAAACACTTGGAAGTAAAGGGACTCACAAATGCACTGCATTTT
>MU227963.1:536925-553220 GCA_018584345.1 Thuja plicata | reverse complement strand
ATGAACAGTTAGATAAGATAATTTACAAAATGATGATTAAGGGTTAATGGGCTAACCAAGAAAAGTTTTAGAGGTACTGATTCACCCCTCCCCTCTCAGTACATCATCTCAATATAATTCCAAAAATAAGGGTCATAAGATTGCTACTTGTCTTCAGTTGCATCATAAAGTCCAAGATCTGATTGATAATCAGGTTATCATTGTGGAGAATCATAATAAGAATTCAGATCACCAGGCATTTAAAGATCCCTTTCCTCATCACAAGAAAGGTGAGTTTTCCAATGCTAAGAACAATAATGCCAAGGTTAACTACGCACATGCCACCTATGACAATGTCATCAACATGATTGAACCTGTGGAAGTGGAGTATTGTAATGTGATTAATACTAGGGGGAGTGGGGATGCTCCTAAGCCTAAGACCCCATTTGTCTTGAGAGGCCCAGGGTCTCTCTCATCTGAATCTGAACTGTCTTGTGATTGTGCAAACGTCACTACTAGATCCCGCGCTAAAATCACTATCAAGGGTCCTGACCCTCCTGCTACATCTGCACCAAAATAAACCATGGATAAAACTATTGTTGGCCCTGCCAACAAGACCACGAAAGTGGTCCCCACACCTTCTACTACTAGTTACAGCATTCTAGACCAGCTGCAAAGAACCAACGCTTAAATAACTATCTTTGAGTTGTTGAAGATCTTGCCTGCTCACAGGAAAATTCTGGATAAAGCCCTTACAGAGGCTAATGTCCCCAAAGACATCAATCTAGATCAGTTTCAATCCATGGTGGGTCACTTGAATTCACCACATTATTTGTCCTTCTTAGAAGATGATCACTCAATTAGTCACCCGCATAATGCTCCTCTGCATATAGAAGTCATGATTGGCAAACAACTAGTTCATTGCGTCCTTATTGATAATGGTTTTGGCCTCAATATTTTCTCTACTCACTTTCTTGCTCAGCTAGGTTATGATGAAGATTGCATAGATTCCCGCAAGAGAATTACTATCAAGGCCTATGATGATGAAGAGAGAAAATATAAAGGTTTAGTCATGCTACCCATTCAGGTTGGACCAGTTGAAAGAGATGTCACATGTCAGGTGCAAGCGGTTCCCTCTACATACCATTAGTGCATTAAGTTTCCTTTCCAAGGTGCAGAGGTGACAATTCCTGCTAGTATGGGCTCTTCTTGTAATGTGCTCACTTAGTCAACTGATAGTCTTGTTTTGACTAATAGAGAATACACAAAATTCTATGATGCCAAGCTCAGAGACATGGAACATACCTTGAAAATCACAGACATAGGCATGAAGGGTATCAAATAGAACCTGTGCTATCATTAGCAACTCCACCTCTGTCTCCTCGTTCTTATGGGAGACCTTCTGAGAACAACAAATCTTCTACTCCTCCTGAGATAGTTTATGATGGTGCCTTTGTACAGGATTCTACACCATTAGAATATGAAGATGAGGAAAGAGCTATTAAAGCTTGGCTTTGCAAAGGAAAGAACATATCTGAACAAACTACCCCAGCTCGTGAACTAAATCCCAATAGTAAAGGTCTTAAGATTATGAAACGCTTTGGGTACAAAGGGAGTGGCCCAATAGGGGTGAATGGTAATGGGTTAGTTGAACCTATTAAAGCTACGGGTCAAAAGATGAAAGACACAATAGGGTTAGGCTTCAAGAAGATCCCGTTCCATCTAGGGATTAACAAATTTGTGCCAAAATTGGATCCTTCACCAGAACCTGAAGGCATAGCTATAGTCGACACCGTAGAAGATAGCTCCGATGAGGATTGCTTTCCTTATCCCATTCCTCCAGACTTGGCATCATTCTTTGCTGAGCCAAATAATTTTGTACCATATGCCAGTACAGTCAAGAATGATAGCGATTCTGATAAAACCACTCCATTTGATGCACTAACCTATGAACAATGGAAAGTGTTACAAGAACCTAATTTCCAAGGTGAGCGGTACATACCGCCAGAATTTCAAGAGCAGTTGGCACAAGAATAGGCTGGTGTCACAAGAACCCCCAATCCTTCATGGTGCAAACATCCTAGTCAGAGTTCGGACATAGATTCTCATGAATATGAGTTTGACAGTTTGTTAGAAGGATCCTATGAAAAGATTCTCAACGTAAGTGAGGGGTCTAATGAAAGTTCTAATGAGTCTAAGTCCATAAATGTTAACATGTCTTCTACTTCGGTTGTTAGGAGTCAAAAGGATTCAAATACACCTTTGGATGAGATCGATTTAGCTCTCAGCTTAGTATTCAACGCTTTCGATGACTATACTGTGAATGCACTTGAACCTGCCACTTCTCTCTCACTCCAACATCCCAAGCTAATAGAATGGAATTCCCCTACCTCATCCAATGAAGTCCTTACATTCTAGAATGACTATGCTCTAGCCTGCTACCTTCACATTGTCGAACCTGTAACGTCCTCCACTAGTGAAGAAAGTGTCAACATGACCAAGGCTGATATCAAGTATCTTAGTCATAAAACCAAAAGAAGAAAAAATAGGTGCTATGATGGTGAAAACCACATTGTGGCAGTGTCAGAGCCAAAAAAAGTAAAAAGAAAAGGCGTATTCGAAGGTGAAAACCTCTATGAGGCGCCTGAGGATAAGATACTTGATGCACTTTCGAGTCATTTCCAGGAATGCTCATCAATGCTAATTGAGCCAACTAAGCCAGTAAATCTAGGTACAAAAGAATATCCACACATCATTCATGTGGATAAGTCATTATCTGTAGAAGAACTCAAGGAATTCACAGATTTCTTCAAGGAGAAAAAGATAAATTTTGCATGGACATACTCTGACATGCCTGGTGTAGATCATGATCTTATCATGCATCACTTATCAATAGCTCCAGGTGTGAAACCAGTCAAGCAAAAACTTAGGAAGATGCATCCACATGTGGATTTACTTGTCAAGGAAGAGTTGGAGAAACTTCTAAAAGTTGGGTTCATCAGAGCCATTGATTATGTAGAATGGATCTCCAACATAGTTCCAGTATCAAAGCATGATAAATCTATCAGAGTTTGCACCAACTTTAGGGACTTGAATAAGGCATGTCCAAAAGATGATTTTCCACTTCCCAACATTGATATGATTGTGGATATGACAGCGGGATATGAAATGTACTCCCTTATGCATGGTTTCTCTGGATATAACCAAATCAAAATTGTGCCAGAAGACCAAGAAAAGATTGCTTTCACTTGTGCATGGGGTACTTTCTGCTGGAATGTTATGCCTTTTGGTCTAAAGAATGTTGGAGTTACTTATCAAAGAGCTATCACTACCATATTTCATGACATGATGCATAAAATAATGGAGGACTATGTGGATGACACGCTTGCTAAAGTATGGATAGGAAAGCACATCTTACTGATCTAGGCCCTATACTAGATCGTATGGAAAAATTCAGCCTACGTCTTAACCCTAAGAAATGTGATTTTAGGGTAACTTTAGGAAAATTGCTTGGTTATATCACTCCACGAAAGGAATCAAGGTGGATCCTACAAAGGTGCAAGCTATCATGGAAATGCCTCCACCTCACAATATCAAACAAATTAGATGTCTTCAAGGTCAGCTTCAATCTATCTGGTGCTTCATCTCGTAGCTAGCTGACAAGTCACAACCATTTACTAAAACTCTACATAAAGGTGTGACCTATGAATGGAACAAAGAATGTGAACAAGGATTTCAACAGATCAAACAATATCTAGCCAATCCACCTATATTAATGCCTCCTATTCATGGGAAGATATGGATCTTATACATCTCAGCTACAGAAACATCTTTGGGTGCTCTATTGGCCAAAGAAGATCAAAATAATAAAGAAAGAGAAATTTATTACATCAGCAGAACATTGGTCTCTTATGAAATGAATTATTAATAATTGAGAAAGCTTGCTTAGCAGTGGTGTTTTCTTCTCAAAATTTATGACACTACATGCTTGCTCACACTACAAGGCTCATCATGAAAATTGATCCATTAAAATACTTTCTCATTAAAGCTACCCTCACAGGTAGACTAGCTAAATGGGTCATGCTCCTTAGTGAATTTGATATTGAATATGTTGAGAGAAAAGTTATCAAAGGGAAAGTGATTGCAGATCAGTTAGTTGAGGCACCTACTACAGATCATCGACCATTAAAAATTGAATTCCCAGATGAGTCCATCATGCTTCTCACACATCAGACATGAACCATGTTCTTTGATGGATCATTCACCCAACAGGGGTCAGGTGTTGGAATTTTGTTCATTACACCTCAGCAGTATTCATTACCAAAGGCATATAAAATGATGTTTCCTTGCACAAATAACACTGCTGAGTATGAAGCTTTGGTTAATGGGTTAAAGATCGCTATTGAATGGCGTGTTGATGAGCTAAAGGTATTTGGAGACTCATAGTTGGTTATCAATCAAGTGAATGATATCTATGAAACAAAGGATGAAAAATTGGTGCCCTATAAAAAGATGGTTGATTATCTTAAGAAATACTTTGCACATGTTACATTCCAAAAATTTCCAAGGGCGGATAATAAAGCAGCTGATTCCATGGCCACTCTGGCTTCTATGTTACAAATGCCAGAAAATGATTTCAAACATGAATTCCTAGTGGAGACATTATGCTACCCTGCCTATGATTCCCCTGACTCCCAGATGATCTATTCAGTCATTGGACATGACTCATCCCGCTACCACCATATCTACTCTTATCTTCATGACCAAATTATTCCTGACACATATACTTGAAATGAGAAATGTCACTTAATCCACAGTGCTTCACAGTTTGTCATCATAGATAACGACTTTTATAGACAAGGTCTAGACGGTACCCTCCTTAGGTGTTTAGAACCTGATGAGTCAAAGCGTGCATTAGAAGAGGTACATGAAGGTGTCTGTGAGTCTCACTCAAATGATTTGACACTATCTCGTAAACTTATTAGAGCTGGTTACTATTGGCCAGATATGGAGAAAGAAGCTACACAGTTTGCTAAGTCTTGTAAACATTGTCAACTACATACTAATCTGATTCATGCTCCAGCCAAGGAGCTTATTCCCTTCATTACTTTCTGGCCATTTCAACAGTGGGCCTTTGACTTAGTGGGTCAGATATATCCTTCTTCTTTGAGAGGACATAAATACGTTATTATTGCTATATATTATTTTACCAAATGGGTTGAGGCAGTACCTCTCAGTGTAGCTGATGGCAAGTTTGTAGCCATGTTTATACTAAACTACATCATCTATAGATATGGTGTACCCTCATCAATAATCACTAACAATGGGGGTAAATTCAAGAACAAAGATCTGACAAATTTGTGCACTAAGTTCAAGATTATTCAGCACTGGTCTTCTATCTATTATCCCCAGGGTAATGGACAGGCTGAAGCTTCAAACAAGACAATTCTCAAGATCCTACACTGTACAGTACACAAATCTAGACGAGACTGGCATCTCCAAATTAATCCATCTTTATGGGATTATCGCACCAATATACAAACACCAACAGGGGCCACGCCCTTTGCTCTAGTTTATGGTGTGGATGCGGTGCTGCCTATTGAGGTTGAGATTCCTACCTTGCGAGTCTCTCTGAAGGGCCTCATTACTGATGATGATATCAGAATATCTCAACTACAAGAGCTTGAACTACTGGATGAACGTTAGAAAGTGGCGTTTGATCATCTCCGAGCATATCAGAAAAGAATATATAAGAGCTATAACAAGAAGGTTAGACCAAGAGACTTCCAAATGGGTGACCTCGTCCTAAGAGAGAACCCTAAGAATCAACAACAGCAGATCCAGAAATGAAAATTTGAGCCAAACTGGCTTGGTCCATATGTTATCACTACAGTATTTAGGTCTGGTGCTTATCATCTTTCCACCATAGAGGGGGAACAACTCAAAGAGCCTATCAGCGCTCTTCATCTAAAAAAGTTTTACGGTTGAAATGTCTTCTTAATGCTTATGTACATACTCTATTCTGAGAAAATCCTAAAAATTGCAAAATGTCCTGAAAAATGATCATCTTAGTGAAAACCTGGCAAACAGGCGCTTTGATATATCTATTATCCTTGTGAAAACCTGGTAAACAGGCACCTTGATAATACCAAAAAAATTGAAAAATCAAAAAACACAAAAACATTGAAAAAAAGAAAACAAATACAAAAAATTTGAAAAAATGAAAATACAAAAAAATGAGAAAAAGAGAAAAATGTGTCATTGATGAAAACCTGGTAAACAAGCGTCATGGTAGCAAAAATATAATTTCTGCCAAGATGGTGAAAACCTGGTAAACAGGTGCCTCATGTTCCACAATGCTCTATCTATTGCGACATCTCTTGGCTTTCTTACAGTTTACTTTCCTACTCTAGTTGCTTTCTCGCTTTAGTCTGCTTTCCTGCTTTAGTTTGCTCATGCATTTTCTCTCAGTCATCTTTGAGATTTTGCTTGAATTCACATGGATTGAAACTAGTCACACTCGGGGGCATCTTCCTAGTCTAGGGGGCATTGTCCTCTCTTTTGGAGTCTCTCTCCTCTCCACATCAGTCACCAGTGGTTCTGACTGAGTCTGCCTGTTGATGCCTAGATCTCACATTGATCTTTATGCTTGAGAATCTCTTTCATGTCAGTCACCAGTGGTTCTCACTGTGTCTGTCTATTGTCACTATATTACTGAGATTTCTCACATCAACTTGCTATCTGCATGTTTGACTTTAATCCGTTCAGTACTTGGGGGTATGGCTCCCCACTTTGATCGCATCTTTGGTTTACACTCGAGTCAGTAATCTTGTCAATTCTAAAGGACAACTCTCTACTGGCACAAACTGGTGTTTATCAACACCCCAATCAAACAGTGTTTTTCAATACTCTCTTTGGACACATCTATTTTTTTTCAACACACATTGGATATTGCATACGTAAACATCTCTCGATAACAATCAAACACAATGCACTCACAAGAACAACAGTGTTTTTCAACACCCCAAACACATGCACATTCAAAAACTTTGAAACATGCTGAGCTATGATTGAATCTTTCTTTGTATGATGTCTGTTCTCATGGTTTTCATTGAAACTTTCTTTGACTACTACTTGTGGGTGTGGTTTCAATGATCTAAAAGCGTCAAATAAATAGGGTATATGTGATAAGAGCTTCGGCATTAAGGTGGAAAAACCTCACATCCCTTGATCTTGTTTATTTTTATGCCAAGGGGAGGTCGGAACTATCTCCTTGACTATTATTTCTATGTTTTTTTACTTGTGTACTCTTACTATATCAAACTAGAAATAATGTTCAGGTTGTCTTGGCTTTTGTTCCCTGATGCTTACATTTGTTTCCTACATTTTATCCGATGAAAGTCATATTCATATCCTTATGGTCGCAGTGGCACCAGTAAGGATTGTATTGACTCTAATGTTCTAAAGTACTCAATGATGATAATTACGCGATGATTCCAACAACCAAGTCCTAGGGTTGCATTTAGCTTAGGCTTGCATTCGCATTTTAGGCTTGCATCGTGATAGTTTTGGTGCTATCTTCATGGTCTTCTCATTCTTCGAAGGTCCACATCTTTTGTCCTAGATTCCTCTCGACTGCACAAGTGTTCGGTCCTCACTCTAAATCTTCATTCGTATTCTTTTGGTTAGTACCTGTTGTATATTGTAATATCCTGCATGAGATTATTAGTACCATTGCATTCATTGCATTACATTCATTTCCAAAAGTGCATTTCCATACATTCATGTGCATTTATATATATCCATAAACATGTGCATCTATTATAAGCATAAATCAAATCATACATAGCATTTATCCATCTAAACATCTATCATTGCATTACATTCATAGCATTTATCAATGAAACATGTGCATAAACATTGGCATATTCATCCATGGCATACATTTCTACATCTAACCATATAAGAAAAATATCACAAGACATACAAATCTAAAGCAATATCTGAACAAGTACAATGATGCCAAAACTGAGCTCATATATATATGTCAATCGGTCAAATGTACAAGGGTGCTACTCAAGCACAATATATCAAAATGGTGGTGTAATGCATATCAATATGTCTCATCTAGCCGCTTCCACCTGGAGGAGGTGGAGGAGGTGGAGGAGGTGGCATGCTCTACTGCTGAGGAGGTTCCTGTGGAGGTGGTCCCTGTGGAGCGGCCTGTGCCCCAGCATACTCTGAAAATGGCTGAACCTGATCTGCTGCCTCAAGAACTGTAATTGTGTAAGCGGAATAGTAATGGGCTGCCTGAGAAGCCTCGTATCTCATCTCTATCTAAGATCTAGCTAGTGCCTCCTGTAACCCTTGGATCTCTCAATCTCTCTTGGCCACTTGGGTTTCTTGAATGATCACCTGTGTGTGGGAATCATCCCGCTCCCTCTGTACTTGTCTCACCCTCTCTCAGAGCCTTTGGAGAGCCTCATGTAACTGGGCTACCTGTCCACCTGTCTATGGGTCGACCATAATAGTATCAGCCATGATGGTATCCTCACCCTGCTCAGTAGACCTCTCCTAAGTGTCACTTCTCCTGGCACCTGCATCTGACCCCATAGGTCTAGTGGGGATAGGAATCTCCATAGTCCTTGGTCGTACTACCCTCTCCTGCTATTGTAATGGTGGCTGTTGTACCTGCTACTATAATGGTGGTTGTTGTGCCTACTTCTGTGGTGGTGATTGTACCACCTATTGTACATGAGGGCCCAAGCCAACAAGATCTATGTACCTAGGGAATGGGTATGCTAATATATGATCCCTGTATGCAGGAGTCACCCCTGCATTCATCACCCCTACCATTTAATCCCACCTAGCTGGTAGTACGCATGCATCTATCATGCTTCAGCCTCTGTCCAACTGCCTCTGCCAGCCCTTCTTTGTCTCATCGACAAATCGGGTGTAAGTACAATACTCCTGCGAGACATCCTGAGGTCTCCCAAACTGTCACAATACTCATGTCAATAGAAATCGCTCAATAACACTGATGGTACACCCAATCAAAGGACACAAACAAAACATATATGACAGCTCATATTGTGTGTCATCCCATACCTTCGTAGCTATCTAGGGTTGCCATATGACTGCTGCCATATAATATATCTGAGCTCGCCACTGATCGGTCTTACCCAGTGCTGGCTAAGTCATGGGACCTGTGTACCTATATATATACGGATCCAAGGGCTATCATGTGTCATGGAAAATTGGCCTACATATGGGAAGGTTCTCCCAAGCCCAGATCTGTAAAATGATGAATCCTGCCACTATAGTCTGTGCAACTTGATACACAATCTTGTGCATCTCGTGATACATCTATGCGAGCATACACTTGCCCCATCTGAAAGTCACTGCGGGTGTAGCTAACATCCTCTATAGCATGCCTCCCCAACCGCACTCCAATTCGTGTTGACCTTGATCGAGAACCAAGTGGAAACTCAAGAAAAGCACCAAGACAATCGCCAGTGGGTGATCTACGCCATAGAGGCTCGTCAAATCCTCCCAAGAGATGGCCTGACCCATCAATAGATCTTCCCGAAAGACTACTCTCAATGCCAGTGTACCTGCTCTGGGTTGGGTATCATACTCTACATGAGCCCCGTGAAATGGTACTCTCAGGATCCTGTAAATGTCCTCAGGAGTGATTGTCATCTCCCCCTGCAGCAAATGGAATGTGTTCATCTCTGAATGGAAACACTTGACCAGTGCACCCAATAGACCATGATTTACTTGAATATCGGGTGCATCATGAAGGTATGACAATCTGAGCCCGTTGATATGGGCACCATCAGCATCTGAAAGTCTCTGCAGTAGCTCACCCATGACAGGATGCTACGACTAGAACACGATATCAGGGAAGTCAACCTGCAAAGCAAGTGACGAAATTGGATCAGTACCTCAACATGATGATCTTTCAAAGCAATGACAGCAAATACAACTATGGACCTATCCTAAACACAGTTTTGAGGCATTGTAACTAGCTGACTCTGCGACATAACAAGCAACAACTTTTTGAACTGAGTAAGATTCCCATGCGAGGAAACTCTTTTCCCACGCGATCTTTCTACCTCGTGCGAGATAGGATCTCTTCTCACGTGAGATTCCTAAAATCTCATGTGATATGGCCGCACACTTAGCGCAAGCACGTGGAAGGGACCCGCGTGAGGAATCCCTGACCTGCACAAGGAATCTGATTTCTCGCATGAGAGGAGACCTAGGCTGGTGTGAGGGAACTATTTCCTCACGCAAGATTGGACGCAACAGACCCTAAAAGCTTTAAAAACATGCTAAAAGGATCTAAAATTAATAAAAATTTGAAATGCAGGATAATGTTTTGATTACTTACAGGTGTGTCATACTTCGGTAGCCGATTGTGTTGTTAAGAGTGCTCGAATCGGTGTGTATGCACAGGAATACTATCAATGTCAGCTAAAGCTCTTGCCATCGCTAAAGTCAAAGGTGAATAATGATTTGAAAATGACCCCTCCGAGCCTTATATAGCTTTTGACCTAATTTTCAAAAGTGCTCTATTTTCTGTGAAAATTGCACCCTTGGCTAAATGGACCATTCTAGATCCATTTTTGTGATCAAAATCAAAATCTGACACTCCTAAGCAGCTCAAAATCACATTTTAAAATTTTAGGACCGATGCGATCGGACGCTTGTGCAGTCAATTTTCTGACATCTCTTTCTTGTCAGAATTATCTCTCATTATCATTTTCTTGGCTTCTGTGCTCTTTTCATCAAAGTCAACTCTAGTCAATTTTGGTCAAACTTGGTCAACTATGGTCAAACCTAGTCAACAGGACCTCCTGATCACTCCAAATTGATTCTGCCTTCTCTTGATCTATCTCTGATATCTCTGGATCTTTGATCTTATTTCTATTTATGATTTCTCGCTCTTAATCATCATTATGACGTGTCATCTTTTGATTTTGCTCCCATGGGGGCAGGATGATTGCATCATTAAATCTTCCCACATCATTCTCGAATTAGTCTGATCTGAATCAAAATTCCCCATCGCTAGGGGCATCTCATCACTTGGGACATATTCAGTTTTTCGTACCTTATGGTCGAAATTGGATATTCTATGATCTTGAATCTCTAGGGGCATCTTGATGTCTCGCATCTTGTCATCTATCTTTCTAGGTATCTAAGCAATCTAACTTGGATCCTCAAGGATCAAGCTTCATTTTGGAGATCATTCTTTAAATCTTATAAGGTATTGGGGCAATCTAACCCTAATTCCTGGAAGTTATGCTTCGTTCTGAAGATGGCTCTCAAAATCTCTTTAGACCGTTATCTAGGAAACCTAACCTGGATCTCAGAGGGCTAACCTTTGTATTGGGGCAATCTAACCCTAATTCTGGAGATATTCCTAAATCTTCATCAGCTATCAGTGGATATTGGGACAATCTAACCCCGATTCTGATCTTCTCTCGGATGGTTCTGCTTCTCGATCTGATCGGTGTCTTGGTAAACTAACCTAGACTTCTGAAATCTTCATCTTCACATCAGACTATTCTTTGAATCAATGCGCTGCTCGCACATCAATTCAAAGAGAGGGCAAAATGTAACACCCCAAAATTGGCACCTCACAATTCTAATCAATTTTGGTGCATTTTCTCATCATCAAAGTCCTATTGTACTAAGCAAATTCTCTTCCTAATTGACTTTAATTGACTTGGTCTCAAATGCAAAAAACCTGAATTTGCATAAATCTCACATTATATTTAATTCCTAAATTATCAAGGTTTATTAGCTAAAAATCCCTATGATTAATTAATTTAATTCTAAAGTCCTAAGTGCTTTTAAATTAAATTAATTCCACCCCCTTTAGCTAATATACATCAAAAGGAATTAAAAGAATTATTTGCTTATTTGAGTGAATTATCCTCAAAAGGAATTCCATAATTCCATATGAAAAGTCACTCATGTGGCAATAATTCATTCTTTTAATTGAATAATTCCTTCAAAAATTGTCTCACCTTCCTCCATAGAGATGAAGAGTCAGCCATTTCTTTTCAAGAAACTCTTCATCCCCTTCTCAGGTTGTTCTATGTTATGGGCCTCATTTTCTTCATTTGGGAGGATGAATTAGAGAGCATCAAAACTATAGTTAATTTTATCTTGCTTTTATCATCTTTTCAAGATTTATTGCATAATTAGCTTTAGTTTCAGTTGGATTAGTAACATGTTGCATCTTAATATAGTTTTTTTACATATCTAATAGCTCAATTCTATCATCTTTTCAAGCTTTCTAGATTAAATATGCATTTCAATTCTTAGATTGTAATTGTATCTCATAACAAATAGTTTCAATTTCAAGATTTTATCATGCTTTAAAAATCCTCCATTTTAGCAATGGTCAAGGTTGTTGGCTCTCGTTCTGAGAGTAAATTCAAAAACCCCAACTAAATAGGAGGCAACAGGTCGCTTTAATCAAGTTTTTGAAATGGACAGTTCATGTTCATCTTTGCAAATTTGATGATTGAGTAAGGACCATGTTGTGTTTGTGCATGATTTAGAGGTCACTTTCAAGCACACATAGTGGGCCTCTGATTTAGCAGTACACTTCAACACGGTCATTGTACTTCAGTTGCATATAGAAATGAATATTGATTAATTCACCTTGCATATCTGAAAGAGTCGACCTATTTCCTTCTAGAAGGCAGGAGTATGAGATTGCTCAGATCATTGCAAGCTCAGTGACTACACTGAAGACCTAAATGAAGGATTTTAAGCTATGATAAATTATCTAAGATGATATGCAGATGCAGTTTGTTGTTCATCCAAGCTACTTAATATTGATTTTAGAAGCACCAAATTGAAAAGTGAAAGATTCTTTTTAAAACCCAAATTGAATGTGCTCTAATGATTAGATTTGCAAGCTTGAAATTAAAACAACAATGCTAAATGATAAATGCTAAGAAAAGAGAAGAAAATGCAATATAGTAACATTAGAAGAAAGTTAGGGATCCTTTGTGAAGGAAAAGAGTTTCCCTTTTATAGAAATCTCTCTCAAATCAACGGTCGAGATCGAACAAAAGGAGTGGCTCAGATTCGATTGAAGAAGCACAATCCATGTGAAAGTGATTTGATTGGTCGAGAGAGTCAGTTGACTAAACTGACTAATCAGTTGTTTTAGAAAATTCCATATTCAGTTTTCAATTAACTGAAATGTTTCCAAAATGATAAACAGATGAGAATCAATTAACTGAGTGGAACTGGATTGGTTCCATTTTGATAATCAGTCAACTGAATTTGATGATGTCATATGCATTTTTAATAAATTAAGTGATTTTGAATGCACATTTATGTTTTTTATAATTAATTTAATTCCTTTTTTATTTAATTGACAATTTAGTATTTTTATTTAATTAATATGTCATCATATCAATTAAATAATAGTATAAAGTTTATTTGCCAATGTAATGTGATTTTAGGAATTAATTAATTAATCAAGTAAGATGAATAATTAGGACCTAGGGTTTAGGTCATATCATTTTGAATTTGATAATTGCCTATTTGATTTAGGACTTAGGGTTAATCAAGATTAGGGTTTCTTGATTAAATGTTGAGATTGGGGGTCTAGGGATTAGGTGACCATTTTTAGGTGATTACATGTATACTTCTTCATTATGAAATGCAAATGGTTTTTGAACTTCAACTACAAGAAAAACCGTCCTTCTACCAATAGTGACAAACAAAATCCAAATTTGTTATTTTATCAAACTTATAGAATTTTAATTGCTATACTTTTTTTGGAAATGGACACAGTTGAAACTTTACTAAAATGGAATATAATTGGTCTTTTTAAAAAATGCCACAAATTTTCCTACATATACTACATTTAATTAGTTACACTTACAATTAAGGTTCCAGCAAATAAAATATTTCTTTTTATTCTATGTAGATTACCTTATATATTTTATGTACACAATTTACATTTATATTTTTCTATTGCTCTTGTCATTGTATCATTTGAAAAAAAAAATGTATTGAACTACTTTTTCAATTCTGTCAAAATATTATTTCTTTATCCCTGATTAATACAGTAGGGTTGGTGGTTCCTATAACCCCATTATGAGCCCATCTAATTTCTTAATTGAACTAGAACAAACAAATGGCCGTAAGGTGAATTTTCACCATTGAATGATTACATTAACTTATTGTATTTACCTTTTTTAATTACGTGAGAGATGTTGGAAATATACATTTTTGTAACATATGATCTATTATTCATATACTTAACCACATTATATGGGATATTATACACAATTTATATTGCTTCTTAATGTATGATTACTTTAATGCTACTAACAAAAGAAAATTATATTCCTATTTAACACTATTCAAAATTATAATTAAACATTTGTGACACACCATAGACATATAACAAAATAAAATTAACATAGGAAAAAAGGCGTAACCATTGCACACTCAGGTGTGATTGCTAATATTAATTCACTTTCATAACAAGAACATTACTTCCTGATAGGAAGAGTGATTATGATAACTTCTAAAGGCTTCTAAGATTAGTTACTTAATTTTGTTTTAACCTGTCATTAGTGATAGGGTAAATCTTATATCAGTAGGAATGTATTTTGTGTTTTTGCGAGTTTTCAAAGAAATTGTGTGGAAATAAATATTTATATTTTTTTGTTTAAAATGAATTGTTTGGTATAAATATAATTATCATAGCTTGAGTTTTGAATTATGAACTTCTTCACTTAAACATGCAAGTTTTACATTTTTTTGTTTAAGTTGATTGAGCATTTTTATTTTTAATGATAATGCATTCTTGTATGTATTTAAGACAATGAGCATTTTGTAGAAATGTGTATTATTATACTATTGCATTCATTTTCTCTTGAGGGTACACCCTTCCCTTAATTAAAGAGAAGAAGTTTGTTTCTATTTTTTTTTTATCTTTGTTTTCAATGTTATCTTGATGATATTTTAGTTATATGCTTAAATACAAGGGTACAATTATTGCCCCTTACATGTCATGGAAGTTATGATTTGGATATTGATATGCATGAGTGGTTGATTTTATTTTTCTATGGAAGGGTGTCGAATGTGGACTATCAGGGAAGGATACAAAATGTTTGTGCTTATGTAAACCTATCTCCCAGGAAACTAGTCTATTTTATGCTCTGGCCAAAATGATGTTGCATATTTTAAAACTATGTATATGCTTTTGTAATTTCTCCCTACCAAATCATTATTTAGATATTGCAATGTCATGGGTGAATTATAGTTATGTCACAATGTTGCACCAGATCCATTTGACCTGCAGTTTTGAGTTGCTAGGTTCCTTGAGTAGGGTCGGGAGCTCAACCTTTCATGTTGAGCATTGGAGGAGCTAAACACTTCGTGGATGGACAAAAACATTGTCTAGACCCCGTTCCCATCTCAATTACACTAGATGGAGAGTAGTTTGAAGCTTCAAGAGACATGAATGAACACAATATCTCTTCATCGTGTGTTGATGAATTCAACCTCTTGGTCGTCTATGTATCTCTTATATGATTTATTACTTGATGTATCAACAAGTTGGTCAAAATTTATTATTAGTTTTCTTATCAAATGTATCGACAAGTTTGTCAAAAATATTATTTGATTATGATGTATTATCTCTTTTTGAGAAAACAATATAATTATTTGATTAATATAAATTCATTCTATGTCAACTATGTGATTTTTGCATTTATTTCAGAAATTAAATCTTATGTGGGATTCTAGTCCTTACACTAGGTTTACGAATAAATTGAAATAATGATATAACTTGATGTAATGTAGAATGATAAAAATATTTAAACTATATAAACTAAAAGAGTAGGTCACTGAGACCAAGTGATAGGCTCCACAAGCTCTCTATCCACGACGCATGTGCAAGTAAAAGGCTATAATATGGATTCAAGATGCCAACACAACATGCACTCGTCCTGTACAGACAAGGTACAAGAGTCTGACCAAAAAGGTACAAGGTGAATTAATAACTAAACATAATATTAACTAAGCTAAGAATGAAAACAATAAATACATAATAATAGGAATATAATACTTCAGTAACTAAGAAGGAATGAGAAGAGGTTACAACCCTCCAATGATGAAGACCCTTGGTGTGCTACTCCATTCTCCTCTTTAGATTTGCACACAAAGTGACAAGAAAATGTTGGGACTATTGTTTTAGAGGACCACCAAAGTCAAAACCCTATTTTGGTGTTTCCGCATCCATGGATAGCCAATATATATATATA
>MU227963.1:526051-536875 GCA_018584345.1 Thuja plicata | reverse complement strand
TATATATATATAATCTGATGACAATGATAATGGATACAAGATAAATTATAAAATAGATAGTATTGATATGCTACTTCAAAATCAATGAAATAAAATGCATGTGAGATAGAAATATGACTGACTTTGATGCCAAGAATTCAAAGATCACTTGGAATGAAGGCAAGAGAAAGGCTGACATTTGGTATGCAATGGAGATGATAAAAACTAGCAGTATAGAATCATAAGCTCGATCGAGAAGCTCAAGAGAATATGTAATGACCAAGAATATTGTAAGAACAATCATGAATCTTGTGACAACAAACAATAAGATACAAAATGGAGCCAAAGGGAGGTTTAAACCAACTCAGAAGATTCTTGACATTCATAGATTTCCAAAGGAGACATTACATTGCCAGGGATAATAGGTGTAACACTCCAAAAACCATCTTCAAATTGAAGATTCACGAGAAAAGTGTACATTGCACAAATATTTTTGTTGTGCATGTTTCAAAAAAATCAAAACAATCCTCATGGTTAGGAATTCAAACAAAATGTGGTGAATAGGCAAGTATGTGAAGTGGAAGCATAAGTCTAGATTTTAGTTTGGCTAAAGCGAAGGCTCCATGCACCATGGAATTGCATGGGTTTCTATTTAAGACATTACACCAACCGCAAAAAAAGGCTATAATGTAGTAAAAGTTGTTGTTAAGTAACAAAATAAGGTTGAATATTTGATTTCTAATGGAAGATGAAATACGAGTAAGGTTATTTGTACAAATAGTTGTTAATGGAAGAGAAAAAATGAGGAATACAGTAGTATGATCAACATTGTAAACTGTGCAGGTTCCCTAACAAAGCTTAAACAAGTAGAATTACAAATATATAAATTTCTAGAGAAAGCTCATACATGTAATGCAAATATCAATTTGACTTTTTGTTGGTAAAAAAAATGTCACTTTCAAAATCTTATGTATTTTGGCCCAATGGAAATAGCGAGAAACTATTTCTCAACAGTTGGAGAGATCGCCTTGATGATCTTCCTTTGTTTGTAGAGGGGCAGTTCCCTCACATGATCTATTTTTTGTATTTTCAGATAAATAACATAAAGTAAAAAGAGGTATTTTCTCTAGAGATCTTTGATAACAAACAAATATCAAGGATCACATAATATATTTAATTCCACAATAAAGATTCTAGACTACACTTGAAGATCTTTAATGTTGAGATATGATTTGAAGTATTTCACACACACGTGACTAAGATACCAAAGGAAAGCGTGTGAAGAAATGACAATAGCCTCTATTCCTTGGAGAAAATTTAGAAAATGATAGTAGTATTTTCATATGAGAAATACTAATTCAACTCACAAATACACAACATATTTGGTACAACTCCCAAAAATGCCTTATATTCATTCAAAATGAAGTTATACTCGTTCACAAAAAAAAAAATATCTCCAAATCATAAAATTCCCCTTTAAAAAAAGTCCTTTTACATGACCTTCTCATTACATTTAAAGACTTCTTTACCATAACTAACTCTAGGTTAGTAACTACCAAAAATTAGAGTTTGGAAGTTATGAACACATTTTATAACTAACTCCATCTTATGTAGTTTCTAACTTTTAAAACCCAACCTTAACCAAGGTAAAGTTAAGATCCTAACCAGAACCAAAATCAATCCTAAAGTTGCCACTTTACAAAATATACAAGTAAGAACCCAAAACAACAACTTTAGTCGACTTGTTCATATACATTATTAAGATTGTCTTTTAAGTGCTTGCAATAGTATCTCTTGATGCATCTCTTTGACTGGTAGATTGTGGTTGTGACATTATTTCTATGTATGCCCTAAATGACTTAATTACCTAAGCTAGTGACTTGTTTTTTATAATAATTAAACTCTTCATTTTTAGCTTGCATTTGTCATGATCTCACTGCACCTCATCCAAATCCTTGTTGTATCCTGACAAGTAAAAGATACATGAATATAACCCAATTGAGAATACACTTAACCCCATCATAACATCAACACCTGAACATTTCTTGTCATTAAGTTCAGAATCAATTTTTAATTCCACACTTTTCAAAACAGCAGGCATGTCTGGATCTTGTGTTTGCTCATTAATTAGAATATCTTCAATAATTGTTGGCAAATTACACAAAGCTTTGGTTTTGAGTTGTTTACAAGTTCTTAATATTTTTTCCTGCTCACTTGTTAGTTGATCCATACTTGTGCATTTCCATTCAATTTTTTCCATCCACATTTCAGTTTGTTCATCTTCCTCACATGGGAATAATTTGAGAGATTTGACCGTATTGTTGTCCATTACTTTTGTCTCCTTAAGGTTACTGGTAATTTATCTCCAGAACATTTTTTGTTCTTTAATGGCCTCCAACTCCTTCAGTATTCCTTGTTCTATTTGATTTTCCTTTACATGCATGGTTTTCATATTGTTGAAAAAATTGTATGCTTGTTCATTCATGTGGCTGACCCAGTCTTCTACCATTTTTCCATATGTTTTATGTTTCTAAATGTTCTCAATAGTATTTTTATCCAACTTTTGGCAAGTGATCAATTTTGTATGTGTTACATCACTTTTTGGTTGTCATTTATGGCAACACATCTGGCATATTGATCGATTGATTTGAAGTTAAGTTTTAATAATTCAATTATGGAATCAACTAAGTACAGAAGCAAAAATACACAGGTATTTTGGGTATCGAAGATCGAGATCGATGAGTTATGGTGATCGAGATTAGAGGAAGATATTATGGAGTATGTATGACCTACATCTAAGATCATTTTTATTTTGGTGATGTTTACAGAAAGTTACAGAGAATTGAAGACAAATGACAGTAGCAAAATAGATATACAGAGCAGTTAAACTGACGCAATGATTTGGGTAGTATGACGTGGAATCCTGGAAAGATAAGTTAGATTATGGTTGTGCATAATCTATATTTTGATTATGTAAGAGCACTGACTATGTATTTGATATTTGCATTAATAATTATATTTTGTATTGAGAGCTGACTATGTAATATTTGGTTAAGAGAGCCGACTTGGTGATAAGAAAGATATATATATATATATATGAATAATTTTTGTAGAGCGATGATATGAATTGATGTACTGGATGGAATAAGATATATGTGTGAATGGAAGAGAAGAGGATGATAGAGATCATTGCAGAACTATGACTGAGACTATCTAAGCATTGAAGATGCTTGTTTTGTTCATGACTAAGAATATTTTGTAATAGAAGTATCATTGTTAGAGTTGTAAGCTAAGTTGGCCCCTAACAGGGTGTTGTATACCTTTAACAGGGTTGTATTCCTCTAAAAAGGAATTGTACTATGTAATATTCAGCTCCTGACATGGCTAGGTCTCCTAACAGTGACATTATACTTTAGTGCATGCTTGTGGATACCATCCCCACCGGGGCTTTCCCTTGGCTAGAGTTTCCTCAACAACAAATAATCGTGTTATGAGTACTGTTATATTATCTTATGTTCTTTTGATTTTAGTATGCTTATGTTTTATGTGGAATTGGTTCAAAGTTTATTTTAAATGTTGTAATACTGATTCACCCCCCCCCCTCTCAGTATTACTTAATCCTAACACCAACATGTCTTTAGGATCAACAATTGTTTTTGTAGAAGAGGACTCAAGAGCTGGGAGTGAATCACCTACCACTGATCATAGACATGAAGACAAAGATTGGACATGATGCTTAAGTTGATCCTTAGTTTGTTTATCTTTGTTCTATTGGTCAACTAGAATGTCTGCAGACACCTAAAAATTATGAATTTTACCTTCACGTGTAACCCGACCTAGATCCACTTGAGATATATTATAATCAAATTCATTTGCTTCATTAACATCTTTCTCTGAAATAAGTTGTGAAACTTCAACAAATAATTTGCATGTATCTGGGTTTACTACTAACATGGAATCCACTTTAGTATTTTTCACTTTTGCACCTTTATATACCAAATCAGCAATTGCATCTATCCTTGGTGTTTCCAACTGAATAACCATCTTTTTCTTCCTTTCTAAACTTTGTTACAGTCGGGATGTTGAGAAAGTTACTGATGGTTCTATTATTGTAGGAGTTTTGAAATCATAGGTGAGAGCACATGTTCAATTGTATTATCTATAACTAGGATTCCATGGGTAGTGCTTAGATCATGAGAATATGGAGTGACTACATGAGAACTAAAAGAGTGAATCATTTCATCTATGAATGATGATGATGGCAAGGTGTTTATCTCATGGGCTTCATCTACCATTTACTGTATGGGATTTAGGGTCTTTTCTTTAAGTGTGTACCTCTTCTTTCTAGTTATGGTATTGAGTTCACACATTGAAACTAAATCCACTCTTTTGTTACGATTTTCATCATCATCCCCTCCTTGTGCATTTTGTTGTGAGTTGGTAATGGTAGGTGGATCATGAGTGGTTTTCCTAGATGTTCCTTCTTTTGAATCACTACCTTTAGAGGAATTACCTTTCCATGTTGGTCTAGTAGTCATGGATTCTCTAATTTTCCCCCGCAACCATCTTTCCGTTCTTTAGAAAACATAGAAATTTCTCTCTTTCATATTTTTCAATTATGATAGAGACCAATTAATACAAGGTAATTCCAGTAACTATATTCTTTCAAAATAAAAAGGATCAATTAAATCTACTCCATCTTCTAGCACACCTGTCACATCCCATCCCATTTTGAAATCAATAATCTGTTGGACTATAAATCTCATCCAATCTCTCTTTCTTACCTCAAAGTCATATTCACAATCTTCCCAATAATCTTCCATTTTCGGAAAGTGAAAGTTGTTGATGACCATTATTCAATTGTGTATTGTCATTGATGTTTACACAAGTGTAGTGATGTTTACACAAATATCTAATCCTATTTGAGCAGAGTTAGTTTATGCCAAGCACTCTCGGGCATTGAAGAAGACCAAAGTGATGCACAAAACAAACCCAATATGGGAAAAAACACCAATTGCAACTAGTCACTATTTTTCACTCTTCTGAAGTGAGCCCTATTAGGAGCCAACCCTATTAAAGGTTACAATAACACACTGTTAGGTGTGACCCTGTTAGAGGATTTAATCACCCTGTAAGGAGTGGCCTTGTTAGAGGTCTTCAAACACTTCAATGTAGAAATGTCACCTTGTGAGAGGATTTACAAAAGACTATTAAGTCTACTCTGTAAAGAGATTTTGATCACTACTACAATTGTTAGAGAGTAACAATGGATTGACCTATTTTGAGAAGCAATTGTCTTTGCTGATTCAGATCTCTGCTCTGGCTTTAATTACTTGATCCTCACTAATCAGATATTCTATTGCAGCTCTGTATGTTCTATCCTCAATCAGAATCCCATCGGATTTCGTCTCCACACTTCATGTCATAAACACATATCTTACTTTCTTACTTACACCATATTCAATCCAAACTTGACCTTATATATATATGATAAGACTTGTCAAGTCGGCCTTAATAACCTTCCAAATAATCAATAAAACTTAAGTTTGTCGGCTTCATATCACCAATTTACCATAAAGTGTAAACTGCTATTAGTCGGCTGTTAGTAAAAGCATGACTCGGTTAATACTGAAATCCTTCAATGCCCAACCAACACTGTAATGCCACGTAAAATCTTGGTGTTATCAATGTACATTTTATTTGCTTTATGTTTTATGTTTCTGAAATTAATCACTAAAGGATAATCATAGTTAATATCTTAAAATTTGCTATGTTAACCGAGTGACAGTAGAATATATGTGTTAACCGAGCAACCATGATAAATTTGTTTAAGACATCTAAGGGACTTGGATTTGTTTTTGTGGTAACTGATTCACCCCTCCCCTCTCAGTTACTTAACTCATTTCCAACAAAAGTATCCAGGACCAAGTTTCAAATTATTTTTGACATACCTCCTTCTATCGAATGGAAATCAGTTCTCATAAGAATAAAGAGGAAATTTAACAATGGACCTTAAAATGTTTTGTGCATCCCCTGAAGAATTGCAACTGTATTATCATATGTCAATCGGGAAAGGAATGATATTTACTCCCTTGTTCTTACACTTTTTATTGTATTGACCAATTTGCCTGCAAATCTCTATAAGAACCAATTTATCATCAACAAAGTGGGAGAGCATAAGAGGAACTGTATGAAATAACTTCCATAATTCTTGACAAGGCTAGTTGCTTCTGGAGATATTCAAAGCCCTATGTTTCCCTCCAACTGTCTAGCTGTGAGCATGGTAAAGGCATCATTTACCCCGCAGAAATGTACACATCTCTATTTCAATTGCAGTTGAGTGTAGAAATTATATATTTGAGTTGTTTCATTGTATTCTCCTTTAGGATTAAGGCTTGACCAAGCTTTCATTTTTGCAATCGCATACATGAGCTATGAAGACATATGAAACCTCTGATTTAACCCAAACTGAGTTATCTGGTTATACAAACTATCACGGATTATTTCTCCCCAATCTATAAATTGCCTACCAGTAGTTATTCTACTGATGTATAAAAAAATCCAATTTTGGAAAAACTCAGCACTTTCATTTCCAACCAGCCTATTAAGAAGAACTACCATGTCAGAGATGTCTTCGATGAAGATTGTCCTGTGAAGTGTTTTAGGAAACTGTAATTGGCCTTTCCTTGGAGGATCTAACAAACTCATGGCTATGGTGTTCAAACACTTCTTTTTATTCTGATAAAAATAAGCTTGAGCGCTCTCCTCGAAAATATCTGTAAATTCATTTTTGATGGGTAATCTAAATGAAATGGAAATGGATATAGGGTCAAGTCTTGCCACCACATTATCTTCTGATGTCATAATCTCTCTGGTGTGTGGGTTATATGCTTTCATACACTCTAGGACTCATTTAGATCACTGTACTGCCAATGGATGACTTGTTGCATGTGCTAATCCATTGTCTAGTGTTCGTTAGGCCAATGGTGTTTGGTCTTCTTTGTTCATTGCTTTCCAAAAATCTGCAATATCAATGTGCCCCAACTTTGTATCTGCTAGAAGCGTGCATTTAAGATTTTAGGTTGACTCTTGGCCTTGGTAATTGTAGTTCATTATTTTTGTTTTCAATCACTTTGTATGAAAGCTGAATAAATTACTTCAGGTTTGAGTCAATGATAGAAAGATGAGATGCTATTAAGAAATGAATCTCCCACTTTTTCATATCTTGAATACAATCATTCTTTTCAGCTACATGTCCCTGTTAATAAAATTGTATACATCTTCTTCAAACACCACATGTAATTTCCTTAGTTTATCTAATAAGAGCTTCAATTCAATTACTGATCTTCCATTATGATTGTTATCAAACAATTCTTTTTGTAATATTAATTTGATTTCTTGAATATGGGGACACACTAATGTCTCATTTCATTTTGCCACTTTACCTAACTTTAGAATTTCTTGAAATCATTGTATGTTGTGAGACTGCCTCTCTTTGTAGAATTTCAACAAATAGTTTGTGGGCCTGTCAAAAAATTCATAATCCCTGTATTTGATTCCACATTTTTCGTATATGTTTTCTTGGGCACTTTGATGGATGTTTGTAACCTATGCCGACATTCTCGTTTAGTGATGGAGTGTTGAAAATGATCGTAGAATTTGGATTTATCACTGTCAATTGCATCTAACAACAAGCTTAAGAATTCTTACCAATAAATATGATTTCTACACACTTTCCTTCATGAGATCGTGTGCCTTTAAGTCATTTTGTTGAACAATTAACATGCGGTGTCTATGACTTAATACATCGCATGTATCTGAAGATTATCGCAAATAATTGGCGTGCAACTTATGTACATTCTCATTATTCATTCTTTGGTGGGCTTCTACTCAGAGTAGTTTGTGAGAAAATCCACGAGCTTCCTATGCTTTTACATGTTGCATTTTGTGTCTCCTTTCATGGTTAAATCATATTCGTATGCGCGCGCAAACATTTAGAGGTGAAGGTTGGAACTACTTAATAACAATCAAACCATGCCTTAATTATGACTCATGTCGCCATATTTGGTACTACTATAAAAAAAAAAATGCCTTATATTCATTCAAAATGAAGTTATACTCCTCCACAACAAAAATTTATCGCCAAATCATAAAATTCCCCCTCAAAAAAAGTCCTTTTACATGACCTTGTCATTGCATCTATAGACTTCTTTACCATAACTAACTCTAGGTTAGTAACTACCAAAAGTTGGAGTTTGGAAGTTATGAACACATTTTATAACTAACTCTAACTTATGTAGTTTCTAACTTTTAAAACCCAAACTTAACCAAGGGAAAGTTAAGATCCTAACTAGAACCAAAATCAGTCCTAAAGTTGTCACTTTACAAAATATACAAGTAAGAACCCAAAACAACAACTTTAGTCGACTTGTTCATAAAAATTATTAAGACTGACTTGTAAGTGCTTGCACTAGTATCTCCTGTTGCAGCTCTTTAACTGGTAGATTGTGGTTGTAACATTCTTGCTTTGTATGCCCTAAATGACTTAATTACCTGAGCTAGTGACTTGTTTTTTATAATAATTACACTCTTCATTTTCAGCTTGCATATGTCACGATCTCGCTGCACCTCATCCAAATCCTTGTTATAGTCTGGAAAGTAAAAGATACATGAATCTAATCCAATTGAGAAGACACTTAAACCCATCATAACATCAACACTTGAACATTGCTTGTCATTAAGTTCGGAATCAATTTTTAATTCCACACTTTTCAACATAGAAGGCACGTATGCATCTTATGTTTGCTCATTAATTGGAATATCTTCAATAATTGTTGGAAAATTATCCAAAGCTTTTGTTTTGAGATGTTTACAAGTGCTTAAGATTTTTCCCTGTTATTTGATCCATACTTGTGCATTTCCATTCAATATATTCCAGCCACATGTTGGTTTGTTCATCTTCCTCACTTGGGAATAATTTGAGAGATTTGACCGTAGTGTTATCCATTTCTTTTATCTCCTTAAGGTTACTAGCAATTTCTCTCCATAACATTTGTTGTTCTTTATTAATGGCTTCAAACTCCTTCAATATTCCCTATTCTATTTGAGTTGCCTTTACATACATGGTTTTCATATTGTTGAACAAATTGGATGCTTGTTAATTCATGTGGCTAACCCATTAATCTACTATTTTTCCATATGTTTGATTTTTTTGAATGTTCTCAATAGTATTTTTATCCAACATCCCTTTAGGATCAACAATTGCTTCTATAGAAGAGGACTCAAGAGTTGGGATTGAATCACCTACCACTGATCTCAGACATGAAGACAAAGCCTAGACTTAATGCTTAATTTGATCCTTAGTTTGTTTATCTTTGTTCGATTGTTCAACTAGAATGGTTGCAGACACCTGAAACTTATGAATTGTACCTTTTCATGTAACCTGACCTAGATCCACTTGAGATATATTAAAATCAAATTCATCTGCTTCATTAACATCTTTCTCTAAAATAGGTTGTGCAACTTCAACAAATAAGTTGCATGTAACTGGGTTTACTACTAACATGGAATCCACTTTAGTCTTTTTCACTTTTGCACCTTAATGTACCAAATTAGCAACTGCATCTATGCTTGGTGTTTCCAACTGAATAACCCTCTTTTTCTTCCTTTATAAACTTTGTTGCAGCTAGAAGGTTGAGAAAGTTACTGATGGTTCTATTGTGGTAGGAGTATTCAAAATCATAGGTGAGAGCACCTGTTCAATTGTATTATCTATAACTAGGATTCCATGGGCAGTGCTTAGATCATGAGGATATGGAGTGCCCGGAGGAGAACTAAAAGAGTGAATCATTTCATCTATGAATGATGATGATGATGATGGAAATGTGTTTATCTCATGGGATTAATCTACCATTTCATATATGGGATTGAGGGTCTTTTCTTTAAGTTTGGACCTCTTCTTTCTAGTTATGGGATTGAGTTCACATGTTGAAACTAAATCCACTCTTTTGTTAGGATCTTCATCGTCATCCCCTCCTTGTGCATTTTTTTATGAGTTGGCAATGGTAGGTGGAGCATGAGAGATGGTTGTACTAGATGTGCCTTCTTGTGAATCACTACCTTTAGATGAATTACCTTTCCTTGTTCGTCTAGTAGCTGTGGCTTCTCTAATTTTCCCCTGCAACCATCTTTCCATTCTTTGGACAACATAGAAAGTTCTTTGTTTCAGATTTTTCAATTCTGGTAGAGACCAATTAATACAAGGTAATTCCAGTAACTATATTCTTTTGAAATAAAAATGATCGATTAAATCTACTCCATCTTCCTGCACACTTGTCACATCCCATCCCATTTTGAAATCAATAATCTGCTGGACTGTAAATCTCATCCAATCTCTCTTTCTTACCTTGAATTCATCTTCTCAATCTTCCCAATAATCTTCCATTGTCGGAAAGTGAGACCAAGTTTCAAATTATTTTCAACATACCTCCTATAAAATGGAAATCGGTTCTCATAAAAATAAAGAGTCAATTTAAAAATGAACCTTTCAATGTTTTGTGCATCCCCTGAAGAATTGCAGCTATAGTTGTAGGAATTGCAAACATGCAAATCCACAGACCCCGAATACCTGCATGCAAGAACCTGATACAAAGTAGAAGCAGAAATATGAAAAAGAAGAACTCAGATGTTTACTCAAAATGGGAGAGCAAAAATATCAACTGAATTAATGAAGAGAATTACAAAGTTCGACCTTATAAAGGTGAACAAACCCTAAAACCTAATAGCTAGGATGCGCAATATAATTAATATAAAGTATTAATTATATGCACTTAAGTGAAAGCATAA
>MU227963.1:505750-517317 GCA_018584345.1 Thuja plicata | reverse complement strand
GATATGATTGAAGACAGGAATAAGGCACTTATATTTGGCTGACTATAATTGTATTGACCATTGCTGTAAGTTTTATTGCCGTGAATATATTATTCAGCATGTTGTGGTGATTATTCCCTGCATTTTTTGGAGTTACTAAGACTTGGAGAACATTTGAGCCTTCTTAATATTGCTGTATTAATCTTTCAATCCATTTGCAAACGGCATTGCTTGAAATATTAATTGTTCAGACGGTTCAGGGTATTCAGCAGCAGACATACGTCTCCCAGTTGTTCACAGGTGCACAAAACAAATGTTTTTTTTTTAGATTATTTTAATGTTATGAGAAGTAGACATAGAATGAAACTCTGTAAACATTATAATCATATACAGTTACATTTCCCTTGTTTGAAAGCTGAATAAATTAGTTCAGGTTTGAATCAATGATAGAAAGATGAGATGCTATTAAGAAATGAATCTCCCACTTTTTTGCATCTTAAATACATTCATTCTTTTCAGCTACATGTCCCCGTTAATAAAACTGTATACATCTTCTTCAAACATCGAATGAAATTTCCTTAGTTTATCTAATGAGAGCTTCAATTCAATTATTAATCTTCCATTATCATTGCTATCGAACAATTCTTTTTGCAATATTAATTTGATTTCTTGAATCTGGAAACATACTAATGTCTCATTTCATTTTGCCAATCTATCTGACTTTGAGATTTCTTGAAATCATTGTATGTTGGTGAGATTGCCTCTGTTTGTAGAATTTCAACAAACAGTTTGTGGGCCCGTCAAATTTTTTTATAATCCCTGTAATTGATTCCACATTTTTTGTATATGTTTTCTTGGGCACTTTGATGGATGTTTGTAACCTATGCCGACATTCTCGTTTAGTGATGTAGTGTTGAAAATGATTGTAGAATTTGGCTTTATCGCTGTCAATTACATCTAACAACAAGCTTACAAAGTCTTTCTAATAAATATAATTTCTACACACTTTCCTTCACGAGATCGCGTGCCTTTAAGGCATTTTGTTGAGCAATTAGCATGCGGTGTCTATGACTTAATACATCGCATGTATCTGAACAGTATGGCAAATAATTGGCGCGCAACTTCTATACATTCTCATTATTCATTCTTTGGTGGGCTTCTAATCATGGTAGTTTGTCAGACCATCCATGAGTTTCCTATGCTTTTACATGTTGCATTTTGTGTCACCTTTCACTATTAAATCATATTCCTATGCTCACACAAACTAATGTTGGCGCTAGTCAATAACAATCAAACCATGCCTTAATTGTGATCGATGTTGCCTCCCTAAAGTTTGACATTCTGTCAAATAATTCATATACTAAGTCTGCAATTATAATATCAGTACTATGTTGCAAGATGGGATGAAGATGGAAACACAAACTTGCGACGCGTGCCTCAAATTTGAGAGTGCACACATTCACTCTCAAATTCTGATTTTGGCCCGCGACGGGGACTAAGCGACTAATGTGACAAGTCAAAGGAATGAGCCTTATATCTGTCAACTGCTCCAACTTCTAAAGTCTTTTTAACAAATCGGTTTTGTGAATACGCGACAATTAACACTTTCTTTTCCATGGGACGCCATTTCCTCGTGGCATTCTGGTCGAACACTTGCAGGAGTTTTGTCGGTCATTCCATATGTAGCATGTACTATATGCCACCTTCAAACTATGCCATGCTCGCTGCCTGCAACGTTGTGATGCCACCAATGTTGATTGGGAAACTTTTCAGTGGGCCATGTTGAGTATTGGGTAGGTGTCTCTAAGATGAAAAGACCCTATTGTTTTAATTTGCGCGAGCATGAAGGTTTAACGTACACATATATTGACCAACTTTATAAGTAGCATGTTCATTTGATTAAAGTGTGTATAACTCTCATCTGCCAACCAGAATACATATATCACTTGCAGTATGGGATACGTTGAAGAATATCTCATTAAATCAAAGATTCTCAAGGCTACCTTGCCCAATATATCTTACACATGTTCTACAATCTTTTAATGAATGAAGGAATTTTAATGACATCCACGAGAGCAACAACCTAGAGGACTAAGAAAGAGCCAACTAAACAGTTTGTTGAAGTTTCTCCAAGTGGACCCTTCTGTTGTGGATCCTCATTAGGAAAGTGGTCGTTTTGTATAAGTTTGCCTCTTCAAAAAGGTCATTCAAACTGTTCACCAGCAAGTTGTCTTCATAATGACTGTGAATGTCCTCATAAGCAGCACACTCCTTGATAAAATGTCACTCTGTTTCAACCACCCCTCTGCTACAAAAATTAAAAGTTCTTTCTTCCCACATTTCTTTGGGAACTTTCCATCTACCAGTTTCGCACCGTAAATGGTGAGAGCTAGTCCTCAACTGAGTAATCAAAATTTTTGCCTTGCCTTTAATTGTGGAACCTAAGTACTTTTTATCGCCATGGTCCCACTTGGGGTAAATTATTTGACATAGTGGGCTTTTTTTTCTGCCTTCCTATTTTATCCACATGGCAGTTTTGAATTTCTCTAATACCCACTTTTTTATCTCAATGTTAGTATCTGGGCACTCATGGGGGTTTATGTTCCATTTGTTTAACCACTTTCTATTTTGTTTCTTCCAAGTCCTTTTTCTTCGTTCCAAATCCTCCGCCACTACCATCCTAGGCCAACGGTGCACACCCATATTACCCAATTTTTTTAAGTAGCATAGCATGCGAATAATTGCTAAGGCTTCAATCAGAAACATACCAACCTCCGCCAAGAGGATCTCATAAGGAACAGTAGACTTGACCTTGAGGTTACTAGTGATAAGATGCTTTTGGATTCTTTCTATCTACCGCCATTTGTGATTTGACATGTTACTCCCCCAAACCTCACACCCATAGAGAATAACCGGAACCACCAACAGACCAAAGAGAGTCTTCCTAGTCTTCCAATCCTACAACTTATCTTTCCTGCATCTATTTTGAAGGAGGTAAGAGGCTTTCCAACCCCCTGTATTCTTTTTGATCTGCATGTCTCCCAACTTAACCTATAGTTGAAATCAACTCCCAAGTACTTGTACTCTTCCACAATCTCTAAAGATTTTCCCTCAAAAAGAAAAGTATGCTGCTGTTTTTTCTTCTTCAAAGAAAAGATCATGATTCTAGTCTTAGAGGCATTAACTTGCATTCTCACCTCTTGGCAAAAAAGCTCCAAATTTTTTCAAATGCTCTCTCAATCGTTGGGCAGACTTTGCAATAAGAATAAGGTCATCCATGTACAAAAGCAACCTCACCACACAACCCGCCAAATGAATGCCATCCTCATTGGCCTTGTTTAACCGCTCCTCCAATTTATCAATGTAGAGTCTAAACAAAGTAGGGGATAAAGGGTGCCCCTATTTGACACCTATGTCACTCCCGAAGCATTCAGACATCAGCAAAAACTTTAGTGGTGATTATTCGCCAATTGGCGAATGTCGCATGTCGGCGACCCCGAAATTGGTGAATATTTTTCACATATTCGTTTGACCCTATCGCCTGACATTTATTAATATTGACCCAAAGCCCGGGCCCATCGCCCATCGGTTTATTTAATTTTTCTATTTCTTACACATTATCGCCAATGGAATATAAATTTTGGTCCCCATAAATTTACAACATTCGCCTATAATTTCTAAGTGACCCCAATTCGACGGCCCATATTCGCCTAGCATTTTACAGACATGTGTCTCTAACTGACGTAATGTAGCCAACTTTATTGATCATGGGAAGGTATTGGACGACCCATAATCACCTCGAAAATAATAAAAGACGTGTTATAATTACGCGAGCTTGCCCAAATATTTGTATACCTAATACCTCCCGCCAAATTTTCTGAATAAGGATTAGTATAAAAACATTCTGATATCTCTATTTTTTATCATAGCAAAGTTTTAGAAGTTTCAGACTATTGAGTGGAACTGTATACTCAAAGTCAATACTGCATTGGCGAGTCGCGACTGCATTGCTGCATTTTAACTGTAGGCAAATGTAAGTGATACTTATTCTATGACTGTGATTTGAGTTCATTTATATTATTTCATAATAGGTTTGCAGAAATGGGGTTTATTTTCCCTTTCAGCCCGAAATACACCGCACACTGTTGATCTGTGCTCATCCAACGATCTCTAGCACTGTCGCACTATCACGGGTCCCATTAACTTTTGGCTTGTCATTTGATGTGACTAGGACATGTGTGAGTGTCACTTAATCATTTTAAATTACAACTTCAGCTTATTGGTTATTACATTTAATAAATGTTATTAAATGTTTAGTTTTACAGTGTAGTCAGATTTAGATTTTAATTCAATTATTTATATCTTATAATCATACATCGATATGACACATTGGCAAATTAAAAATAGAAACTTGCTATGGACTGATAAAGAAACTTAATCATTTTAAAAATTCAGAAACAACCTCACCACATAACCCACCAAATAAGAATAAGGTTATCCGTGTACAAAAACAACCTCACCACATAACCCGCCAAATGAATGTCATCCCCACTGGCCTTGTTTAATCACTCCTCCAATTTATCAATGTAGAGACCAAACAAAGTAGGGGATAAAGGGCACCCCTGTTTGACACCTATGTCACTCCTAAAGCATTCAGACATACCCCCCTTAGTTCTAATTTTGGCTCTGACATGTTCATACAACTTATAAACCGCAGCCCTTAACTCTATTAGGACCTCTAACTCTTCCATTTTGTGCCACAACTTATCCCTAGAAACGGTGTCAAAAGCCTTCTTGAAGTCCACAAAACAGAAAAAAGCTTCTCCCCCTGCTTCTCCCACACTTTTTCAATGAAATGTCTTATAGTGATGCAATGGTCAATAGTAGAATGTTTTTGTCTGAATCCCGCTTGTCCCTTTTCCCTCCTCTCCTCTTTTTCTGCCCAATCATTGATTCTACGCTCTAACATACTTTCAAAGAGTTTTCCAAGAAAGGGATTCACCATAATGGTAGGATAATTAGAGGGATTTTTGATTTCACCACTCTTATGAAGAGGAATAACAACATTGGTAGTCCACTCTGTAGGAAGGTTTCCCTTAGTGACCAGCGAAAACTTTAGTGGCGATTATTTGCCAATTGGCGAATGTCGCATGTCAGCGAGCGGGGAATTGGCAATTTTTTTGGTCCCTGTAAATTTTCAAAATTTGCCTATAAGTTATACGCGACCCAAATGGATGGCCTATATTCACCAATAGTTTTATACATTTATATTTATAGGCCGCCCCAAATTTGCCTGGCATTTTGCGGATCCATGTCTCAACCCGACCCAAATTCACCAACTTTATTAATCATACCTTCGTATTGGAAAACCCATAATCACCTTGCAAATAATAAAAGACATGTTAAAATTACGCGGGCTTCACCAAATATGTATACCTTGACCTAATACCTCCCGTCGAATTCACCAAATAAGGATAGTATAAAAACATTTGATCGATAGCAAAGTTTTAGACTGTTGAGTGCAACTGCATACTGCATTGGCGAGTAGCGACTGCAATTTAATTTGAGGCAAAGGTAAGTGATACTTACTCTGCGACTCTGTAATTTTGAGTTCATTATTATTTAGTGGTAACTATTTAGCAAACACTGGTGACCAGGGAGACCTGAGACATGATTTTAGGGCCAATAAATCTAGAATCATATTTATATATATTATAGTCTATTGTCACTTCTTCAACAATTTAACATTTTTTTTTGAAATGGAAGTCATTGGAGAATGGAGATGTCGAACAAAAATAAGGGTAACAAGAATAAGGGTAAGGCTCCTGCAAGTGGGGAAAGCCAAGAGAGGCCAGCAAAATGCAGAACCTTATCATCATACTTTGGTCATGGTGTTGGAAATGTTTCTGTCCAAAATCAGGGAGTTGCTTCATCGCAAGTAGATTTTGAAGATTCACAACCTGAAACTACATGACATATTGAAGAGGTAGGTGAACCTGATATCTCAGATCATGATGAACTTGAAGAGGATTTTCAGTTAAATACCCAGAGTAGCCATAATAATATAATCAACTTGGATGAGACTGAGAATGTCAGAGATGATGATGGTGCAGGGAAAAAGAAAAGAAAAAACAATTCAAAAAATGATCAGAAGTGGGAGTTGTCGAGGAATTTTCAAATAGAATGGGTGTCAAAGTATCCATTCATTGAACTAGTGGACAATCCAATTGAAGGTCAGCCTCTGGTAGAATGCAGATGTAAGATTTGCACCAAGATAAATAAGAAGGAAAAGAGGTTGCAATTAAAAATTGACACCATAGAGACGCATATGGGTAAAGTTTACGAAAATAAAACCATAGATGGAGTTGAAAAATCAGTGATAAGATGGAAAATATAGGATGAATCTTTGCATGTTAGGAATACAAAATTATATGAATTTCAGCTGAATATACAAACAAAGTCTGCTCAAGTTACAGGCTCTATTGAAGCTTGTTTTGGAAAAGCATTGGAAGTAGAACTAATGGGAAAAGTTGTCCAGTTAAGTGTTGTTTTTAATATTTTGAGCAGAGGGCATCCTATGAAAGACTACCCATCATTGAGTGTTTTATTACACTTTTTGAAAGTTCCTAACTATCCTAACAGTCATTGGTCAGAAAACAGTGGATGGGAATGGGTAAGTTGTCTTGTCGATGTTGAAAAGGAGGATCTAAAGGCAAAAATTAAAGAGTCAAATTTTATTGCATTATCTTTAGATGAGGTTACAACAGTAGATAATACTTTGTGGGTATGCATGCGTGTTTATACTGTACACAATTTTGTCTGCCAACCTCATCTACTAACTGTTGCTAAAATGAAGGATAATGTAACAGCTGAAAATCTATTTGAACTAGTAAAGAGATCTCTAATTGAATATGGAGGTATAAATGAAATGACAATTGCCAATAAGTTGGTTTGTGTTGGAGCAAAAGGAGCTTCAGTAATGCAAGGCCACAGGAGCAGTCTTTGCACAAAGATACAATCTTCTTATGTGCCCTATGTTACTCCCATTCACTGCATGGCCCACAGAATGAATCTAGCTTTTGGAGTTGTTAGAAAGCATGGTCAAGTAAAAAATATTGAAGTTTTAATCAAAGATCTCTACCAATACTTCTGTCGAAGTCCGAAATGATTGAGGGAATTTCAATGCTTTGCCGAAGGACTAACCAACGGGAACAAGCTTCTGAAGGATAATGATACTAGATGGATCTCTTTGGATGGACTAGCGCATCGAGTCTTTTCAAACTATCAATCGTTGCTTGGTCTAATGAACTCAAGTCGTGAAGAAGCAGGGCTACCCAAATTTCCTGAGCTGCTACAAAGGTTAACTAGTGTAGAGACACTCTTAACGTTAGCAAGTATTCTCCCCCTACTGGAGGAAATGAGAAATATAATGAAAAAGGCCCCGCAAAGAGCAATGTATATTGCAGAATATGCTGCGATTCGTAAATTGACATGCATGACGCTAGATAATCTCTATCGATCATGTGATGATGTAAAATTTGCCAGCTGGCTTAAAATCATAGATTTGGACAATCTTGACAACTTTTTAAAGATCAGTGTAAATGGGGAGTTATGTGCAGAAGTACGCGGAGTTGAGATACCAATGTACTACTATGCCAGGGTCGAGTCTGAGGAACCAGGAAGGAAGAACAGGAAGCGAGTATCAAGTGTTAAAAGGGAAGACTTTACCAAGATCGTTGATTCCGTAACTGCTTCTGTGAAGTGCATTGCCTATGATCTTTCCTTAGAGATTAGAGTAAGATTCCCTCCAGTCAAACTACTTGAATCCATGTCTATTGTGTTTCCTTGATATTGGAGTATGAACAATTCGAAGGATTATCAAAATAAGCTACTAACTTTGATAGATCATTTTTGCAAAACCATAGAGTTAAATGGAGTAACTCTAAATGGAATTTTAGATGAATCTCGTTTAAGAGAACAATCGGGATATTTTTCACAGACAATGAGGGAACAATATAATATTATGGAGAACCCCCACGAAGATGGATCGACAACAAGGCTTTGGAAATATCTAGCTGAGAGTGAAATGTTGATTGATTCAATATCAGAATTTTTCAAGCTTGTTGATTTATGTCTAACCATGATATTGGGGTCGGTGGAGGATGAGAGAGTTTTTAGTGCTTTGGGGTTCCTAAAGTCAAAGCTAAGAAACAAACTAGACAAGAATTTGGAAAATTTCTTGAGGCTCTATACATCCAGGTATGAAGTTCATACTTTTCCTTAGGACAAGGCACTAAAATTATGGAGGAATAAATGTTAGAGAAGAGGGTTGGGCAACATTTCAAACCAAAGTGGGAGTGCCACAGACAATGATGTGACTGTCATTGACTCATGTACTGGTACTGGTAATGCTAGCGTTGAACTTGAGTTAAGCAGAGGTATGCAGAGTGCAGAAAACATATCAAAGAACCAAGGAGGCTATGAAGTTGATGGCAATGAATCCAAGGATCCCAATAATGAGATTATGTGGCAACTTGAACCTTGTAGAAGTAGCAGGTCCTAGGTATTTATTAAAATTTTTGCTATAGTCTACTATCAGTTTCTATATCTCATCATCATTCATCAATCGTGCATAATATCACATTCCAATGTCAAAATTCAAAAACATGAATGTGGTTGATAATCTCATGAATTTTGTGAGGCCTCACCCCGAACCCCATCGTAGTTTTCCAATTTTTTTCTGCTTATGATAGATTTAGCATATGATACTTTACATTCTGATGCACTGTGGACCTTATGGATTTTATGCTTTATGTCATGGATTGATCATTTTGGATTTTGGATACATGATACCTTATGATGCACTTTATGGACTATATTGTGTTTCTATAATGGACATTTATTTTGAGATAAATGATCTGGAAAAAACATTATGATTAGGTTATGGATTATTGATGATAGGAGAATTATTAGAAATGGATATTAAATTTAGATATCATGTAATGTAAACCTTACCTTATGTATATGCTTTAATGAAATTATTGTTTATTGTGATATTAAGTAATAAACTTAGTATGTTGATGTTTCCTTGAGTTTCGAATATTGCTTATTTCTTAATGATGAATATTTATCTTCTCGGACTACTGATATTTGAATTGAGTGTGTAGGTATGAGACCATGGTATTTTATCCGGTGAACCAAGCAAAGGCATATGTGAACTCAGTTTAAGCCAAGGTTGCGTCTAATGAGAGATAAGACCTCATTGTATCGTGATTTAATTTGTGAATGTATATGGTTGATTTTGGAAATGTTTTCCTTAAATGTATTTTCTTATTTCCTTGTGATTGTGCCCAAGTGGATATGACATGGTCTAGTGATGTGTAAATGTTTGTGTGTCATTTGACACTTGTGATTTGTACTTAAGACCATGACATGTAAACTTGGGAATGGTTGTCCACCTACCTAGGTAAGTACATTAGTGAATCCCCTTATGCATACCTTGGTTTGGGAGATGGGGGTGTGGTCATCTCATTGGAATTTCGTAAGTACTCTTATAGTGGATTTTTGGAGGGGTTAGAAAGTGCCTAGGGGTGTGTTGGGGTCATTTTTAGGTAGCCAACTTGTTATACCAATAGATAAGGGCCATTTTAACCCTAGGATAGCCTTTGGTTGACCATGTGACCCTTCTAAAAAGTTGGTTTCCCAAGTTGGACGAAAATCAACTCTTGTGAGGCTTGATCTTGGATAGACCACCTTTCCATCTTTGTGCAAAGACATTATTCACCTTTTTGAAGTTTTTCCTTTTGGATCCATTTATAGAAAGTTGTAAGAGTTTAGGGAAGGGAAACCAATTAGAGGGTTTTCCTTCTCCCCATGAGTTTCTAGTGGCCTTTTAGTGGGGACTCTCCATGTTGGAGATTTTGAACACCCACTCTCTAACTTAGAGACATAGCTAGAGTTGGTGACATTGGAAAGGAAGACTTAGACTAAAGGGGAGCTCTTCTACAACTATCTTGCCATAAGCTTGGATCTAGGTTGGTGGACTTATTTCAACTCATTTCTTGTAGTTCTATTTTGTGCTTGCAATAAGGATGAATGTTGTGTGTGTCTTGTGAAAATATTGTAGATATGTTCTTGTAGTAAATTTTATGTTGTTGTTGTGAAGTATTTTCCTTGTTTTTCTCTTGTAAATGTGGTTAATGGGAGTCTCAAGGCTCACTCACCCTTGGGAGGGAAGAGCAGCCTTGGGGGTGAAGGAGTTTGATAGCCCTTGGTGTAGCGTCTCTCCTCAAGGAGGAGAGGGAAAAATCATGGAGTATGGGCTCCATGAAGCCTCCCTTGTTGTTACTTCTTTTGGGGGTCGTAAGGGCATAATGCTGATCTTTGGTTTGATATTGAGAAGGAAAGTGTTTGGAAAGCCATGTGAGGGCTTGGTTATAAATTTTGGGTTTGGCCTTCTCCCTTGGGTATTTGGTCCACTTCACCCCATATTGGGTCAATGAGGGACTCATTGTGCAAAGCCTTGGTGGGGAGTTTTGTGAGTGCTACTTGTTTTGTTTTGTATTCTTTATTGCATGTATGTATCCCTCCTTTGTTTGGTTCCCCAAGCTCGGGGGTGGCCTCATAAGAGACCTAGGTTGGGTGGAGAGCAGCCCATGGTTCCATATGTTTCCTTGTTTTGCTTTGCAGATTTGTGAAGTTGGAGCTACATTGAAGCCTTAGAGTTGAAATTGGAAGAAAGATTATTGTTTATTATGTACATCTCTACATGTTCATGTAAAGGCCTTTGAGGCAATAATAGGAAATATGCATTTAAAAGAAAAAGTATGAAGGGACATGTGGTTGTAAATATATATATCCTTGTGACTTTTTGAAGAGATCAATAAGATATGAACTTGCATATTTTACTATTATGCACTTGAATAAATGAAGTTTCTTTCTTAAATTTGGAGCTATGTGGTTTGAAAGCTTGATGCATTCTTTTAAGTTAGTAAAAATAAATGAGTAGATGCTATTGTCATTGTTGACCTTCTTTGGCATAAATATTTACTTGTTGCAATATTGAGAGTTAAATGAAAGAGAAATTTGCCTAAGGATATTGACCTAGTTAGTTAATAGGTCCCAATGATAATGGAAAAAGAAAAATAATTTCCTACATTACTCATAGTAAACTCTGCCTTTTTGATTTGTTTCTCTCTTCCAAAATTTTAATATTTGTAATTACTACTTTGTTGCTGCAATAGGAATATTTAAGTTAAATCATAATCATGTAACAAAGAATATAGTGCAAGCAGAAAGTCTGTTTTGTTTTGTTTTCTTATTCTAGCCACTATACCTCATCAAAAAAAAAGGTCATATAATGCTTTAAACATTAGAATTTATTTTAGTAGTTCTCTATACTTTTGTTGTAAAGGAAAAATATATATATATATATACCCCTATATTCATATGTGCATCCATATGTTGTGTATATGAAAAAAAAGGGTTAATTAAATTAACAAAAAATCTGCATACTCCATAGCTGATAATCTGGTTTTATTTTATGTTTTTGCTGCAGTATATACTTACCATATATATATATATATATA
>MU227963.1:483455-502159 GCA_018584345.1 Thuja plicata | reverse complement strand
CTCTGGTGGATTGTTATCTCTAGCTGGGGGCATAACAACCATGAACTCCATCATTTCATTCTTTGGGTCATATGTGGGAAATAACCTATTCGATGCAGGTTCTGCATCACGAGCTGTAGCAACTGCATCCCTCTTCAATGTCTTAGTATTTTTTCTATTCCTATTTTTTGTTTGTTCAAAGTTCGTTACAAAATCATTGTAACAAAAATTAGGGTTTTCTGACACAATTGAATGTTTGAAAGGTGAAATAGAACTTGCAGCTATGTACGAGCTTCCACCTGTAGTTCTAATAATTGCACCATGAGGATTAGTAGAAGTAACACCCTGACCCATTACAAGTGGAGTATTTGGACTATTCAGAGGGTTTTGTCTTGAAGCTATGGCAATTGTTGGACTCACATTCACAGACACCATTGGCATTATTGTCATAACCTTTTGCTTCTTTACACTACCTTGATCTCTGGGATCCATTGATTTTGTGTCCAGCTATAATGTCCTTTTTGGATCACTAGTACTACCCATGCCATCCCCACCAGTGGTAGTGGCACTTGATTCGAATTGAATTTGAGTGCTTGGCAAAGGTGGAACTGGATTTGAAGCTAGAGAAAATGAAGGTGCAAGGGTATGAGACTGAGTGGTACCTTTTTCTGATGAACTTCCAATTACTGGTCCCCTACCATGTTTTGGTGGAGCGGGTGTGGCAAAGTGGATACTAATTCCCTTCTCCTGTGGGACCCAGACCACCCCTACCTGGAAAACCTATTTTTTCTACCATCTCTGCCCCTTTGCCATATTTTCCTTTTGTGGACGCACTGACTCCAGTAGCAATTGTCACAGAATCCTGCCCATCAAAATCAGTATCTTGATCATCATAATCACTATGATGTGCTTGACCAGGATGCTCCACATTCCACAAATAGCTAAATATTTCATCCTCGTCTGGATCATAAAGATCTGCAGAGGTCTTTGGCTCACCGAGATTCTTCCTCATTTCCCAAAAATCTTTAATTTTGGTTGCAGTCTAATTATCATCTTTACATTGAAGCGTTATTTTGTTTGAAATAGTTTTTGTAGATGGTTGAGCAGCTTACTGGTATAAATTGTAGGATGTCTTTTGCTGCACTTTTACTTTCTGCTTGTGCAATGCAATAATTTGTGATGACAATTCCTGTATTGAAATATTATTTTCAGCGGCGTATTTCTCCATCTCTTTTTTGACCTCGTCCCAGGACTCCATGTTTTTAAATTTTTCTATCAATGGCATACTTTCATGTTGACATTTGCTTGCGGAGCTCCCATTCGCTCTAAGCTTTGATCCAATTATGTTTAGTGGATCATACTGCCAGTGACTCTCAACAGGGAAGCAAAAAAATGAAAAAAAAAACTCTACCACTTTGAATCCTCTTCTCTCAAATGTGAACCCTCCCAATGAGAAAGGTAAGGAAGGAAATATCATTTTCTTTTGCTGGCCATTAAAGAGTGCATCTGTGCTCTCCATCTACCGAACATATTCTAATGCAAATACCCTCTTTGTAACATGTATTGGAAGTTTGTAGGGTTCTACCACTGAACTGGAAAACCTTAACACAGTGTATTCTTCCATGAAGTACCAGTCAGCCAATTGTATTTGACTTCCAAGTTGAATGCAATCTCTACAAGACAAAGGAAATCTAGGCAACAGAGTGCCTATAATTTTATGATACATAGGTGCAAAAAAGAAGTCTACAAAATTGTTATAGTTCCTTCTATTATCACTCATCCTTATTTGAGGTGTCCATTCATATAGTGCATTTTGGACCTGACTTTGAAGCTTGTTTGTTTGAAATATTGCACGATGCTTTGCTAAAAGAAGATAGCACAAGTAGGCTGTGAACCTAAATGTCTTCTGTGAACCTCTTTTAATCGTTAGAAATTATTCTTGCATGCAATGAACAGTGTGCTCAATAAAATTATATTTTATAGTTTCTTTTTCACAATGAATATGAAAAATCATTTCAAGAATGTTGGCACCCACTTCTTTGTTACTATCCAATCCCAAACAAAATGCTAGCAAGGAAATACTATCCTGAACCCATTGCACAAAAATTTTGTAATCATAAGGAGGCTTATGATATGGATCCAGACTAGAACTGCTTGTTATTCCTCTGATATATGAATCTTTCTTTTTTGCATCTAAATTTTAATAAGTCTCTGCCAGCTTTCCCAGGTCAATGTGCATGTTTGATTTTTGTGCTTCAAACCCTAGGTCCAACAGACTAGAAAATTCAGTCTCTGTTATCGACAAAATTTTCTCCTGAGTATTTTTATTGACAATTGCTTTTCTATTTTCATCATAATTTTGGGCACAGAGCATGACAATTTCTGGACAAGGGAATACTTGAGGTAACGCCATGCGTGCTAACCCAACAACCCACGATGCAATTTTATTTGTCTTTGCCTTTAACTTGTTGTTAAATGGACAAAATTTTGAATCCTTGATTGGATCTTTACACTTGTTTTCAAGTGCAAATCCAATTTACATGATTCCCTTATTTCCATGGATAGCAGGATCAAAAATATCATGGAATTCATTAGTGAAACCTGGTGTTTTAACCAGTTTGTGGAAGTCTATTATCTATGTTTCCTTTCTTTGCCCTTTACTCATACTCTTGGTATTTGTTTTTCCCATTGTGGACCGTGGTATACTAGTGACAGCTATAATTTACAGGTGTGTTTGAAAATTCAACCCTAATTCTATGACTACAATCTAAACAGTAAACCTCTAGATTTGAAAAATTTAAAGGGCAGGACGTGGGTGTTCAGGATTTTACCCAGAAATTCAATTTGTGCAGACTGTGAGTGGGTAGAGAGTTGAGAGACTATGTTGCATTCCTCAATCCTCATCCTAGAAGTCGTTACCCATAACCCCTTTCTGAATCTCCAATACAGTATACTATAATACTAGTAAGAACTGAAAATATAAAAACTTAGGTTAAAATTGTACAATAGTGAGTAGTACTAAATTGTCAGTCGTCACTCGTCACTCGTGTTAACTTTTACTGTCACTCATGTTAAATTTTATTGCTTCTCCAGATATCTAAGGTCACTAGGACACGTGTCACTTAATTGTTTGGTCTACGGTCAAATTGAGCTTATTACTTATTAAATGTTAAGTTATTCTTTTACTCCAATTATGATTTTAATTAAACTTATCTTAGTGTACACATGTCATGATTGCGGAATAGGTTTGCAAAAATGGGGTTTCTTTTCCCTTTCATCTCGAAATACATTGCACATCGTTGATCTGTGCTCATCCAACGGTCGCTGGTTTCTTTTAATATTCCTTTATCTTTTGGTCTTTTGGTTGTCACTCGTCATCGAATGACACCGATTGAATGAGTGTACACATGTCGTTATTTTGGAATAGGATTGCAAAAATGGGATTGCTTTTCTCTTTTAGCCTAAATACAACGTACATTATTGATCTCTGTTTATCCAACGGTCGGTGACAGTCACCATCATTTGCAATTGTGGTGGGTCCCATTTATTTACTTTGAAATATATCTATCGGATGACACTGATTGTGTGAGTGGTCACGTGTCATCTGATTGAATGAGTGTACACATGTCATGATTTTGGAATAGGATTGAAAAAATGAGATTTCTTTTCCCTTTCAGCCTGAAATACACCATAGTGATCGTACGTCGTAATCGTTGATCTTTGCTCATCCAACGGTCGCTGGCAATCACTGCCATGTATGGCAGGTCCCATTTATTTACTTTGAATTATATTTATTGGATGACACCGATTGTGTGAGTGGTCACATCACCACGTATCGTTCGATTGAATGAGTGTACAAGTGTCGTGATTTCATAATAGGACTGCAGAAATGAGATTTATTTTACCTTTCAGTCTGAAATACATTGTACGTCATTGATCTCTGCTCATCCACAATCTCCTGAAATACAGTTACACGTAACACCATACGCCAAAAATTATTAAATTTAAATAAGATTAAATATTGAAACTGTCTAATATAAAAATAACTAATTAAATTTAAAATATTGCAATTACATATAACTCTCTAATACTCTAATTATTTATTAATTTATTACTAACCATAATTTATAAAATGCTTTAAACTTTTACAATTCCACATTCACAGTCGCACACATGACACATAATGATAATTACATTTGTCATTGACATGGAAAACTTAAGTTAATACTCTTAAATAAATCACACACATACATTAAACATTGTTATATTTTTTTGGTTCATAATACATATTATATGATATCACAGATTCACACATCGATTTGGCAATGTGAATGGGGATATAATTTATTATTTATTATTTATCAAAAGTAAAGTCTAAGGTCTAAGGTCTTTAGATTTCTTTACAAAATTGCAATTAAACAATATGAAGTCTTCAGATTTCTTTAAAAAATTGCAATTAAACAATATTTATGCAGACAATCTATTATCTCACACACTGATACGAGTCTCGTTTATGGAGGAAGATAGAAAAATTATAATAATTATTAAGAGTCAAACAGTAAAATTTTCATTAATTATTTCAAAAATTTACATCACTAATATTATAATATACTTTATAATTATAGAGTTTAACAGTTAACTTTAGACTATAGTCGCACCGTAAACACCTACAAAATGGGAAGTATGTTTACCCACAAAATGGGAATTATCCAAATAGTTACAAAATTTGTTTCCACAAGGGCACTGGTTGATCATATAAGAAAAAACAAAAAAATGAAACGAAATACGAAAACCCATTTCAAGAACATAAACACTAAGTGTCTTCATCTCTATCCCTGTCAGAGAAGAATTGTCTATTGAGGATAATCTCCCCAAATTCATCGAGCCAGTTATAGTCCGTCTCCTCGAAGTCGTCAAGGTGAAACCACTTTCGCAGGAAGTCCCTCCCCAGTCGCGCCCACTTCCGATGCCGCATCAGCTGCCTTTCATTAAGGTTCAATAGGAAGGGTTGTCTTTCCACATTGTTGCCTCGCTGGATAAGCTTTTCAATTTCATCAGCCCAAGGGATACCCAACCCCGATTCTACAAAGACAACGACTTGGACGTCGTCCACTAGAAATTGATCCTTGAAAATATTTTGCAGCTGCATAAGAATGTCTACCTTCCCTCCTCCGAGGTTGAGAAGAGACGCCAAGAAGTGGGATGTAATGTCTATGCTGACGCGGTATCTCTTCTCATTGCGAATGAACTCATGGCCGAGCACCATCAACACAACATTGTTAATGAAAGAGCCCACTTCCTTGTAAATGGAAGTGAGTACTTCGTCTGGTATCCTGCCCAAAAAGGGATTTTTCTCATCAGTGGATGTTGTTCTCAACCTAATTGGTGTGTCCATCTATGCCTAAACTTAAAACCTAAATCTTCAAACTACACAGAAAATTGAAATTCAAGGGTCGAGGCTGAAAGGCAAAAGCAAATTGAAATTGACGAAGAAGAAAGCAAGAATGTCTATTAATAGCCCTGTGAATCCATATCTTCCATATTGTTAGGTAAATCATTCCCATTAATGCATTAATGCAAGAGTGTGGGAAATTACTAACATAGTCAGTGGTCACTATACTAATAACTATAGTTTGTACTAGTACAATTTTGGAAACCATGCGAATTGCCTGATGGCTAAAGAATGTCACTTCCACTCTGACAAGACATTCATTTCAATAAATTGTGCCCGAGATAAAACTCTAGCCATTGATCTACATCAATCAACGGTCTCGAATAATATGTTTACAAATTAGGGTTCTAAATAAATAGGTTTAAGATACACATCGATGGTATCAATGCTCATAGTTGATAGTATAATGTACATACCATGTGCAGTTGCCAAATGTACATACCACTTGCAGTTGTCAGTGACGGCGGAAAACTCTGCTACCAAAGAGGCAATATTAACTCGATGTGACTAGTAGTCCATAAATTGTAATTATTAGATGTTTTATGTATTGTCATTTGGCATTTGCTAATTTTAGATTTTAGTTTTACTTTAAAGTTTAAAGAATAACTACTTTAAAATTTCACAATTCAGCAGTCACACATGTGACATGATACATGCAAAAGTTAAGTTATATTACTGTTAAATAAATAACATGTTGTCATACATTAACAATTTAACATTTGTTTGGTTCATTTTCAATTTCACAAAATATAAAATCACATATGCCACGACTCACACATACATATTTTACAATTAAATCCATAAAAACAAACTGAAATGAAGTTGCAAACTTTTCATTAATATTTTCTATAAATTTACAATATTCAAAATTTTGGACTTGGAGACTTTCACAGTTTCACTTGAAGTCCTTACAAAACTTTAAAGACAAAACCTACTATAGTGAAAATTTCAAAATTTTCAGGCAGAGGCCATAGAGACACAACACTAAGGATTTTCCCCTTCGTCTAAGTAGAAATTTCCAGAGATGACAAGATCTGGACATTCAAACAACCATTCGTAGTCCACCAAGTCATCCAACAGAAAGCATTTGCGAAGAAAATCCCTACCAATCTGTGCCCATTTCCTATGGAGCGTCAACTGCTGAACATCCAGGTTCAAAAGAAATGGTTGAATGGCCACATCTTCATCTGACTCAAAAAGCTTACGTATATCACTTGCCCAAGGGATCCCCACCCCTAATTTTGCATAAACAGCAACCTCAACAATGCCACCCAAGAATTCATGTTTGAATAGCTTCCTTAACAGAAGGAGCATATCCAACTTCTCTCCCCCAAGGTCCAAAAGACCTATCGACATTTTCCTAAAATTGACGGCCCAGCACCATCCTCACAGCCTCATTTGTGAAGGCTCCAAACTCCTTGTAAACTGATTCAAGGGTTTGGTTTGAGACCGGGCCCAAAAAGGCCTTTTGCTCCGCAGACGTGCTTATCAAACGGATAGGAGTGTCCATCTTCAAAAAACAACTACCACAAAATCTGAAATTATACTAATACAACCTAAAAACCAAAACCAAAGGCAATCTTTCAAGCACTAGCAAAGCCAGACCCAAACCAAAGGAGAATTGAAGAAGGAAGCGTAGATCATCTATAAATAGCCCTTAATTCTTTCTCTAACCTAATTAATTCATTTTTCCTTCAAAATCCTGTAAATCTTTCTTATTAAAATCATAGTAGTTCATATTAAAAGCACAAGTGTGTGAAATTAGAAAGAGCCAGATTTAGTGTCAATGATAAAACATTTATTTTATTAATGACAAATGTGATACATTATCAATCGTCCACCTAAACAGATGTAAGACTTGATAAGTTGATACATGTAAATAATGATGTCATTACGTGATGTTGCATTAATTAGATAATAGTTATGGTGCAGATTAATTAAACTTCAGCCATTCATCTAGGATTGTCAAACGGTCTCAAATAAGACATTTAACATTATAAAATGATGGATGTTATCGTTGGGTTGTGTGTCGATGTAAATTTGTGTGCTTATGGATACCAACATGTGTTTAATCTGCAAACAAGTTATATTAGTTGGTGTTGGCCCACTTAACGCATTGACAAGTCCCATCTTTTGAAAATCGCCAATAAAATATTTATTTTTCCCATACTTAATGATAGATTAGCCAAAAAAAAAAAAAAATTCAAAAGGCACATAAAATTTGTCAGCACAAATATTTTTTTTACCTTCAACAAAAAATCATTCGCCTCATATATTATAATGTATTTACTTCAAAAGAAAAAAATTTGCCTCACACAATATTTATTTTCCCCACATTAATGTATTATTCACCAGAATTTTATGGAATTTTCATTGGGCAGGGAAAAAATTGCCTTCGCCTTTATTTTATTTTCCTAATTTGGAAAAAAATTTGTCATCATCAAGAAAAAATTTCCCCTAAGTTAATGTGTGATTCGCCAGGATTTTACACTTTTTCCTAGGAGTGGGTTTCTTAAAGTTATCCCTGTTAGTGACCGTGTTGAAGATATCCTTGATGTGTGGGGCCAAGAGTTCCACTCCCCACTTCAAAAATTCTACCTATAGCCCTTCAATATCTTTTGATTTACCATTTTCCAGCTTCTTTATACAAAGTTTAATGTCCTTGATAGAAAATAGCTCAACCGAAGTATTAATTATAGGTGGACTATCCACCACATTTGGCCTTCCGTATAACAGCTTTGCATATTCCATTCATTGAGTATCAATGATGTTATTTTCTACTTGTTTTCTTTGTTGTTTCAATTCTCTCCAAAAGCCCTTAGGATTATGTTTCCCTAAAGAGATTAGCTCTTTCCTTCGAGCAGTCACATAACCCTCTTTTTTGGCTTTTATCAACTGCCTATATGCGTAAGTGTTTTCTTTGCTAGATTCCCCCTTTGTAAGAGATCTTTTCACTACCTTGCATTCTTTGTCATACCAGGGGTTATTTGGGAAGGTGTTTGATATGCCCCTCCTTGGTCTAGATCTCTTACACTCCCTTAGGGCACTATGAATTATTGGAACCAACATGTTGCTGCTCAAGTATTCACTCCCACTGTTGTTTTCTTTGGGATCAGTGTTGGTGCTAATCAGCTCGAGCTACCGTTTAAGAGCAGCATAGAATAGCTCTTGATTTTCCTAATTTATAAGTATCTTACCTTGTTTATTACCTTTTATACCAGTGCCTTGGGTCTGCCCATTTTTTTGCCCCTTGAATTAATGCCATATTTAATAAAAAGAGGCATATGATCAGAATTTAATTCCGTAAGGCAACGATCAATCCTGAAATATGTCAACTTGGGAATGGATGTTTGAGAGCATATCACATAATCCACGACGCTTTGCCCATTGTACATTTTACATGTGATGCCACTTGATCTTGGCCAATACTTCATGCCATTACATATAACCAAACAATGGAGACTACAAAGACCCAGCAATTCTGCCCCAAAATGCAAAACACTACCATTTTCATCTTGCAAAGTCCTTTTTTTGTAGTTATCTTCACTCTCCTCTAGCCACAGGGGGTTACTATCCTCTGTCGTCTCACTGCCCAACTGAATAGATTGATTACTTTTTGTCCTAGCATTAAAATCCCCAATTAGGATTGTGTCTCCCATAGAGCTAAAAGCATAAATATCTTTCTTTAAAGTTGTGTAAGGGTCTTCATTATCAAGATTTCTCTTCTTGTAAAATCTTGAGCTTTTATGTGCAAAGTAGCAAGCAGCCAGCCATGTAACCAGCCCACAATCTTCAATTTTTAGCCATATAAACTACTTGTTTGGGTCTTCTTTCTTTACTTTTACTATTTTATTCCATGTTTCCTTTATTATAATTATTATCCCTCTGTGTCCTTTACCTATTTCCATCTCTTCAATCCAAATAGAGATTTTAGTGTATCCTTCAAAATCTGGTATTCTACACCCTTCATGTTCATGTATTTCTTGAGAAAAATAATGTCTTGCCCTTCAGCTATGGGCCCCAACCCCGGTCCTCTTCTCCATGGGTATCCTCTACAATTCCAACTTACCATGTTTAGATACTCTCGTGGGGCCCCGAATCCCTATTTCTGATGTGTTGGTCTATCAGTGATTTGTGCTTTACCATTCTTCAACCATGCCCACTTTCCTGCATCTCCCACTGATTTTACTTTCTCCCATTCTTTCCTCCTCTCCTCTTGTTGTGTGAATGTTAAATATTCATCCAAGTAGATATGGGAACCTCTAAGCAACCACCTATTCTTTAAAATTGCAGTCTTGTCCTCCATGTTGCCTAAAGTAACTCTCACATGTCTATCTTTCTCGACTCCCATACTCTTACCAATCCAGTTTGCTTGACGTATATTGCCTGTCCATTTTAGCTTGTCTCTAAGGAAATCCCGTGCCAAAATGTATGTTTTTCACACTCTCCATAGTCCTTTAATCCTTTGATAATGATGTTTGTTGCCTTCTCTTATTTTTCTTTTTCCTCTTTTATTCATTTCTTTATTTGCATTTTGATTATTCCTTTTTGCTCCAATGTTGGTTTATTTACCACTTGGGCCCATGATTTGGCCTATTTTATCTTCTCCTTTAATTCATTTTCTCTAATTACCATGCTTGTCATTGCTGCTTGAAATTCTTCTAGAGGTATTGTTGTGGTTGTTTTCACTAATTTAGAGCTGCAATTTTATGTTTCTTTCTCATAATCCATATCTTGCTTTAGACTGATTAGCTCTTGTTGTCCCCACTTGATGTTGATTTGAAGGCTTAATACCTACTCTTTAGCCATTTTTTCCCTCTCAAGTTCCCAACTAGCTACTGTAACCTTGTGTAATTTGTCACTTTCTTGATGCCCCTTTGCCTCCAGAATTTTGAGTCTCCTTTTCAAATCTATAAGGTCACATACATATAGCTCTAAAGACCAAAGAAGAGGGGAGGAGGAGGGGCTATAAGTATCCTTATTATTTGGTGATCCCCTCTCTCCACCTTCTTTGTCCGCCTCAATATTTTTGATAAGAGTCTTTGTCCTATCACCTTTGATTCCTCTTTGAGCTGCATGGTCATCCACTGTAAGTTTCCTTGAATCATCTATCAAGAGGCTTTTGTTAGCTACCTTAGGTAGCATCATGATGAGCTTCTTTTCTGCAGATTTTTCCTCTTTCAAGATCGCCTCCATTTTAGAATCCCCAAATACTGTTTTTCATTCACAAAGATGAACGTATTGTTTATGTTTCCAGTTCCTCCCTGGAGGACGTTTGATATGAGGGATTGCCACTCTGAACCATACCATGTTTGAACCCCTATTGGTTTAAAAATTCCTAGAGCCCACTGTGTCAACCCTAGGTTATTCGAGTGTGGGTTTATACTTATTAACTGACCACATGTGGCCCCTTGGGCCCCTGTCTTAAAATTGTCTATACCCATATCCTACAGTTTGAGTATGGTTTTTGATAACATCTTAGAATCCCAAGATTCCAATCCCTTGTTTTTTTTTTTTGAGACCCCAAGTTGTCATTTTGTAGAATATATATGTTTGTTAAGTTTTGTTTTGTAGAGATGATGTTTGAAAAGGATCTCGGTTTGCCATTCTCAAAGACTTTTTTAAAGAAAGCTGGAGAAAGAAAAAACAAAAGTATCCAAGAGACATGGAGGGAGAATGTGGGGCATACATGTTCTCGCATACCATTGGTCCCACCGAATATAAAAAGGAATCACTTTCCACTACCAAACAAAGGAGTAAACAAAAAGCCCTTTCTATTCACGCAGACCCCACTGGCGCCACTGATTCATCTCAAACAATCACACAATATCAATTTTGTATCCATAACTATGGTGGGCATTTTGTCTGTTCTTCGAGGAATTCTATCAAGCAACTCACATGCTTCTATTTATGAGACCACATTTCTTTGAAGTTTTAATTGAATAGTTCATGCCTCTGCTAATACTAAGGTTATGAGGAAGATATAAGGAGAATTTCATGCGACATGATTTTGTTACACGTGTGGTTGTCATTGCATGAAAAGATCAACCTTTCAATGCCCGATACAACCACTAGACTTATAGAATGCACAAGAGGCAGATAGCCCCTTGTCATGAATCTCAAGGGAAGCACTGACCATTTTACCAACAATCTCCCCCTTAGTGTTACCCGAGGGGATTCAAACCTGTGACCAAGCTCTGATACTACTTGTTGCAAGTGTAGTTGTTGTTGCACCAAAAGATCAACCTTTAAATTCCCGATACAACCACTAGACTTGTAGAATCCACAAATGGTAGTTAGTTCCTTGTCACGAATCTCGAGGGGAATGTTGACCATTTTTTCAATATATTTTACAAATGCCAATTGCATTTTCTTGAAAGTATCCAACTGGTAGTTATTGAGTTCTTGAAAATCTCAACTTTTTAAAAGTTGATACTTTGACCATAAGTTGGGATGTTGACCGAAAGGGATGGGGAAAAGTTGGAATCCCATCTCTTAACCTTTTTCAAGAGTTGGGATTTTGAATTTTCAAAATTTTAAAAATTGAAACCCCCAACCATTAACCTCCTTTTGAAAGTTTGGATTAAAAAGTTAAGGTTTTTAATTTAAAAATTTTAAATAATTGAAAACTAGCACTCTAACTTCGAAATGACATAACTTTTAATTCATAGCTCCGATTTTTTAAATTCAAAATGTAGGATGAAGCTGGTGGACAACTGGTGGTTTTGGAATTATAAAAACACAAAATATCCAAAAAAAATGGCTAACCTTTTTAAAGCTTTAAGTTTGGCATGTTTTGGGTTATTTTCAACTCAAAATGATGAAACTTTGAAAATCTGACTGACGAAGACTGTGGGACAATATGCACGTGACCACATAAATACAGAGATTCTACACATGACCTTGGTTACTCACAAAACCATGGAAACAATGTTATAACAAGATATAACATTCATTCACAATGCTAAACATAAATAAAAATCATAAAAATATTTAAGTGGGCTTCAATTTTTAATGGGAAGGATGAATAAGTAGAATTAGAGATAAATCGAATGCAAGAGCAAGTTCATACATGTAATGTAAATATCAATTTCATTTTTATAACAATGTATAAAACTCATTAACACATTATCTACCCCTCCCAAATCCTCTCAGTCTTTTTTTCCAATGTGTTTCATCTCCTACATTCACCTTTTCATTTGGATTGGAATTAATTGCCAGTCGATATGTGAGGCCAGAGCTTCTTGCAGGTGTATAGTCAGAAAATGGAAGCACTTCCATTATGGACTAATTTAGCCTTCTGACTAAGTGGTTTGGGGTCATTTCAAGTGCCTTGTATGGGTCTTTGACTTGGATCTGGCTTTCTCCCCTGTTCTTTCCCATTTCCCACTTTTCTCCGGCCTGTTTCTCGCATCCTAAACTACAAAACTGAGATTTTTGACCTCAAGGTCAAAATTGACCTTTTTGGGTCAAGGTCAAACTCACCCTTGACCTAGGTCAAGTTCTACCTCACCCTTGACCTAGTTCAAGGTTGAACTCACCCTTGACCTAGGTCAGAATCAACCTTTTTCTCGCCCAAGGTCCAGATTTCAAGTTTTCGGGGTTTTCGGATGTCGGGCTTCGGAAAGAGTTAATTCCCGCTTCTGGGTCAGCTATTTTGGGTTCTGAAATGATGATTCTTAAATTATATTTAATATAGGTACTCTTCTAGGGGTATAGTTATAATTGGAATTTAATTCTCCTATGTAGACCTCTCTAGAAGATTGTGCCCTAGATTGGTATATAAGGAAGCCTTCTCCTCTCATTTTCTCTAACCATCATCAAGCATAATCACAAGTGCTCAAGACTTGAAGAGATAAGATAAGAAGAAAGATTTGAAGCAAGCATCTATTATCAAGCATTCAAGCATCCAATTAATCAAGGAGATCCATTGGTAGCCATTGAAGGAGTCAAGCTCTATGGAGCCCTCTTGTTGAATATTTCTCCATCCACATTCCTCCAAGCCTCTTCCTATCCAAAGATCCATTCAAGATTGGTGTTGAGGATTCAAAAGAAATTAATTTGAGACATCCTACATTCTACATTCTACATCCATTTTGTGCATACATACTTGTGGATCCACGAATTTGAATCCGCCATAAGGGTTTCCATACAAGCAAGGTGAATTTGTTCATTTACTTTGTTTTACTTGTGCAATTTCAATTATACTTTGAGGTTAATTCCAATACTGGGGTTTGACCAAGGCAACAAACCCCTCCCCCCCAAAAAAAAAACAAGTCATTTTTCTTGTAGGGACAGGTTCAGAACAACAAACTGAAGTGCAGATATAGATACCCTTTTTGACAAACTATTGGGATCCGAAAATAGATTTTTCGTCAAAGCTATGCAGGTCAAGGTCAACATTTTGGGTCAAGGGTGACATTTTGGAGTCAAGGTCATCCCTAACCTAGGTCAAGGTCAACCTCAACCCTGACCTAGGTCAGAATCAGAAATCCTGGGTAGATGGTGACATTGACTTGAGGGTCAAAATTGGAACTGTGTCAGATCAGAAAAGGATTTCTAGGTTTTGTAGATCTCGCAGTTTCGGTTCAAGAATGCGAAAGTCAACAATTTCTGAGACCGTCTGACAAGGTTTTTAGCAGGTTCTTTTTCAGAGGTATGTATTTTATTCCATTTTCCTTTACAAACATTTCCAGATTTACACCCCTTATCAATTACAATTAAATGTAAGTGGATAATATGTGCATAGGGACACTTTTATGAGCAAAGCAACATTGTTCTAAACCCTATCCATATTTTCTATATTTTATTTTGGTGAACCCATGATAGACAACTCTTTCTTTTGGGTGTTATATTTGCATCTTTTGTTAGATCTTACATGAATTAAAAAGTAGATTTCTCTTATGCTCTTGCATTTATATATACAAAAACATTTACATTTTCCATGCTTACAAATTTTATTTGAATGCATTTGGATATATTTAAATCTATTTTCTATGCATTTATTTATTCATTATCATGTTGCACAAGTTGTTTCAAGTGTTTTCCAAACATCCTTCTATAACTTTTAATATCCTCTTCTTACCTTACCATGGAATGATGTTACACCTAGAAAGACTTTATTTAGTGCGTGTGATGTTGCTTTGTCCTCTCTTGTATTACCTTGTAAGAATATATTAGAGCAAGAAGATGACTTTAATCTTTCTTTCCATCATATTTCTCTTTATGGAGATGAGTTGAATATTGATGTTAATTCTTTTCCTAATATATGTCTTTTCTATGAGCCTACTTTAGAAAATAATTTACCTTCTTTCCCCATTAAGGATCAAGCTTTAGATATTTATGGCACTCCTACAGTGTGATTTATTGATAGAGATGTTAATCCTCCTATTTGGGATGAACCTTTGGATTTGGATGTTGATTACTCTCTTCCTCATGAAGCCATTGTGGATGATCCTCCTATTTGGGATGAACCCTTGGATAAAGACATTGATTTATCCCCTCCTTGTGAAGAAGCTTTGATACAAGAGGGTGATTTATTAATGGATGAAATATTTATACATGATGGTGACTCTTTTTCTAAAACACAATCCCCTTATGCAGACATTTTAGAGAAATAAGAGAACATTATAGATGCTTTACCTCCATTTGGGATTCCTTCTAGTGATGAGGCATTAGCGGAGAATGATATGAATTCCCTTAATGCTCTCCCTCTTAGTGATGATCTTATGGAGAATCAAGATCTAACCTCATGTCCTCCTAGGATGTATTGTTTTCTTCCTTCTTGTGAACCTATTTGCATTGTTGAGACAACTAACATGGTTTATCCAAAACCCTTGTTGACTATCAGAGGTTTTCCTCGCATTACTATCAAAGGTAAACCTATGGAATCTTTAGAGTCTTTCAATGATCAAGATTCGATAGCTCACACCTATCATACAAGGAATAACCCTCAACCTAATCTAGTTGTTCCTACTTATTTACCACCTTCTCAACCCATTCTTCCTCCTCTACCCCATCTTCCTTGCCAAGAGTATGATTTGATAAACCAATTATGCAATACCCCTGCCAATATTTCTTTATGGGAGCTTCTTCAAACTTCACCTACCTACCATGAAGCCTTACAAAAAGCTCTAGAAACTCTTTCCACTCCACCTCCTAACCAAGAGAACATCAATGCCTTCTTATAGTGCATGCATGCTACCCCGGGTCTTCCTGACATTGTATTCACTCAACAGGATTTACCTCCTAAAGAAGTTCAGAATCAATATGATGCTCTTATGGTTGTTGTTACTATCAATAAGAGTATCATTCATAGGACCTTGATTGATAATGGATCTGGGCTTAATATTTGTAGCATGGACATGCTCAAAGAAATTAAAGCTGATCTTTCAACTATTCAACCTGATAATGCTCCTATACGTGGCTTTGATAACATTGATAAGAACACTTTGGGCATCATTACCTTACCTATCAAAGTAGGTCCGATCATCCCGAATACTACTTTTCATGTTATGCATGGACCTCTTAATTATAACCTCCTTTTGGGTAGAGCTTCATTGCATGAGATGCATGTTGTTCCTTCCACCCTTCACCATAAAATCAAGTTTATTCACAATAATATGGTGTATACACTTCATGCGGATGATGCGCCAAATCCTTGTTTGAATATTCAAACCCACAATACTCCTATTCCTAATAGTAATCCTTCTTCCTCTAATGTTCTTCCTGGAGATGATTGGGGAACCTTTGATTTTAATCCTACCTTTATTTGAGAGTATAAAGTTTCTAATCTTGATTTTATGAAGCAACAAAGAGAGTTTGAACAAAGTGCTTTTTCTCCTATTTCTAATGCCCTTCATAATAACTTTGGTGCTGCTTCTACCCACTATGAATCTGTCGAACCTACTAATGATGACATAGTGACTACTGAAATTCCATTGACTCCTTCCAATATGGCTTCTCATTATGGTCTCGGTTATCATTTACTAGTTAAACAAGGATGCCATGGTCAAGGATGTGGTAAGCATAAATAGGGAATTCAAATGCCCTTACAGAATGGGGGGCATGAGCATTCTTATGGATTGGGATTTAATCCTCAACAACACATCAATGTTACCAACATCTCAAATAACACTTCAAAACATGATGACGCTACGAAGGAATTTGACCAAGAAGTTATTTTGCCTAAACTCCTTCATGCTAAGATGATTACTACACCTAAACATAAAAATAAACGTAGTCCACACTTGAAGACTCTTCCTTTTTTTGTATCATAGATTTCATGATCACTCTACCAATGAATGTTAAGATTTACATTATAAGATTAGGCAGCTCATTGATAGTAAAATGATTTATATATCATGTGGCAATGAGTTATATTTCAATCCTGTTTTCTCTAAATAACATTTATATTCCTATTATGGAGCTCCACATTATGTAAACAATGTTAGCCTAGTCCTTGGGGGCTCATTTTCTTGCATAGTGTTATGAGCGATATAATAGGTCCCCTTTCATCCTTGTCCCTACGCTTGGGGGGCAAGGATGTCATTTCCTTCTTTTCTGTCTTTCTGGGATCCACTTTTGCTTTGGTTAAGCAATATCTATCTATTATGTGATATCCAATCATACATGAAAATTTTGGTTTACATTGAGGATCTATATCCTTGATCATAACCTATTTCGTTGGGTTTCCATGGTTGATAAATCTCTCATCTTGGAAATTGAATAGTGTGCTATCCCTCACAAGGGTTACTTTTTCACTTCTTGCATGATATCTCTTTGCATTCGTCCCTTCCATGGCCTCATAGGAGTTGTGACCTTCTTGGCTTGAACTGGGTGTTGTGTATGGATATTGTCTTGATGTTGAAGAAGGATTTATCCTTGTTCTTTTCTTTCCTTAACATGTCAAAATAGTATGTATTTTTCCATCTTAAGGAGGGGGGCATATATATGGCATCCCTCGTTCTATATTATGCATTTTTGTTCTAACCTTTTGTTTTGCAGCATGCTAAACCCTCGGAAGGTAACACACATAAGTTGCTAAATCATGAAGAGATACGCATTCAATTACAATTCAATATGCTAAATCCTCATAAGGTAACGCACATAAGTTGCTAAATCCTGAAGAGATATGCATTTTAAAAATGTATTCCATGGTGATATAAGGATATGGATTCGTGGGTACTTCATAAAAGATGTCAGAAGGCACAAAGCCACTATAAGGCACACAACTTTATGGGGTGACTATCAAGTGATTGCTTGATGGGCCATCCTATCCTTTTGTGGTTCATAGTGAGATACACACATATTACTGGGCGAGGTAACCACTCATCTCTCTCTTTTTCTCTTTAACTAGTGATGTCTCTCTTATCATGATCTTAGGGTTGATAAAGACTTAAGTCCCTGGGGGCTTGAGGATTCCTTTTTCCCTTTGATTTTGATAAGATTATCATTTCTTCATGATCTCCTTTACCAAGAGTTTGCATCGAGTCCATACTCTTGCTAAAGTGGGGGCTAAATGTATAGTCAAAAAATGGAAGCACTTCCATTGTGGACTAGCTTAGCCTTCTGAGTAAGTGGTTTGGGGTCATGTCAAGCTCCTTGAATGGGTCTTTTCTTGGATCTAGCTTTCTCCCCTATTCTGCCCCATTTCCCACTTTTCTCCAGCCTGTTTTTGGCATCCTAAACTGCAAAATTAAGATTTTTGACCTCGGGATCAAAATCAACCTTTCTAGGTCAAGGTCGACCTCACCCTTGACCTAGGTTAAAATCAACCTTTTTTTGGCCCAAGGTCCAAATTTCAAGATTCCAGGGTTTTCGGATGTCGAGCTTCAGAAAGAGTTAATTCCTGCTTCTAGGTCGGCTATTTTAGGTTCTGAAACGATGACTCTTAAATTATATTTAATATATTAGTAATAAATAAGAGGGGGGTGAATCAGTGGCGTCAAAAATTTATCCAATTTAAACTTTAATCCACCAATCAATACTTCTCCAATTATTAAATCCCTACAAGATGCATGCCTTTGAAATACTTGAAACAAATAATTGTCTACCGGTTTACCTTGTCTGTCCTTATTCTCCTTGATAACCGATAAGCAATAAACTATATTTACCGATACTCAATAAATATGTAGAGTATACCAATCAATCCATAAATGCTTATGTGAAATGTAAAACACTAAAGTAATAAACCATACACATATAACACAAGGATTTTAATGTGGAAACCCTGTTAAGGGAAAAACCACTGGGACCGGTACCCCAAATTTTC
>MU227963.1:449279-465072 GCA_018584345.1 Thuja plicata | reverse complement strand
AAGCCCCCAAGGCTAAATTATTCCTATCAACTCACAATCCGTAATTGCTACCCCATGATAATGTCCTTTGAATGCTTGAATATTGAAAATAGTAGATCTAAAGAGAATGCCTTCTTGCTTCAATGAAGATCCACCATAGCTTGTCCTTGAAAATGCTTGATTGAATATGATGATATGTCCTCTTAGCTTTTTATATCATCCTCTTGCTTGTTTGCATCATTTCATCATGTCATCTCACGATTTCGTTTCATCTCATGATCAAATGAAGGCAAAAGAGAGTGTTTATATAGAGATCTCAATATAGGTCTCCTAGGGCAATGCAAGGGACTCAAATTCAAATTTCATCTCGAATCATGGTCCAATTACAATCACCAACCAAGGAGGGAACATAATAATTCAAATATTGGAGAAAGCACTTCCGCATCCGAACCCGGGGACCTATTTTACATTCCGAATCCCGATAAGATCTGGATGTGAAAGTGAGGACCCATACCTGACAGAGGACAGGGTCAACCTCATACCTGACCTAGGTTAGGGTCGACCTCAACCCTATCCTGAGGTTTCAGGCAGGTCTCCAGAATGTTGCAGAGAGGCTACAGGTCAGCTGGGGACCTAGGAAGGTGGGGGAATGAATCAGAATGTTAAGAAGGCCCAGAGGCCTAGAGAGAGAGTAGGATGAGGCCCAGGAGGACCAATACATAGATCCTACCTAGATAAAAGATCCATGGAGAGTTAAATCTAATAGGATCCACAAGATCCTAACCCTAATTTCACCTAATCAAACACATGCAAATTTGATATGAAAACAAACTAAATGAGGGTGCTAAACTCATCCAAAGTGGAAGTGCTTCCATTTTAAGATGATACATCAGTAAATATGCAGAGTATACCAACCAATCCATAAATTCTTATGTGAAATGTAAAACACTAAATTAATAAACCATACACATATAACACAAGGATTTTATCGTGGAAACCCTGTTAAGGGAAAAACCACTGGGACTTGTTTTGAGCCTGTTTCTGTCATCCTAAAATGCAAAATTAAGATTTTTGACCTTAGGATCAAAATTGACCTTTCTAGGTCAAGGTCAACCTCACCCTTGACCTAGGTTAAAATCAACCTTTTTTGGGCCCAAGGTCCAGATTTCAAGATTCCAAAGTTTCCGAATGTCAGGCTTCAAAAAGAGTTAATTCCCGCTTCCGGGTCAGCTATTTTGGGTTCTGAAATGATGACTCTTAAATTATATTTAATATAGGTCCTATTCTAGGGGTATAGGTCTAATGGGAATTGAATTCTCCTATGTAGGCCTCTCTATAAGATTGTGCCCTAGATTGGTATATAAGGAAGCCTTATCCTCTCATTTTCTCTAACCATCATCAAGCATAATCACAAGCACTCAAGACTTGAAGAGACAAACTAAGAAGAAAGATTTGAAGCAAGCATCTACTCTCAAGAATTCAAGCATCTAATTCATCAAGGAGATCCATTGGTAGCCATTGAAGGATTCAAGCTCTATGGAGCCCTCTTGTTGAAGATTTCTCCATCCACATTCCTCCAAGCCTCTTCCTATCCAAAGATCCATTCAAGATTGGTGTTGAAGATCCAAAAGCAACTAATTTGAGACATCCTACATTATAAATTCTACATCCATTTGGTGCATGCATACTTTTGGATCCATGGATTTGAATCCGCCACAAGGGTTTCCATACAAGCAAGGTGAATTTTTTCATTTACTTTGTTTTACTTATGCAATTTCAATTATACTTTGAGGTTAATTCGAAAACCAGGGTTTGACCAAGGCAAACCCCTCCCCCCTAACAAACAAACCATTTTTCTTGCAAGGATAGGTTTGGAATAGTGAACTAAAGTGCGAATCTAGATACCCTTTTCGGTAAACTATCAGGATCTGAAAATAGATTTTTTGTCAGAGCTGTGCAGGTCAAGGTCGACATTTTGGGTCAAGAGTGACATTTTGGAGTCAAGGTCATCCCTGACCTAGGTCAAGGTCAACCTCAACCCTGACCTAGGTCAGAATCAAAATTTTTGGGTCAATGGTGACATTGACTTGAGGGTCAAAATTGGAACTGTGTCAGATCAGAAAAAGATTTATGGGGTTTGTAGATCTCACAGTTTCAATTCAGGAATGCGAAAATCAATAGTTTCTGAGACCGTCTAACAAGGTTTTTAGCAGGTTCTTTTTTGGAGGTATGTATTTTATTCCTTTTTCCTTTACAAACATTTCTAAATTTACACCCCTTATCAATTACAATTAAATGTAAGTGGATAATATGTGCATAGGGACACTTTTATGAGCAAAGCAACATTGTTCTAAACCCTATCCATATTTTCTATATTACAGCAGGTAATAAATTAAGCAAAGACATTCAAAAATACAACCTATGGGGTGGTGCGGCTTTAATTGGTGGAATTTTTCACCATCATTTGATTTTGAACAATCATGAGGCTTATATGGTGCTTGAAAGTATTAAAAAATCATTGGAACGACAGTCTTTTAGACTTGTTAAGGCCTCTCTTCGGCAATTCAGCGGTCTCCTCTCAAAGGATTGTGTTGCAATTGTTTTTTCCATTTTGGATCTTCTTGAGTGCACTGCTTCCTATGCTCGTCCTTCTGATATCTCCTCTCAGCTCACAGTCATGCCTGCTCACCCTATCCTTGATTTAAACCTAAGGCTGTGGTTGGGTGATGTTATTCCCTGCTCTATGGAAGGATAATATCTTTTGTTTTTTTTTGACATATGGCGGCTTCCTAGCTTTTTTTTCTTGTGCATATCTCTTTAGGTGGACTTCGACACAACACCCTTTTATCTAGCATCTCTTTTTGTTCATATCTAGTGTACATGCTTTGCATGATGTAATTTTGTAATTATGGATATTTTGTAACATGCCTATGGGCTTATGTAATAGCTCGGTTATATCATGCCTTTGGGCTTATGTAATAGATTAGGTTGGGTGGGTTTGACAAACTTTTTGTATTTAGCTTCGGCTAGGGGGGTGCTTTCCTATTCTAAAACTTATTATTCTTCATTATCGAGCAATGATCAGAGTTTTTCTTTCTTGTTCTTTTCTCCGGGAGCTCTTTGAACTAGTATATATATTTATAACAATATATCATGTGGCTCTGCCATATATATATATATATATATATATATATATATATATATATATATATATATATAACATTCACAATGCTAACTATAGATAAAATCTCTTAAAAATACTCAACCAAGTTTTAATTTTTAATGTTGAGTATTTAAAATTATTTTTTTAACAAATAACTATACAAATTTTATCTTTTTCACACTTGTTCTAAGCATTAAGGCTTGTGTATGAGTACTTTCAAAGTCATTCATTCTCTAGTCTTGGTATAGTGCATACTTGGGGTCTTAGTGGCAGCAAAAAAATCTTTCAAAAATGGGGCATCTTCTCTTCTAAACATGTTTTCGCCTTGCATCTCGGGATTTCTTGAGTAGAGAATAGGTGAAATAATTTTTTAGCACAATGACTTTTTGTTTTATGAGCCTTTATTGTTTCAATTTTAAATTATTAACTACTATTCTATGCCTAGTAAGAAGGTTGATAGTACAAAATAATTAATAAACATTAGCGCATGCACATATACTTACACAAATTATTTAAATATCCCTCTAAATTTAGAAGAATTACTACGATGAGATTCAAAGTACAATAAATTTATTTAATTAGAAACTTGAAAAATTAGTATATATATTCTAAATATGTTAATTTTAAAATATGAAAAGTAATTTAAGATATTTATTTAGGAAGCATTTAATTGAAGAGAGTTTAGGACGAAGGATATATTGGAAGTTTATAGTGGAAAATACGAGTCCTTGCTTTATTTTTGGGGTGAGATGGAATATTTTCTTATAGTAATAGAGTTTTTTAATACATGTCTATGCATCTATAATTTCTAAGATTAATTGTTGCTGAAAACTGATAAGATGATAAAGTTTTTTAAACACATGTTATGCATCCATAATTTCTAACATTAACTGACATTCATTGTTGCTAAAAAATGACGAGATGACCAATTTTCAAGAATTTTTAAGCTTTGAAGACTTTAAACCTGTCCAACTCCTATAAAATCTGTGAAACCATCTACTTCTAAAATACTCTAAAACTTAAATACCTCTTATAATATTTTAAGACACGCTTCCTAAGTTAAAATATAAACCTCATGCCAAATTTATAAGACATTCTTATATAAATTACAATCCACATAACCATTACAACTCCTCTCTTTACGAACATTAATAATTATTGTTTATACACACACACACACACACACACACACACTCAATTTAATTATTATAAACACATCTTTTCATTAATTAATATAATAAAATAAAAAGCATATTTTACGTATATACTTCCTTTCAAAATAGAGTATTCCTCAAATTGTATTTCCCAACATAGAATCACTCCTCAAATTGGATTTCCCAACATAATACCCCACTAGAATCAATACATGCTAAAGTAGATATATGGATTTGATTTAATTAAATTCCACCCCCCCACCCCCTGAAAAAAAAAGAAGGAAAATAATTCTTCCCTTTTGTCGCTTAGCTTTCTCCTCCATGCACATTTTAATGACATACAAAGTCTAACAAAAATAAAACATTAAATTTTTTTTTAAAAGTGTGTCCCTCTAGTTAAAAGGGAAGACACACTTAATCCTTGGAAATAAAATATTTGTTTAGTGGTAAAGTTGGTGAAGTGACAGGTTAGGTGGATATTTTAGTTTGGCTAAAGCGAAGGCACCATGTGATGTGGAATTGCATGGGTTGTTATTTAAGACATTACACCAACCCCAACAAAAAGATACAAGGTAGTGGACGTGATGAACTATAATTGATTGAATGTTTGAAATGATAAGTTGATGATCACCGAGCTGCAAAAGTGAATGCAAGACATTAAATCAGTTAATGTATTGTATTTTCATTGATGTCAACTTAATATAATATGATTTTTCATACACATATTGTCATAGACTTGAAGAGACCGAAGAGACAAATTTTATGTGGTCGGTAAAATATAAAAGTTTTATATACACCGAGACAGTAAACACTGACAAACAATGCACACCGACAGACAGTGAACATCGAGCAGTTCATAGTGTATACCGAGCACTACAGTAACCGAGCAAGTGTTATCGAGCAAGAACTATTTATTGAGCATAATTGAAGTTGTCACCGAGCACAACTGAAGTCAATGACTGAGCTAACTAGAGCTAATGACCGATCAGAGCTGAAGTTAAAAAATGACAAAAACACTTAGCTGTTAAGAGCTATATTTAGGGATTGACTGATTGATTACTTTATTTCTAATGATCAGTTAAACTAAAGCAAAGAGGGATATTTAAAGCATGTTTTATTCCCAGTTATCATTGAGAGATTTTTAGAATAAAACTAACGCAAATCTTTACGGGATAAAGCAAGCATGGCGAGCTTTACGGATCAAGAAGTGATCTATGAAAAAAACAAGGAAATTGAGTGGCTAATCATGTCTATATAAAGAGACAAGGAATTCATTATGAAGAGAGGAATGTTGAGTATAATTCTAGTGAAGATAGAAGTCTTCATGTAGATCTGATCATATAGGCTGAAGAACAGAGACAAGGAATTCTGCAGACACCGAGCAACAGAGGACAGAGTATTCACAGAGCAGAAGGAAGAAAGAAAGAGAGCAAAGGAATTGAAGAACATATTGATCGGAGAGATATTACTGGACTAACAATAGATTTGAAAATCAGCATGTTAAAGTTGTATTTTGAACAGAGCATTTATTGTATCAGTTTAACCATTGATTCAAAAAATATCTTAACCTAGTGGGATTTAACAATCCTTATTGTATTGAGATGCTCAAGAGTATCAAAAGGTTTTCTTATTGACAACATAGTGAGTGCTAGGTCAAAAGATAAAATGTTGGTCTTAATTCCTCTAACAAGGTCGCACTTAACAGCGTGTTGTAACCTTTAACAAGGTTGGCTCTTCACTGATCTCACTTCAGAAGAGTGAAAATTTTGGGTTACCGGTCCCAAGTGGTTTTTCCCTTAACAAGGTTTCCACGTTAAAATCTGTGTCAAATGTGTATTTATTTTATTGCATTGATATTTTGTTTTACACATTAGTAATACTATATTGGTCGGTAAACACTAAGTTTAATTGTTGCTACTCGGTAAAGTCTAGAAAAGATAAACAATATATCTTACCGAGCATTTTATATTTGTTAAATTTATTTAAGGCATGCATCTTAACGGACTGAAAGATAACTAGAGGATATTATATTTGAGATATAAGTTTTGATTGAATTGATGGAATTATTTTAAGACCACTGATTTTTGCATCATGGCAAAGCAGGATAAGGCTTCATCTATCAAGTATTGGAAATGATGTCACACAATACTTGGATACTGAATATGTTGCACCTACTGGACCTCTAACTATTGATCAACTAAGAGAGAAACATGAACACAATTCTATGATGATAGAACTTGCTTCTTCACTATCTAATGTTGAATTTGAAGATGTGAAATCATGCACCTCTGCAAAGAAAATGTGGGACAAACTCAAGCTAGTACATGGAGGAGACACCAAAGTGTTGAGAGCTAAAGCTGAAAGCCTAAGAGGATAGTTTGATGACCTAAGAATGAAATAAGGAGAGAACATCACTCAGTAGAGTAGTAGAATCAAAGAAGTTGTTAATGTTATCGATGGAGTAGGAGGAGTACTTGAGAAGAAGCAGTTATAAGTAAAATTCTGAGAACCTTACTACATGTTTATGCTATTAGAGTATCTGTAATTCAAGAAATGAGAGCAGTAGCAAATAACAATGTTACTCTTGATAGTTTGATTGGTAGACTTATTTCATTTGAGATGAACAACTATGACAACAGTGTCTTACCAACTATTGAGTCTGCATTCAAATCTTCTCTAAAAATAAGAAAATCTAGCAACAAACACACTATGAGAAATGATATTGATAGTGATAGTGATGAACAAGAACTTGATGAACTTGAAGCACTAATGGCTAGAAGATTACATAGAGGCAAAGGAAGATATAAAGGTAAATTACCATTGGTCTATTTTAATTGTAAGGAAATTGGACATTTTGCTTCTAGATTCCCTAACAAGAGAAAGGATGAAAGAAAAAATGATAGATCTTATGAAAAGAAGTACAAAAGAAGTGATGATCGAGACTACAGAAGCAACCAACATTCTGACAGAAGAGATAACCAGGATTATAAGGACAAAGGTAGGAAGGCTTGTTACCTGGTTGAGAACAAAGCTAAAAATTCTACTACTCATTATGATGAAGATGTTGAGGTAGTATTTGTTGCTATGAAGGATGATTCAGACGAAGAAGAAAGGTATTTTGGAACTGCACTCATATCTAAAGTTAGCAAAAATGATGTCTGGATTATTTCTAGTGGTTATACTCATCACATGACTGTAGATAAAGAAAAGTTTTAAACTTGTATATATTATAATGGTGGATAATTTAGGATGGGTAATGACTCACCTTGCCCAATTGAAGGAAAAGGAACCATCGTGTTGAATAATTTGATCAGATGTAAAAATGGATATTGGGTGAAAGGACTTAACTATAATTTATTTAGTGTTTCATAGATAAAAAACATAGGACATTGAGTTGCATTTGAGAACAAAAAGGCAAAGATCTATAATGGAACATGAAAGTTGATCGATACCGATGAACAAACAAAAGGTAATTTATTCTATCTTGACAATATTGAGACCACTTGTTTATTGTCTAGAAATGAAGACATTTGGTTGTGGCATAAAAGCTTATGTCATTTGAATTTTTACAACATAGCTAAGATAAGTAAGAAAAGAAAAGTGAGAGGCTTACCGAGCATTTCAAAGCCCTACCATGTTATGTGCAAGAATTGTCCAAAAGGAAAAATGACAAAGTCTAGTTTCAAGAGAAAAACCTACACATCTAATGCTATTCTAGAGTTAGTCCATACTGACCTATGTGAACCAATGAGAACAAAGAGCTATTATGGTGATAAATACTTTATTCTATTTGTTGATGACTATTCTAGGATGATGACTGTTATGTTCTTAAAAGAGAAATCTGAAGCATTTAAGATGTTCAAATGGTATAAAGCTAAAGTTAAAAGCAAAGTGGAAAAGAACTGAAATGTTTAAGATTAGATAGAGTAGGAGAATTTATTTTTGATGAATTCACTAACTTTTGTAATGAGCATGGGATTCCAAGATAGGTTTCTGCACCGAGAACACCACAACAAAATGGGATTGCTGAAAGGAGGAATAGATCAATTGTTGATTGTGCCAGAACACTTATGATTGAAAAAGGTATCACACAAACATTTTGGAGAGAAGATGTAATTACTGTTGTCTATACACTAAACCGAGTTCATTTGAAGAAAGACACCAATAAGACACCATATGAGCTATGGTATGGATACACACCAAATATGAGTTACTTTAGAATTTTTGGAAGTTAATGTTATATATTGAAAGATGATAGAAATGAAAAACTTGACTCTAAAAGTGATGAAGGAATATTTCTAGGATACTCTACTAAAAGCAAAGCTTATAAATGTCTGAATAAATCTTCTAACAAAATCATTGAAAGTGCAAATGTTAAAGTGGGTGAATTTGATGAGAAAAATGATGAAGAAAGAAGAAAGGAACTAAAAGATTACAACAAATTTGTCTACATTGAAAAACCTGAAACCTTGCCCGAGCGACAGGACAATGCAACCGAGCATAGGCTACACACACCGAGAATCAAGAAAATGCTCACAATGTTGAACCAAGTGATAATGAAGATCACAATGATGATCAAAATGAAGAACACAGATTTGAACATGTACTTGTTAAATATGTCAGAAGACACTGTCCACAAGACCAAATCATTAGAGACAAAAGAGCTAGAATGAGAACAAGAAGTAAGTCACTTAACAATACATGTTTGATTTGTGATTTTGAGCCTAAATCTGTTAATGATGCACTTGAGAATCAAGAATGGGTTAGTGAAATGGATGAAGAGATTGAACATATCGAGAAGAATAAAACATGGACATTAGTACCTAGACCGAGTGACAAAAATGTCATTGGCACCAAATGGATTTTCAGAAACAAACTGAATGAGAATGGAGAAGTCACAAGGAACAAAGCAAGACTGGTATGCAAAAGGTATGCATAGGAAGAAGGTATTGACTATGGAGAAAACTTTGCACCCGTTGCTAGACTAGAAGGAGTAAGAATTATACTTGCTTATGTTGCTTTCAAAGGATTCAAATTATACCAAATGGATGTTAAATCTACATTTCTGAATGGAATACTAGAAGAAGAGGTATACATTGAACAACCAGAATGGTTTGTTGATCCTAACAAGAGGAACATGGTTTGTAAACTACACAAATCATTGTATGGATTGAAACAAGAACCAAGAGCATGATATGAAAGACTTCACTCTTATCTCATTAGTATTGGATTTGTTAGAACAAGTGACAACAATAATTTGTATAAAATTGAGATACTGATGATAAAATTTTGATTGTTGAGATATTTTTTGATGATATCATATTTGGAGGTAATGATATGCTATGCAAGTCATTTGTTGATGAAATGAGAAAAGAATTTGAAATGTCAATGTTTGGAGAGATCAAATTTTTTCTTGGCCTACAGATTCTACAACAGGAAGAAGGCATCTACATCACACAATCCAAATACATCAAAGAAATTCTGAAGATATTCAAGATGGAGGACTCCAAACTAGTTGGAACACTTATGGCACCTGGATGTAGATTGACAAAGGAAGACAATATAACCAAGGTAAATCAGACCTTATACAGATCTATGATTGGCAAACTAATGTATGTTGTACACACTAGACCTGGTATAACACATGCAGTTGGTATAGTTGCAAGATTCTTTGTTAATCCTAAGGAATCACACATGACTGTTGTCAAAAGAATTTTGAGATATCTAAAGAATACTGAAGCCTATGGTTTGTGGTACAATAAAGAAGGCAACTTTGAGCTACAAGTTTATACTGATGTTGATTGGGCTGGAAACATAGATGATAGAAAGAGCACAACATGAGGAGCATTCTTTATGGGTGACAAAATTGTCATATGGATAAGGAAAAAGCAAGGATGCATATCACAATCAACTGTCGAAGTAGAATATGTGGTTGTTGCTGCAAATTGCTCTAACATTGCATGGATCAAGCAATTGTTGAAAGGTATGAATGAAGAAATTCGTGATGGGCAGTAATTATCTATTGTGATAATACTAGTGCTATAAACATCTCAAAGAACCTTGTGATGGATGCTAAGACAAAGCACATAGCTATTAAGTATCATTACTTGAGGTAAAAAGTACAAGAGAAAGAGGTGATACTGGAATATGTACAATCCAAAGAACAAATAGCAGACATATTCACAAAACCATTGCCAAAAGATACATTTGAGTACCTGAGGAATAGACTAGGGGTTCGCCCCTTGTCTACTGGTCACTAAGTTGACTTAGAGGCTGCATCAACCTACACATAATCAGAATATTAGTCATGTTGATGCAAGATGAGATATGGACTGCAATGATATATCAGTCCACTAAAGGGACAGAAAGCTTCAAAGGGCGAAAAATATTGTTGGCTACTACAGAGATGAATATTTTTTTTGGGTATTGTTGTCAAACGGAGAGAAATATTCAATGAAATATACATCAGGAAGAAGAAAATCTAAAGGGAGAGAGATATTCAATGAAGTAAGCATCCATCAAAGGGAGAGACATAATCAAAAGACATAACTGCTACACCTATCCATTGAAGGGAATGAAGAAAGGGAGAACACATAGTAAAATCAAATCTAAGCTAGGACAGCTTATCGAGACTCAAATATTTGAATTGGTTCTAGAACAATAAGTTTGGTATGTTATGGAATATCTTATATTGCATGTTTCATAGTGTGTTTCCATCAATGCCAAAGGGAGATATCGATGAACTATAACTGATTGAATGTTTGAATATGATAAGTTGATGATCATCGAGCTGCAAAAGTGAATGCAAGACTAAATCAGTTAATGTATTGTATTGTCATTGATGTCAACTTTATATAATCTGATTGTTTATATAGATATTGTCATAGACTTGAAGAGACAGAAGAGACAAAGTTTATGTGGTCGGTAAAACATAAAAAATTTGTATACACTGAGTGACAGTAAACACCGACAGACAGTGAACATCGATGGACAGTGAACACCAAGCAGTTCATAGTGTATAGGTTGAGAACCGCAATAATCGAGAAAGAACTATTTATCGAGCATAACTGAAGTTGTCACTAAGCACATCTGAAGTCAATGACTGAGCTAACTGGAGTTGATGACCGATCATAACTGAAGTTAAAGAATGACAAAACACTTAGCTGTCAAGAGCTATATTTAGGGATTGACTTATTGATTGCTTTATTTCTAACAATAAGTTAAACTAAAGCAAAGAGGGATATTTAAAGCATGTTTTATTCCCAATTATCATGGAGAGATTTCCAAAATAAACCTAAAGCAAATCTTTACAGGATAAAGCAAGCATGGCGAGCTTTACAGATCAAGAAGTGATCTACAACAAAATCAAGGAAATTGAGCGGCTAATCATGTTTATATAAAGAGACAAGGAATTCATTATGAAGAGAGGATTTCTAAGTATAATTCTAGTGAAGATAGAAGTCTTTTGTTAGAATAATTGAGAGGGGGGGTTAATCAGTGGCCTCAAACATTAATCCAATAAATCAACCCAAAACTTTATACCACACATATAAACCTCTAGTTATCTTCAGTCCTACAAGATGTATGCCTTTAAATAATCTTATCAAATAACTACTACTCAGAATATATTATTTATCCTTTTTCTTAAGCTTTACCGAATAACAATCTAGCCTTTACCAAAATAGAGTAAATAACTTAGTATTTACTGATCAATCTTGTTTTAGTAATGTGTAAAGAAAAACATCAAAGCAATGAACCATATACACATTAGACACATGGATTTTTAATGTGGAAACCATGTTAGGGGAAAACCCACTTGGGACCGGCAACCCAAAATTTTCACTCTTCTAAAGTGAGCTCGGTGAAGATCCAACCCTATTAAAGGTTAAAAACACACTGTTAAGTGCGACCTTGTTAGAGGATTTAAATTTAATAGTTTGTCACTTGATATCTGGCATTCACTATGCTATCTTCATGAGAAACCTTTTGATACTCCTTGGGATGTATAACAATATATAAAGGATTGTTAAATCCCACCCTGTTAAGATATTTTTTGAATCAATGGTTAAACTGAAATAGTATATGATTTGTTCATAAATATTGTATCATCTTAAAATGGAAGCACTTCCATTTTGATAGGCTTAGCACCCTCATTTAGTATGGTTGGCATAGTATATTTGCATATGTGCTTGATTATACATATGTAAATGAAATTAGAGTTAGGATCTTGTGGATTCTCCTGGATTTCTCTCTCCATGGCTCTTCTATCTAGGTAGGACCTATGTATTGGTCCTCTTAGGCTTCATCCTACTCTCTCTCTCTCTCTCTAGGCCCATAGGCCTTCTTAAACACTCTAGCACATTCCCCTACCTTTCTAGGTCCCCGGCTGATCTGGAAACCTTTCTGCAACTTTCTGGTGACCTACATGGAAAACTCAGGTCAGGGTTGAGGTTGACCCTGACCTAGGTTAAGGTCAAGGTTGACACTAACCTAGGTCAGGGTCAAGGTCAACCCTAACCTAGGTCAAGGTCAAGGTTGACATAGACCTTTGCCAGATATTGGTCCCCACTTTCAAATCTGGAGCTTATCGAGGCCCGAAACTTAAAATAGGTCCCTGGGTTCGGATGCGGAAGTGTTTTCTCTGATATTTGAATTAATATGTTTTCTCCTTAGTTGGAAAATGTGATTGTACAATGATTCAAGGTGAAATTTGAATTTGGATCCCTTGCATTTCCCTAGGAGGCCTATGATTGAGATATCTATATAAACACTCTCTTTTGCCTTCATTTGATCATGAGACAAAATCGGGAGATGACATGATGAAATGATGCAAACAAGCAAGAGGATGATATAAAAGGACAAGATAGGTGGACATATCATCATCTTCTATCAAGCATTTTGAAGGATAATCCATGGTGGATCTTCATTGAAGCAAGAAGGCTCTCTTTAGATCTACTATTTTCAACATTCAAGCATTCAAAGGACATTACCATGGGGTAGCAATTACAGATACACACACACATTACATTCTATATTCAGCTATTTGTGGAGGTGGAGATCACCAAAATAGGGGTTTGACTAAGGCAAAACCCTATATAGTCACCCCAAAATCCCTCTTTTTAGATATTTGCAGGTACTATTTTTGGGAGTTACAGGTGCAGAACAGCAGATCAGAGACCAGATTTGGATACCCTTTTCGGCAAACTTCCGAGATCCGCAAACAGATTTTCTGTCGACACTGTGTAGGTCAAGGTCGACATTATTGGGTCAGGGGTGACATTTATGGGTCAAGGTCAACCTTTTTCATAAGACAACATCAGAACGGAAAAAGATTTTTGGGTTTTGTTCGTCTCTATGTTTTGATTTGGTATCAACTGTCAGATATTCCAGAAACTCAATACAGACCTCAGAAAATGAGTTTTTCCAGATCTGCTATGTTATGAGGTAGGTATCTTGTCCATTTATTTCTTATATGTTCCTCGAGCTATTTTATCATAATAATTAAGTGTAATAAAACATAAATTTGGCCTTAGGATCTCGCTTTACCATATTACATAAATCCTATTTAGGGAGTCCTTCTTGTGCCAAATTTTATATGTTACATTTTGGTGAACCCGCGATAGACAACTCTTTCTTTTCATTGGTGTTGGATTCACATTTCATACTAGATTTTTCATGCATATAGAAGTAGACTTTCTTTTATGCTTTTGCATTTATATTTCAAAATTCATAAAAATTGCAAAATTACTTTAAAAAATACAAAAACATTTACATTTTTCATGCTTGTAGTGTTTCAACATGTATGATTTTTGTTTTGAATACTTTGATGAGGATTTTTTTGTACAAAAGGATAGATCCCTTAATGAGGTACATGGAAGTGAGAATGCAAATGGTTCGAATGAGATCCCCGTGGATCCCATTCCTATTGTATCCTCCTCCACAAACTCTTCAATTGACTTTTACCATAGAGTGTATGCATGGTTACCTTCATATTCCTCTATTTGCAACATCGAGACACCTAAAACATTTTTTCCCAAACCTTTGATGACTGTAAAAGGATGTCCTCAAATAACTATTAAGGGAAAACCCAGAGATCCCTTGGATTTCTTTGATAACATGGATTCTGTTTTGCATGCTTATCGCACACGAAATAATCATCAACCTACTGTCCCAGCAACTTTACCTCCCACTCAACCCGTGCTTCCTCAAGCATCTAGGTTACCATCTTCCTTTAAAGAATATGACTTAGTGGAATAATTATGCGCTACTCCCGCTAAGATATCTTTATGGGAATTACTTCAAACTTCCCCTACATATCACGAGGCGTTGCAAAAAGCCTTATCTACTCTCCCTGCCATGCCTCCTAATCAAGAGAACTTTAATTCATTTCTAGAGTGCATGCATACTATGCCTTCTGTACCTCCTATTGTATTTTATGACAAAGATTTACCTACTGTTGAGGTGCAGAATCAATATGATGCTCTTATGGTTGTTGTCTCTATTAATCAGAGTATCATTCACAGAACATTGATTGATAATGGATCTGGGCTCAATGTTTGTAGCATGGATATGCTTAAGGCAATTAATGTCGATCTTACAACTATTCAACCAAATAATATTCCTATTCATGGATTTGATAATATTGCAAAGAAAACTTTGGGAATTATTACACTACCCATTAAAGTTGGTCTTGTGCTTCTTTACACTCTTATCCATGTTATGCCGGGACCACTCAATTATAACCTTCTATTAGGAAGACCTTGGTTACATACTATGCATGCGGTTCCTTCTACTCTTCATCGCAAGGTTAGGTTCATATATAACAATCTAATGTACACACTACATGCGAATGATGAACCAAATCCCTGCTTAAACACAAAATATGCTAAGGTTCCTGAGCCTATACAACCAATTAAAAAACTTGAACAACCACCTGAGGTTAAACAAGATGAGATCCCATCTTCCTCCTTGACGGAAGATGATTGGGGAACATTGGATTTTACTCCTACTTTCATAGGAGAATATAAAGTATCAAATTTTGAATTGATGAAAGAACAAACTAAGTTTGAAAAACAAGTTTTTATTCCCTCTCCACTTTCTGAGGCATTAAAAAGTAACTTTTTTGTTACTTCTCATGATGAAACAATTGAGACAATAAAACTAGATTGCTATGACATTGTGACATATGCCGCTCCTTTAACTCAATCTGATATGGCTGATAGGTATGGTTCTGGTTACCATTTACTCAAGAAAGCTGGATTCAATGGGAAAGGTTGTGGTAAGCACGAACAAGGTATACAAGTACCCCTGGCTAATGAAGGTAGTGATTATACTTATGGGTTAGGATTTAATCCTTATAGGCAACCATCAGTCTTCCCTCTTAATGTTAATCATATTTGTGGTGGACATTTGAAATTGGTTAATCCACTTCTCCTTGACATGGATCAAAAGCCAAAATTGGACATCTTTCCTGAGGATGAAGCTCTTGCTGACTTTT
>MU227963.1:409988-448475 GCA_018584345.1 Thuja plicata | reverse complement strand
GAAAGAATTAGGAATTATAACATGAGGTTAAATCCTAAGAAATGTGCTTTTGGAGTTGATTCTGGAAAATTATTAGGATTTATTATTTCCAAGCGAGGCATAGAAGTTGATACTGAGAAGATAGATGTTATCATTAACATGCCTCCTCCTAAGAATATTTCTCAATTACACAGTCTACAGGGTAAAATACAATCTATTCGTCACTTTGTTTCTAACCTAGCCGATAAGATTGTGCCTTTTACTTCTTTACTCAGAAAAGATACTACCTTTTCTTGGAACCAGCAATGCAAGAAGTCTTTTGAGCAATTTAAGGAATATATTGCTAATCCTCCTATCTTACAACCTACTCAATTTAATAAACCCTTTTATCTATATACTTCTGCCACAACTAATGTTGTAAGTGCATTGTTGGCCCAACATGATAATGACAGAAAGGAAAGACCAGTATACTGTATTAGTCAAACTTTGTTGGATTATGAAACGCGATACACTCAACTAGAATGAAAATGCTTGGCTTTATTTTATGCTTGTCAAAAACTCTGACATTACTTACTCAATGTTGAAGTCAATGTGATTGTTAAATTCGATCCTTTAAAACATCTTTTCTCAAAAACTGATCTCTTTGGTCGATTAGCTAAATGGGTGATGTTGCTCATAGAATTTGGTCTTAATTTCATCCTTCAAAAGTCAATTAAAGGATAGGCATTAACTCATTATTTAGCTGATGCTCCTTGCCCTTATTCTAATACACATGTTACCTCAGCAGAATTCCCTGATGAGAATATACTTGCAATCAAACAAGATGACATTTGGGAATTATATTTTGATGGCTCTAGATGCAAGACAGGTGCTATGGTGGGCATTATCTTGATCCCCCCTACGAATAAACTGATCCCTATGTCATATAAATTAACTTTTCCTTGTACTAACAATGTTGCGGAATATGAAGCTCTTATAGCTGGTTTACGAACAGCTTTATCCCTTCATATTAAAAACTTAGAAATTTATGGGGATTCGCAATTGATTGTGGAACAAATCAAAGGAGGTTATCAAACTAATAATGATAAGATGGCACAATATTGAGATTTGGCTCTGGATATTCTTTCACAATTTTCTTATTACACAATTCAAACTTTACCTAGGAAAGATAATCGACATGTGGATGCCACGGCAAGCGCAGCTTCTTTGGTTTGCCTTGAAAACAACAAGGAAGACTTTCAATTTACTATACACACTCTTAAATTCCCTGCAATTTTTGATAAGGTTACTGTGGATTATTGTAATTTGCATTTAGATGAATGATATTCACATATCTTTCATTTTCTGAAAGATACTACTTTTCCAGAATCAACAACAAGAAACACACATAATCGTATTAGAAAACTTGCAGCCCGCTATATCATTTTAGGGGAAACACTTTATAAATGTTCTTACAATGGTTTATTATTAAGATGTCTTAACAAGACCGAAATACTTGTAGCTTTAGCAGAAGCTCACTCTGGTTCTTGTGGAGGACATTTTGGCAGAAAATCTTTAGTTAATAAAATCCTTAGAATGGGATACTACTGGCAAACAATGGAACAAGATTCTTTCACTTTTGTCAAAAAGTGTCCTCAGTGTCAACAACATGGTAATTTAATTCATGCTCTTGCTCATGAGCTTTGTAATCAAGTTGCTCCATGGCCTTTTATCATTTGGGGTTTTTACCTTATTGGAAAAATCTCACTAGCTTCCTCTCAAGGACACACGTACATTCTCACGGCTACGGACTACTTTACAAAATGGGTAGAAGCTATTCCTCTTCATTCTACTACTACAGATGTTATCTGTGATTTCATCCTAAACAATATTATAGCACGATTTGGTATCCCTTCAATGATAGTTTTGGATAATGGTAAGCTCATAATACCTTTCTGATCAATGTTTCCTTTATGTTCCTTTGCTCCACTTCTTTCTGCTCGGTGAATGTGTTTCTTCTCTATTGCTCGGTGTCCACAGAAATCTTAGCTCTGTTCTTCAGCTTGTTTGATCAGGTCTGTATGAAGACTTCTTATCTTCACCAGTATTCTCTTCAACATCCTCTTTTGACAATGAATTATCTTGTCTCCTTTATAGACATGATTTAACCATTTTAAATTCCTTGTCTTTCTTATTCTTGACATGATCCACAAATCTCGCCATTCTTGCTTTAAAGAAAGCTTTAGTTTTATCCCGCATATTTCTTCTTGACAGCTGGAATAAAACTAGCTTTAAATCTCTAGCTTATCTCCAGCTTTTAACTAGTTGATGAAAACAATGTAATCAAATAGTTAACTCCATATTTATCTCCTGCCAGCTAAGTCTATTGTCATTTCAGAACTTTAGTTATGATCGGTGTTTAACTCCTTGTTTGCTCGGTCTTGACTTCAATTGTCCCCAAGCATCTCTGTCTGTCAGGGTTGTCTATTCGTTGGGAAACACTATGACTTTCAGTTCTGCTCGGTAATGCTTTCACGGGTATCACTGCGATTATTCTCAGGGTTCTCTATCCGTTGGTGTGCATTGTTCATCGATGTTTGTTATCACTTGGTGTATACTAAACTTTTATGCATTACTGATAACATAACCTTTGTCTCTTTGGTTCTTTGAAGTCTTTGACAATATGTATATAACCAATCATATTATATCAAGTTGACATCAATGACAATACATTACTTTAACTGATTTTAATGTCTTGCATTAACTTTTTGTAACTCATTGATCATCAACTTAACATCTTCAAACATTCAATCAGTTATAGTTCATCAATCTCTCCCTTTGGTATTTATGGCAACAAACTACATACTATTAATACAATATGAAATATATCAATTTGAGTTCATCAAACTCTACCAAACTTATTTTTCTATAACCAATACAAATGCCTGACTCTCAGTAAGCTCTTCTAGCTTAGATTTGATTCTTGTAGAGTACTTTCTTCATTCTTTATTCCCTTCACTGGATAGATGTAGCAACTTCTGATTTTGTCTCTCCCTTTGTCGTACAATATCTTCCCCCTTTTCTAGATAGATGTGCAGTGTTAACTTTTCCAATTATCTCCCTTAGATGGATGTTTCTTTGAATATTTATCCCTTTGATTGTTCCTCTCCTTGATGGATATTTCTATTCATATCTCTTTTTCCTTTAACAATAATATATTCCTCTCCATATTCAATAAGTACATATTTCCATTTGAATACTTCTAATAGATATTTCATATGGATATAATCTTCCCCTCAAGTCATCTCTCCCTTTGGATACTTCTCTCCCTTTGACAAAAATGCCAAACTAAATCTTTTTTTTAATAATATATTCCTTGAACTTCCCTTTCCATCAGTAATACAATAACTCTGGTGTTCGATGCAGATAAGTACCTTATTGTTTACTGATATATCATTGTAGTCCATCTCTTTTCTTGCATCAACATGAATGATCTTCTGATTATGTGTAGACTCATGTAGCCTCCTAGTCATCTTAGTGACCAGTAGACAAGGGTCAGACCCCTAGTCTCTTTCTCAGGTACTCAAATGTATCTTTAGGTAATGGCTTTGTGAATATGTCAGCTAATTATTCTTTGGATTGAACATATTCTAGTATCACCTCTTTCTCTTGCACGTGTTCACTTAAGTAATGATACTTGATAGAAATATGCTTTGTCTTAGCATGCATGACAGGGTTCTTTGATATGTTTATTGCACTTGTATTATCACAATAGATAATCACTGGTTCAAGAATTTTCATATTCATACCTTCTAGTAATTGTTTAATCCATGCAATGTTAGAGAAATTTGCAGCAGCTACCACATATTCTGCTTCTGTAGTAGATTGTGAGATGCATCCTTGTTTCTTACTTATCCATGTGACAAGTTTGTCACCCATGGAGAATGCTCCTCCTATTGTGCTCTTTCTGTCATCTAAGTTTCCAGCCCAATCACCGTCTATATAAACTTGAAGCTCAAATTTTCCTTCTCTTTTATACCATAAGCCATAGTCCTCAGTATTCTTTAGATATCTCAGAATTATTTTGACAATAGTCATGTGTGATTCCTTGGGATTAGCAAAGAATCTTGCAACTATTCCAACTGCATGTGCTATATCTGGTCTAGTATGAACAACATACATGAGTTTGCCAATCATTGATCTATATAGGGTCTGATTTACCTCAGTTGACTTGTCTTCTTTTGTCAGCTTGCATCTGGTTTCCATAGGTGTTCCAATTGGCTTAGAGTCTTCCATCTTGAATATCTTGAGAACTTCCTTGATGTATTTGGATTGTGTGATTTATATTCCTGCATCCTATTGAAGAATCTATAGACCAAGAAAGAACTTGATCTCCCCAAACATTGACATCTTAAACTCTTTGCTCATTTCAATAGAAAATGATTTGCATAACATATCATTACCCCCAAATATGATATCATCAAAAAATATTTTAGCAATCAGAATGTTATCATTAGTATCTTCTTTTAAATACAGATTACTATATTCACTTGTTCTTACAAATCCAATACTTATGAGATAGGAGTGAAGTCTTTCATACCATGCTCTAGGTGTTTGTTTAAATCCATACAAGGCTTTGTGTGATGACATTAATTTGACATTAGTATACAAACAACACTTTCGGTAAGCCTACACCGAAAGATAGGAAAGAGCAAACTGAAGATCAATTAGGAGATCACCAAAAATGACTAAGTACGGAGAGAACCGATGACACAAGTTAGTGTGTAAACCGAAAATCACAAAGCAGAAAGATAAAGTGGAACCTTGTTGCCCCACTTTTGGTCTTTATACCTCAAGACAAAAATGGATGTTTTATGTGTAGTAGTAGTCATGGAGGTTTCATGAAAGTCCGGAGTCTAGGTCTAGAAAGCCCCTTAGGATAGAAGGCCTTTATCAAATTTCCCTAACTTGACTTCTCCTTCCTAAGCCGGGTGAATTCTGGGTCTGAAATCATATTTTTATTGGGTAGGTTAAGTTCCCAATCTGGTAAAGGTCGTGTTTTAAAAGATTCTAACATAAAAATCACATAAAGATGAAATACTTTGCCTCGTATCTTCAAGTTGTAGCATTGGCGAAAAATCAAGTTTTGGCTTCTCCATGGCGGAAAATCACATATGGAGTGTGCTTTCCGCAATTGACAGACTTAAGAATATCAGAGGTAAATAAAGATGGAAAAGGAGGAAGTCAAGAACAAGAAAGCTTTGAGCACTCATAATCTAACCTATGGGAAACAAAAGAAATGATCAAGCGAAGAGAATCTCATAAAATTTGCCATTGGCAAAAAAGCAGAAAATGGCTTCTCCTCTGCTCCTACAGGCGGGTTTCGGCTCGCGAGATGCGTTTTCCGCCAAACTATCAAGGTGAAGAAGTTTTGAAATATAATCCATCCCATAAGAGATCTGGCATATAAGAAAGCCAATGGAATCAATATATATCATTTTGGCACCCCCATAGGCCAGAATTCTCCAATGGCGGATTTTCAAATAGAGAGCACTCCAAAAGTATTTTTTCGCCCAAAGGAGAAGCGGAAAAGTAAATTTTCGCTGCTTCAAGAAAGTTATCGTTACGGTTACTAAAGTAAAAAATGTTTTCTAATGACATGTAAAGAAAAGTAATTAATTCAAATAAGGTCATTTTACTTTGTAACGGACTTGTTCATTAATGTAAAGGTCTTTTCATTTGTGTGGTGTGGGAAGTCGGCCGTTAAACGGTAAGAATTCAAAAAGTATAAAATCAGTTGAAGATTTCAAACTGGAACCACCATTGTTCACCAAATTGTTTAAATTCGAAGTAGCTAAGATCATTTACTCATTGTCTCTGTATCCCAAAGAGAAATTTAAATCTTTGGGTTGAATCATACTCACATGGCTTCTAGATTTGTAGGATTCGATGGAATGAACAACATTATCTCCGAGTGGCACAAAATCTCAGATACCTCACTGAAGTTATTCAACATGCAGAACTTTCAGAATAGATTGAGAGTAGAGCAGATGCACTCTATCATAGATAATCTTAAGGAGAGTGGGTTATTCGAAGCCACCGATTTTCCTGTAGCCGTTTGAGCTCCTGAGTTGGTCCGGGAATGTATAGCCCGATACAACCCAGACACCAAGCAAATTCTCCTACCAGAAAACATGGTGCTCCTCTCCATTGATAGAGGATTTGTCTAGAATTCTCTCCACATTCCAGAGCAGGTGGAATACTTTAAGATGACTTATAGCCGGGCGATTTCTGAATATTCAGTGAAGAGACCGGTATGGAAAAGAGAGATTATGAAGTCATGGTTTAAAGAACCCAAGAGCACCAAGGGCAAGTTGCCCAAAACATTATTTGGAGAAAATCTGAAGCCAGAGATCATGGACATCTTGGTATTTCTTCACAGGATTAGAGGTGAGAGCGAAGCTCTTAATTTTGTTGAACAACATTTCTTCCTGGTTTAGATAATCTGTTCTCAGCACCATTTCATTGACTGGGCCCTGATGGTGAGTGAGAATCTCTCAGACGCCCTCAATAGGGCCAAGTTCCAGAATGAATTCTACATGTCTTCTATCCTCTTGTATATTTTAGCTATGATTCAAATCTGGCCTGGGCTTCCTAGGTTAGAGGAATTCCCAGACGATGTAAAAAACTGAGTTTTTCCCTTCTTTGCAACTACAAAATAGTTATACTGATTATCTCATAGTTAATGACGCCTTTACAATGAGACTATGTAGGGAGCTACAAGGTTGTTCGGAAAGGAGATTTTCATCTGAAGCCATGGCCTTCATAAGCCAATTCGGATACTATTTCATTCAGTTTGGAGATTTCTCATATCTTCGTCTTGCAGGGTTTGATGACTTTCCTTTGAAGCTACCCAGATACCCTACTGACATGATTGTGTTGATCAAAGTAATGAGGCAAGCACTCCAGGTGAACCTGATCTGTTTATAGGCAAAGAAGAAAGGCTACGAGTTCCCAATGACCATCAGAGCTTACAGTTGTGCATCCTTGTTAGAGGCGAAGAATGTTCTTAAAACATTCTCAAAGAAGTTCTCTCTGGAAACATATGATGTTCTAAGGCCGCAGTATGATCCAGTCAATTATGCTAGAGATGTCTTACAGATGAGTCAATAAATTCACCATGTACCTAATATTAAGGACTAGAAGATGATGGCAATCACCTGTATGATGACACATACTTGGAGAAGATAAAGTCCACCCCTATCAGCTCAGAGCCTATGCTAGACCAAGCAGTAAGTGACTTGCAGGATCTGATGGGGGGGGATTTATAAAAGAATAGTTCAATGGGTTGAGTGGACTATGGGCAGAAGGAAGAGGTTAGAAAGTAAGCCTCCTGCTCAGCGAACTCTGGCGAAGGCAACTACTGGTGCCTCAACCACTTCCTTAGCAACAATCTCTACAATTGCAAAGGGATCAATTCAACCATCAGGAGGAGGCAATGAGCCACCTGAGAAAGCTTCTCTCTTAGAGAAGACCTGTGGAGAGGGTCCTCTTCCAGATATCGGAGTTACAGAAGAAGCAGTCCCAACAGACCAAATTAAGTCTACAACCGAGCTTTCTAAAGCTATAGAGTCCGAGCAGCTAATTAGTGCTATTGTTGTAGATACTTCGGCCAGGACTTTGACCCAAGAAACTCCAAAGAGGGAATCCCCTGTCATAGTTGAAGTGGGAGAGGACAACCCTAGCACCTCTATAGAATCGGATAAGGGAGGTGGGGAGCAACAGGAGGTTGCTCAAGTTGTAAAATTGATCTCCTCCTCACCTACTTCGGTGAATCCATTTGCTTCCCACCCTAAAGTGACTCCTCCACTCATAAGGAAGTTGTTCATTGAAGAGCTGGTCTCTACCAACAAAGTCACCAGTGTAGAGTCATGGATAGAAAACACTCTAGAGCGCAAAAGGAAGAGAGTGGGAGAAGCAGTTCCCAGCGAAGACACTCTATCAAGGGCCTTTCAGCCCAAGGCTACCACAAGAAAATAGAAGAGTGTGAAGACAATGTCTACTCTAGGTCATGATCCTGAGACAGGGCACTTCACCATGGAAGTAGCCAAGCCCACTAAAGAAGGCAGACTCAAAGATTTGGCGACCTTAGACTTTCAGTTGCAATCATTTGATATGGGATTGGCTCAACACGATACCAAGGTGGACTGGTGGAATTCCACTAATGTTGTAATAGAGGAAGAGTTGGAGGATCTCAAGACTTCCAAAATCCAGCTTAAGGTGGAAGTGGCCCAGCTAACTGATTTCATCAGACATCTCCTAACTCTTATTGCGAGTGCTCATAGTACCCAAACTTCTTTCGATCCTAGTGTTGCTAAGAACCAAGCCATTTTGGCTAAGTTGTAAGAGGATTGACATTATGGGTAGATTGGTAAGAGGTGGATCAAGAGGCTTGAGTCAGAAGGTCTAGCGATCATTGAGCAGTTAGGTAACGATGTTCTAAGGCTAGAAACAGAGAAGAGCAACATTGAGAAGAATTTACAGACTCTCGCTGCAGAAAGAGTAAGATGCCAAGAATGCATAGTCATGTTGCATGTGGCAGTAAAGATGAAGAATAAGGAGGCCCTAAAAGCTGAGATCCTATAGAAGGGTGATGAGCCCTTGATCGAATGGCTCCAAAGTCTGGAGTTCAAAATTGAGATGATCATTCAGGTTGAGACCGGACTACAACAAATAGATGTTAAAGTGCAAGAGGAACAAAGTAAAGATTATAAACTCCTCTTAGGAATTCATGTGGAATCACAAACCAGCGGTCAAGGAAAAGTAATAGTTGGAGTGGTCAACATGCAGAAGTCATTCACAGATTATCTGCACAATTTAGCGGAGCAGTCTTCGACTCATTTAGACAAGGTGCCAGAACTCCAGCAATTGAGTGGATGTATCTTTAGGGCTATGGAGGAACTGAAAGATCAAACAGAAGCAATCAAGACTCTAGCCAAAGAACATTCCAGATGGCTCATCCGTTACACCAATTTCCACATCAACAGACATGAAGAGCTCATCCAAGTCATCACTGCTGTAATCACCTAGTGGGCCAAATTAGATAAGGGTAAAGAAACTGAATCATAAATATATTCTCCCCTTATGCTATTTTTGTTGTATTTTGTAACGGATAAACCTTTGGTTATCATTTCTGGTTGGGGAAGTTGAACCGTTTTGGTTACCCATTTTTGTAACGGTCCAATCTGGAACTCTATATGTATTATTCCCAAAATCAATACAAAGGTCGGCTAAATTTTGGTGTGAGGGATAGCATTGTTGCTGAGTCAATTGTGTATGTCTGAATTCCATTTCTTTAACTGTTCCATTGCATTTCATTTATCTTTCTGTTGAATTTGAACGTCTCTTTTGAGTTAGATTCATAATCTATATTTGAACCAAAATTTTGTATTATGATTTGATACGACTAATTAAGGGGAGAACCAGTTGCTATTCTAAGTTTGGGAATGTTCTTATGATATAGATCAACTCAATATCATTACATTGTTAACTTTCAGTCTTGTATCTGCATTTTTAGTAATTGTCCATGCATTACCAGTTTTGGGAATTAATCTGATTGATAAAGTCTCAGAATTGGCTAGATTTAGAGTTGTATTTACTTCGCCTGAGCTATTTTCTGTCTAGATTTAGCTTGGTTTACCTCTCCTGCTCTCGGGTTAAGAGAATACCCCTGTTAGATTAGGAAAGATTAAAATTCATTGAATATTATTCATATAAGGGAGTTGTACCTTCCAATTTAGAGGGAAAATAGGTTTTCGAGTAACTATTTCCCAACTGTTGTATTCAATTGTTCTTAAATTTTTTTGGGTATTTTAGAGTTACATTCAAAAGAACAATTTGTTTACCAACATATTTTTGGCGACTCTACTGGGGAGACGACCAATCATTATACCAGAAGCATACAATGAGGAAAGATGGTGCTTCCCCATGAAAATATAATCCTTGTGCTCCAACCTAATCTTGGATTCCAAGATGATCAAGAGGATCTCATTTCCTCATTAAATACTTTCATCTGGAGATACAGGAGAAGCACTGAACATTATAGAAATGCCAGTCAAGTGCTTGAACTGGAAGAAGCTAGAGCAGAAGCACTTGAGAGAGCCATACAAAGAAGAAATTTGAGAAGGGCAGAGCGTGAAGTTAGGCCACAGCATTAAGCAAAAATATGGAGCCTAAAATATTTCTTAGAAGTACCAGGAAGGAAGGTAGCATAGACCCAGTCTTTGAGAGACTTGCGGATATTAATTTTTCTCTTCTAGAAGTACCTCGTCGGGGAAATAGAACCATAAGGAGCCAGAGCAGACCTTCTTCGCCTCCTAAACAAACCACCCAGTTATCCACCACTTTCCAAGAGTTGACATTGCATGGAATAGTTGCCCCTCCCATCGTCAATCTAACACCCTACTTACCCTGAGTAGCTATGGCACTTCCTTGGGCCGCTACAGTTGGGCCCCTGCAACTAGCAGCATATAATCCTCTCCCTACAGGCTCTAGAAAGAAATTTCCCAAATTTTCTGGAGATGGGAAAGTATCTATAGATGAGCATATTATCACATTCTTCGCTTCAGTTAACATTCTAACGATTTGAGAAGAAGATGTGGTCGTCAAACTATTCGTTGAGACTCTCGTCGAAGGCGCCGCTGATTGGTTTCATCATTTACCTAATTCTTCTATTACCGATTGGGATACTATGAGAGCCACCTTTGAAAGAAGGTTAAAGACTACTGAAGATGAGCATGCCATGTTGATTTAATTGACTTCTATCAAGAAAGAGTCGTCGATCAGCATGAGGGATTTTATAGCTAAATTTAACAAGCTGGTAAATCGTATCCCAGCGGCTGATAGGCCTATGACGGGAAATTTGAAAACTTTCTTCATAAGTGCTATGCCACCGGACATCAATTATGATCTAAGGAGAATGAAACTTGCAAATTTGGATGCCACCTAGAGAACTGTTGTAGAACTCGAAGACCACATGATTTCATCCAAGAAATGGAAAAGAGAGATACAGTCTAGAGCTAGCAGTAGCAATATTACGTCATCTGATGAGATGATCCAAAAACTGTCTAATGAATTCACTGCCTTCAAGAGACAACTTCCCAGATTCGATAATCCATACCAACGAAACTTTCAGGAACAGCCTGGAAGATATAACGATGGGAGGAATGCAGAAGGAAAAATGTTATAGTTAACTACTCCACCATAGAGGCTAGCTATAGAGGCCCCTCCTAAAAGAGAGAATATGTGTGCCTTCCACTTAACCACAAATCATGATGGGGAAAGTTGTCCTAATGTAGCCCGTGCTTGGCAAATGCATCAAACTGACGAGTGGAATGCTGGAGCGTCTGGAGGTGAACCAGATTCATACTCACATGGCGACTCTAAAAACTTATATTTAGAGTATGAATCAGATTCAAAGCAAGAAGCAACGTGTTATCCCACCATAGACAGGACCTCTTATACGGTCCTAACTTGGAGTCAGAGAGACAAAAGCCATAGTTCGTCACTGCCTAAAAACAACGAGGCATCTACTTCCAATTCAAAGGAGCCCAATCAAGGTATGAGGACTCCTCAAGTAGGTAAAGAACAAAACTCTTTTGACATTATTTAATTTTGTAGAGATTCCAGAATTTAGATTTCCCCCATAGACTATCTTAAGTCTAATCCCGTTGAGCTGCAAAAGCTAGTAGATTATTGTAAAGGAGGGAACCGAGAGTTCAATCAAAACGTCATGAATACCATAGAGAATGAGTCCTTATTTGTAGACCTAGTTGAACAGAGGGAATCGTCTATTTTAGCCACCTTCCCAGGCCAAAAGCCTGACCCATTCTATGTGTCTTTATATATTAATGGTTGTAGGTTGAGCAATTGTATAATATACTCCAGAGCATCAGACAATGTAATGCCATCTATTGTGGCCAAAGCCTTAGGACTTACTCTCGCTAAAGATCATGGTAGGTGTTACTCCATGGATTCCAAGCAAGTGCCCCTGGTTGGCCAAATTAAGGATGCTCAAGTGGCTTTAGCAGCACATCCCGAAAAGAAGATGTTGCTAACGATCCTTGTTGCTGATATACCTGCTAGCTACGGGTTGTTGTTAAGCAGGAGTTTTTGCAGAGACCTTGGAGGGGAGATAAAGCTAGATTGGTCCCAAGCCTTAATCCTAGTAGGTAATAAAAAGATTAAACTGGTTCCCAAAGAAAAGGCTAAGTTTACAGTGTTGAAATCTGATGACCCTAAAGCTCAAATCTTGTATCAAGAATTAGAGTTTGGCAATTATATGTTGTTCACCGATGAACCTGAGAAAGAAACAAAAACCACTGAAGAGGAAAGGCAATTTTCCGCCGAAGAAATACCACTACAGATATGGACTCTTGAATTTGACAACAGTTGTGCATTGTCAGGGTCCAGTGCGGGTGTGGTCTTGATATCACCAGACGGAGTGTGTGAGCCCTTAGCTTACAAATTAGAGTTCGGGAACACTAACAACAATGTCAAGTATGAAGCCCTTCTGTTAGGGATTATCGTTGCAAAAGAAAGAGGTGTGGAAATTCTGAGAGCTTGTGGTGATGCTGAGCTAATTGTACGACAAGTCAAGAATCAGTACTCTGTAAAGAACCACAGGCTGAAGAACTACAGAAATAGGGTATGGGATGAAATATAAGCAATGGATGCTTTCTGTATTGAATCTGTACCAAGAGAGTTGAATTCCAAATATTATTCTTTAGCTATCTCAGCTTCATTACTACTTCCCCACCCAGAATTCAAGGATAAAAAATACCAAGTGGAAGTTATATATCAACCATCTGTGCCCGATAACGTGGAAGATTGGAAAGTTTTTGAAGATGACAAAAATCTCCTTCTCTTTCTAGAAAGCAGTGGTGACTTCCACAAAGAGGTTCATGGCAACTGTAAAGGAAGCTGCCAAGACGAGCCAAAGAAAGATAAGTCGGATGTTATTCAATTGCCAGGTAATATCATTCTACCCCATCTGGTCACTCTTGAAAAGATCTTCAATAGACATTACATGTTTGTGAAGAAGAAAAGAATTGAAAGAGGTCCTACCACTGATGAATATGAAGGAATGAACATTGGAACTGAAAAAGACCCCAAGATGATCAATATTGGGAAGTATTGTACAGAAGAAGAAAGGAATGAGGCCAAGAAGCTTTTTCTAGAATACTCAGATGTTTTTGCCTAGAGCTACGAAGATTTGAAAAGTTTTATGAATGGGAAATTCAAACACCAGATTCCCTTAAAACCTGAAGTTACTTCGCTCAGGCAGAAGCAAAGAAACTACAACCCCAAAGTTGTTGATGCCATATTCAGAGAAGTTGATAAAATGCTCAAAGAAAAGATCATATATCCCATCCATCACTCTACTTGGGTTGCGAATATAGTGCCTGTGAGGAAGAAGAATGGATAAATAAGGATCTATGTTGACTTCAGAAATCTAAATCAATCTTCTTTGAAGGACAACTATGCCCTTCCCAACATGGATCATCTTTTGCAGATCGTAGCTGGAGCCAAAATGATGTCTATGTTAGACGGCTTCTCAGGGTATAATCAGATAGAAGTTGAGAAAGCAGATCAGCATAAAATGACTTTCACTACTCCGTGGGGGACCTTTGCATATCACAGGATGCCATTCGAATTGATCAATGTCCGAGCTACTTTTCAAAGAGGTATGGATCTTTCTTTTAGTGATATGAAGAACAAAATCATCGGTATGTATCTAGATGATCTTACTGTATTCTCTAAAAAGAGAATAGATCATATAAATGATCTAAGAAGAGTATTGCAAAGGTGCCGAGAGGACGGGATTTCATTGAATCCCAAGAAATCAGTGTTTTGCGTAAATGAAGGGAAACTATTGGGTCATATAGTCTCCCAAGAAGGTATACGAATTGATCCCGAAAGAGTGAGAGCTATTCAGTAACTGAGTTTACCGGTGAATAAAACTAGAGTGAAGTCCTTTTTTGGTCAAGTCAACTTCCTTAGAAGATTTGTCCATGATTTCTCTGAAATTACTAAACACATTGTTGATATGATGAAGGGGAATGTTAATTTAAAATGGAATGACCCTGGTAAGAAAGCTTTCAAAAGCATCAAGAATGCCATAGCTAACACCCCAGTGTTATGTCACCCAGATTATAAGAAAGATTTTGCAATTTACTGTTATTCTTCTGAACATACTCTGTTAGCCATTCTAATGCAAAAGAACAAAGAGGGAATTCAAGCCCCCATCGATTTTATGAGTACACCTCTAAAGAACCATGAGTTGAGATATTCTCAGACTGAAAAGCATGCTTTTGCGGTGGTAAAGGACTTAAGAATTTCAGGTTTTATATTCTACATTCCCACTCTCTTGTGTATGTGCTTGATGTCACAGTGAAGAGTGTTTTGACTCAACAGGATGTGGGGTGTAACAACCGAGGAGCATGGGTAGCTAAAACCCAAGAGTATGACATAGAGATCAAGCCCACCAAGTTGGTAAGAGGGAACACCTTGTGCAAGGCAATGGCAAAAAATCAAACAGACAAAGACCCAAGAGTTACACAGTTGGTTTTGGCGGTAAGTATGCAAGACCCATGGTTTGAAAACATTGTGTATTTCTTAACCTATGGTGAATGTCCAGAAGGGTTAACTTCAAAGAAAAAGAGAGACCTAAAACTGAAGGCTTCTAAATATGTGATCTAGGAGGATAGACTATATAAAAGATCTATAGATGGAACATTCCTCCGATGTGTCGACAAACAACAACAAGAGAAGTTGTTAAAGGTTTTTCATGATGAAGCCTACGGAGGACACTTCTCCTCATCAGTCATCGCGTTCAAGATTTTGAGACAGTGTTATTACTGGCTAGGAATGTTTAAAGCTGCATACCAATGGGTGGCAAGATGCGCAAAATGCAAGATGTTTATCGGGAAGCCACAGTTAGCAGTGTTACCCCTCAGACCAGTGTTAATTGAAGGGCCATTCCAATAGTGGGGACTTGATTTTATCAGTCCTATAAGCCCTACATCCAGTGCAGGTCATAATTACATAATTACTGCAACTGACTACTTCACGAAATGGGTGGAAGACAAGGCAACCAAAAGGACTACTTCAGAGGTAGTATGTGAGTTCATCAAAGAAAACATTCTGGTAAGATTTGGTGTACCTATTAAGCTGGTTATGGATAATGCCACGTACTTTTCTTATGAAGAAATCACTAAATTTTGTTTTGAGTACAACATTATGATCAGCCATTCTTCTGACTACTTCCCTCAAGGGAACGACCAAGCGGAGTTTAGCAACAAAAATTTGGTGAACATCATGAAGAAGCTCGTGGCAAAAAACCAGAGAAGTTGGCATAAAAAGATTTATGAAGCCCTTTGGCTGGATAGAGTGACCCCCAAAAGAGCCATTGATGTATCTCCTTTGAACTTGTCTACGGGGTAGAAGCTAGTCTCCCATTACCATTGGAATTAGCAACTTGCAAACTGAGGGCAGTAGTAGAAGATGGCATATACGAAGATGGTCTAGAGAAGAGGATCCTGTACTTAAGCAAATTGGAAGAAGAAAGAGAGAAAATGGTTGATCATATCACATGTCATCAGATGCGTGTGAAGAACCTGTTTGATAAAAAGAGCAGGCCCCAGAAATTTATGGAGGGAGACATGGTGCTATTATGGGACAAGCGCAGGGCACCCAAAGGTATGCACAGGAAATTTGAAACACTGTGGAAAGGACCTTTCAAAATCCATCAAGCGTTTGATAAAAATTCTTTCAAATTGACTTATCTAGATGGTGAGGCATTACCCCTGATGTATAATGGTCAGGATTTAAAGCTCTATCAGATCTAAATTGAAAGCACGTAACCCCTTTGTTGTACCATAGTTACGTTTAGTTCCTATTTTTGTTTTCCTAGTTAGGTTTCCTTTCTGCTTTCCTTTCTGCGCCTTGCTTTAGTTTTTTTGTGAGCCACCTTTTGTTGAGCTTTGCGAAACCAAATATTTGAGTTCCTTGCTTAGACATGTGAATGTCCAAGTCCCCAGACAGAGCCAGCTGTTGCCCCACTTTTGGTCTTTATACCTCAAGACAAAAATGGATGTTTTATGTGTAGTAGTAGTCATGGAGGTTTCATGCGAGTCTAGAGTCTAGGTTTAGAAAGCCCCTTAGGATAGAAGGCCTTTATCAGATTTCCCTAACTTGACTTCTCCTTCCTAAGCCGGGTGAATTCTGGGTCTGAAATAATATTTTTATCAGGTAGGTTAAGTTCCCAATCCGGTAAAGGTCGTGTTTTAAAAGATTCTAACTTCAAAATCACATACAGATGAAATACTTTGCCTCATATCTTCAAGTTGCAGCATTGGCAGGAAATCAAGTTTTGGCTTCTCCATGGCAGAAAATCACATATGGAGTGTGCTTTCCGCAATTGATAGACTTAAGAATATCAGAGGTAAATAAAGATGGAAAAAGAGGAAGTCAGGAACAAGAAAGCTTTGAGCACTCATAATCTAACCTATGGGAAACAAAAGAAATGATCAAGCGAAGAAAATATCATAAAATTTGCGATAGGCAGAAAAGCAGAAAATGGCTTCTCCTCTGCTCCTACAGGCGGGTTTCAGCTCGCGAGATGCATTTTTCGCCAAACTATCAAGGTGAAGAAGTTTTGAAATATAATCCATCCCATAAGAGATCCGGCATATAATAAAGCCAATGGAATCAATATATATCATTTTGGCACCCCCATAGGCCAGAATTCTCCAATGACAAATTTTTCAGACAAAGAGCACTCCAAAAGTATTTTTCCGCCCAAAGGGGAAGCGGAAAACTAATTTTCTGCCGCTTTAAGAAAGTTACCGTTACGGTTACTAAAGTAAAAAATATTTTCTGATGGCATGTAAAGCAAAGTAATTAATTCAAATAAGGTCGTTTTACTTTGTAATGGACTTGTTCATTAATGTAAAGGTCTTTTCATTCATGTGGCATGGGAAGTCAATCGTTAAATGGTAAGAATTCAAAAAGTATAAAATCAATTGAAGATTTCAAACTGGAACCACCATTGTTCACCAAATTGTTTGAATTCGAAGTAGCTAAGATTAGTTGCTCATTGTCTCTATATCCCAAAGAGAAATTTGAATCTCTGGGTTGAATCATACTCACATGGCTTCTAGATTTGTAGGATTCTTAGGACTTCATGTGGAATCACAAACTAGTGGTCAAGGCAAAGCAATAGTTGGAGTGGTCAACATGCATAAGTCATTCATAGATTATCTACACAATTTAGCAGAGCAGTCTTCGACTCATTTAGACAAGGTGCCAAAACTCCAACAATTTAGTGGATGCATCTTTAGGGCTATGGAGGAACTGAAAGATTAGACAGAAGCAATCAAGACTCTAGCCAAAGAACATTCCAGATGGCTTGTCCGTTACACCAATGTCCACGTCAACAGACATGAAGAGCTCATCCAAGTCATCACTATTGTAATGGCCTATAGGGCCAAATTAGATAAGGGTAAAGAAACTGAATCATAAATATATATTCTCCCGTTGTGCTATTTTTGTTGTATTTTGTAACAGATAAACCTTTGGTTATCATTTCTGGTTGGGGAAGTTGAACCGTTTCGGTTACCCCTTTTTGTAACGGTCCAATCTGGAACTCTATATGTATTATTCCCAAAATCAATACAAAGGTTGGCTAAATTTTGGTGTGAGGGATAACATTGTTACTGAGTCAATTGTGTATGTCTGAATGCCATTTCTTTAACTATTACATTGCATTTCATTTATCTTTTTGTTGAATTCGAATGTCTCTTTTGAGTTAGATTCATAATCTGTATTTGAACCAGAATTATGTATTATGATTTGATATGGCTAATTAAGGGGAGAATCAGTTGCTATTCTAAGTTTGGGAATGTTCTTATGATATAGATCGACTCAATATCATTGCATTGTTAACTTTCTGTCTTGTATCTGCATTTTTAGTAATTGTCCATGCATTACCAGTTTTGGGAATTAATCTGATTGATAAAGTCTCAGAATTGGCTAGATTTAGAGTTGTATTTACTTCGCCTGAGCCATTTTCTATCTAGATTTAGCTTGGTTTACCTCTGCTGCTCTCGGGTTAAGAGCATACCCCTATTAGATTAGGAAAGATTAAAATTCATTGAATATTATTCATATAAGGGAGCTGTACCTTCCAATTCAGAGGGAAAATAGGTTTTCAAGTAACTATTTCCCAAATGTTGTATTCAATTGTTCTTAAACATTTTTGGGTATTTTAGAGTTACATTCAAAAGAACAATTTTTTTACCAACAAACTCAAAAGAGGAACCCGAAATGCAAGTTACAGTGCAGAGCGACAAGACATATATAGTGCAACCGATAGTAAAAACCTAAGGACAGTCAAGCATGACCGACAGACAGAACTGAAAGTTAGTTGCAGCCCGCAAAAAGTGGATCTGACTTCCATGTCAGATAAAGCAAGTGTATTTTATTTATAGGATATTTAATTGTTTTAAATCCATTTCTTTAGGGACAAGAAACATTAATGTAAGTGTTTTAATCAGTCTAACTGATTTAAAACACATAGACTAGGAGATCTAGGTGTAAGTTGTAAACCTGATCTTAGAGTTAACATTGTTTTTATCACAACTTGATGAAGTCAATCCATCTATAAATAGATGATGTAATCATTCATTATAATGTGTGTGAAAGAAGGAAGAGAGAGAGGAGAATAAACCGAGCACATCTATGGATTGAATTGAGAGTTTTAAGAACTAGAATAGAAAAAGAAGAATTTGGTTAGCAGAACCAAGAACAGAGGAAACCGATAATCAGAGGTATTATTCAATCACAGTTAAGGTGATAATGTTTTTATGTGAAATACATAGGATTAGTATCATCAATAGGAGATTTCATTTACCAGGTCAATTTGTAATTTTCTATCATTCTAACAAGTGGAGCAAAGTGTAAAAATCCTTTTAAGGAAGGTGGACTTAATAGTCCTATTGTAAATCTCTTAACCGAGTGCACACTTCATTAGTGTTGTTAAAAGCTCTTAACAAAGTAGATCTTAATAGGTCTCCACTTTAATACTTCTAACAGGGTAGATCATCGAAAGTGATCAATTGTAAGCCTATACCAGCTCCCTTCCATTCGACAGATAGTGAAGTTTTGTGGGTGTCATCCCCACCGTAGTTTTTACTTCATAACAGGAGTATCTGCGATATCATATCTTGTGTTATGTGTCAATTATGTTCATGAATGTTTCTATGCATTATTCACATGTTTATTAATGTTATGAATTGATACAACTCACACCAATATAGTTTTAGATCAGATTGAATGGACATGCAATTGATTACAAAGGTTAATTAATTAAAGGATACAAAAAAATTTAGAGGTACTGATTCACCCCTCCCCTCTTAGTACATACTTCCCATTAATCCCAACAATTGGTATCAAAGCTTAGTCTCTTCTTGGAAAGCCTAAGGGCTCAAGAGCAAAGATAAGACAATGGAGAAGTACAAACTTGATAAAAATATTGAGAATAAAAAGCTTGAAATTCAGATGTTTTATGAACAGTATAAGAAGCAAGAATTAAGATGAGAGAGTTTTTGGATGAGAGAAAAGGTATGGCAACTCAGAACAATGAAAAATATTATCACGAGGAAGAGATTCCAAAATTCTTTGAGTCTTCAGGATCAACTACAAGCAAAGCATCATATACATCAGAAGAAAGCATCACAAGCCTAACTGAAATCAATCTACATATGGCTGGACAAGTTAAATCTCTGCAAATCGGTCAAGAGACACAGATGGTAAGGATGATTAATGTCATGAACAATGCTAGACAGACTGAATAAGAAAGAACACTAGCTATTGATGATAGAAGAAAGATCATAGAAAAGATACAAGAAAAGGAGACTGACATACAAAGACTTGCAGAGCATCACCATGAGATAAAAAAAATAGATTATTCTTATGAGTCAAGAGGCAAATAGAATAAATGTTGAACTCATTGAAAGAATAGAAGCTATCGGTGAACTGAGGGATGAGAATGAAAAGTTAAAGCATGAATTAAGAATACATCAACAACATAATGAAATTATCAAAAAGGCTAAAGAAAGCAATAAAATAATGGATTATTTTCTCAAGGGACAACAAAGAGTCAATAACAACAATGGTCTAGAATTTACCGAAAATGGAGAATCATCAAATAAATCCAATCCAAAGAATGTCTATGAAAATCCAAGACCAAGAAAGCTTACACGCAATCAATGTGGAAAGAAAGGCCATACATCAAATGTATATAGAGTCAAAATGAAAGGTATTCCTAAATCTACATCTTCATTCATAGGATTCTGTTATAAATGTAACAAGAAAGGTCATAAAGCATATGAATGTAAGTCTGAGATGAAACAACCAAAAAGGGAAACCTACATGGACAAATACTGTCCTACCTGCAAAATGAATGGGCACACAACTCTTGAATGATGGAAAAAGACAAGAAAAACATGGAAGCCTAAAGGTCAAGAAACTCCCTATCAACCAAAGAATGTTGGTAATCAGTATGTATGGGACTGTAATACTTGGACAAATTATACAGCATGTGGAAGATATGGTCACATTGTTGCAAACTGTATGAGAATATGGACTAGAAAGTCTATAGCAGAATGACATGCTTACATTGTCATAAAGTTGGTCATCTCATGAAAGACTGTAGAGACCGAATGACAGAGACAAGCACATATCCCAATGGAAACACCATTGAAGAGATTCGAAGGGCTAGAGACAAAATGTGGAGAAAATATTCAAGCAATGATGAAGCTGGAATGAGAAATGCAAATGGTGACACCCCATCCATTGGATCCGGTGACATCACCAACCCCACCTAAGTAGATCAAGTAAGTATGAAACTGCATTACCCCCAAGCTATTACTTTACATCAGTTCCATAATATGTTGAAATAATTCCAAATTAGCATAAGAAAGATGCATCATGGTTGTACTTGTTGAAATATGTGATAACTATGCTTTAGGGCATATATACTGAAACCCATCGATATACACTCAAAATTTAAGACTGTCTACATTTACCGAGAAGCATTGGTTAAAATCAAAATTTTCTAGTATAGACCAAGCCTCATCGGTAACCAAGCACATGAACAAGTTGTCAGTGTTACCGAAACCGGTCGGTAAAAGCAAAGTGAACATTGACTGCTCTGAAACATTGTAAGTGTCACCGATGGAAGTAAAGTCTTCACCGATGAACTCAATCTTTATACATCGATGAGTTGGTGAGCATTTATGACATGCATTTTAGGGCAACAGATATAAAAAGGGCATCGAAATGACTCATTTGTCACGACACCCAGAGCAGAGTGAGCGAAGGTGATTTTTTAGCAAAAAGCAACCAAGCTACAGAGCGATCACGACTCGACCTCCAGCACTCCAAAGTAGTTCAAAGATCTTTACAAGCATAAACAGTAAGTTCTTTGAGATCAACAACTTTGTTTTTATGCATTATGCAGAAGCCCTAATTTTCTGAAAATGACATCGACTTCACGAAACGTGAAATCTAAAAATGCAAAGAAAGATGAGTTCAAACTTATCAAGAACACGAAATGTGAGGAACCTAATTATAAGATCCATCCAGAGGTTGCCTCATAACCTGACGACGCTGGTGCACTTTTGCGCATTCCAACTAGGGTTTTGATGGTTGAAGACGTCTGATCCTTCATACACTGCAAGATTGTAGAGATTGGAACATTAGAGGTAGAAGAAGCTTACAAGAAGCTTTGTAACGACGATGAAACACTTAAGGAAGAGCACAAACACATTAAGGTGAAAGGGCTCACTAATGCCCTAATGTTTTTGAAGGTCTTCAAAATTGATTCGATTTGGTTAGTACTGAGCATAATGCTTAACAAAAAGTTATGGTTGGATGAATTGAAGGCAATAACCCGAGATGTCATCCATGTGGTCACCAGTTACCCCATAACTGATAAAGTAAAGGCACTAAAGCATCCACCGAAGGTAGAGACCAAAAAGATGACAAGAGGCAAATGTGATGGCCATGGATTGAAAGTAACGACAATAACCGATGATGAGATTAAGTTTGGTGCATGTGTTTTGGGTTACAAATTCTTCCAGACAAGCATATTAAACAACATAGCATCAGGTGCAGTGGACATAGCCTACAAAATTCTAAAAAAAGGGTACACAGTTGGACTTATCTGAGATACTCCTGAATCAGTTGAAGGACAACCTAAAGACAATCAGGAATGCAAAGTCAAACACTTGTAAGTTTGGCTCACTAATCATGTGTATTTTCTTTTATTTTCAAGAAAATTTCCCATCTGTAGGAGATGTGAAATGAGACAGCACCAAACCAGTCACCATGCAATTCAGTGAGCACATAGCTGCACTGGGAGATAACTTTGAAACAATCATGGATGAATACTTCAATGTATTCAAAGACCGAATACAAAAGAGGGTAAGAATCCCCAAGCAACTCATTGAGAAATATAAGGATGAGATATGCTTCATGGTTGACATAGATAATACTTACATCAAACCTGTTGTAGCAAGGACAACATGGTTGCAACCATTGGAATATGAGATCAACATTGATCTTGCAACAAAGGCAATTGATGCCTTAATTAATGAATCACTGGACAAGAAGCAACCAAGGTTTGGTACATATGAAGAGGCCAAGTCAAGAATTAAATCAGGCCTATTTGTCAAGAAGATAGTAAAAAAGAAGGACAAAATGGTGAAGAATCTCAAAAAGATTCTGTCAGTAACCAAGGAAGAAGTTGAGCAAGATGAAGAAATTGAACAAGAGGAGGAAACCAAAGAACAGTTGTCTGTCGGTAAAGATGAAGAAAAGAATGACTCTGAGGAAATAGAGTCAGATTCGCCACCTCCTCCACCATCTAAGAAACCAAGGACTATAACTTCTTCAAGGACTAGAAGCCAAACATCCAAAGAATCTACTCCTTCACCTCTTAAGAAAGGAAATGCCAGACTTACAAGAGGAAAGCTCCCACACCGAAAAGAGGACAAAGCAAGAAGGGTATAAATTCATCAGAACCCGAGAGGACATAGAAGACACTAAGCAAGATGAAGCCTTAGAGGCAGAAAATGTTAAGGTAAAAGAACCTGACACTATTGATGACATTTGTGTTTATATTGCAAATTCTGGATCCATTACAGATCCACACATTAGAAAATGGCAGAAACACAATCAAGAAGATCAGAATAAAATTAAGGAAGCCATGATAGCTAAAATGTATAACTTCAAATATGTACTAATTCAATTTGAAGGAAGTTATGTACCATGGGAACTCTTGGATAGATTATCCTCCCGTTGGACATTTGCTTTGAAAAATGAGAAAGAAATCAAAGAGAGAGAGAGAGAGAGAGAGTACTTGTTTCTCTAATGCCACCTAAATCTAAAAAGGTAGAGATAGATGAGACGATGGAGAAACACAAGAAGGAATTCTCACCAAAGCTAAGGGCATATAAATTTCTTGAAGGCAAGTTGATTGAACTTGAACAAGACATCCACAAGAAATGGTGCAAGATCATGAACATACCAATTGAGGAAGACAACCCCGACAAATACCTTCAACAATAAGATGTTGATAAGGCAACTCAAGATGATACATCCATTGAGTTAGATAAAGAAGAGGATGATACAACATGGAATAATACTACAAATGTCGTAGATGAAACATGGGATGATACCACAAATGACAACATTGTGGATACCAATGTCATCGACATTACCAATAAACCAACAAATGAAATCAATAAGGATGAAGATGTCACTGTTGCAAAAGACACAACCGATGAACAAGACACAACAATTGATAGTGCACAGGTGAACATTCCAGGCAAACTGCCAATATTGATACAAGCTATCAATATCATGCAAGAAACAAGCAAATCACCTAAGAAGGAACTCCAAAGGATGCAGGAGAAGAAGCCAACAAAGATAACATCGATGGTCAACAAAACATCAGAGATACTCAAGATGTAACTGACACTAACAAGGTTACTGAAGCAGATAAGGACAAAGATGCAGAGACTCAAGACAAGAATGAGAAAACCAAGGCAGATGATGCAAAGGACACCAATGAAGGAGACAAACCAAAAGATGGTACTCCTAAGAAAATAGACAAGGATTCTATCGGCGATGTTAAGGTGAATGTGGAGACGTCTGCAGACATCCAATGAGCTGAAACCGATGCCAAGCAGCAGAAAGAAGCACAATAGGTCACATCATCAAGCACAATAGAAAAGGCTGAGAAATTGGCAACGGTGCTACATTCTACTGAGTCACAAAAGAACAAGAAGAAGAAAAAGAAGAACAAGTTAGAGGTTACACTGGATGAAATCATTGAAATACCAAAGTGTGACCCCTCTACACTTGACATGGAAGTATTACAAGAATATGGAGAGATATGCCAGAGGAAGGCATTGCAAGAGAAGCTGAAGAAACAACATAGGGACTCCATGGTACTGAAGACAACATGGGACATTCTACATCAAATTGTATCTGATGTTGATATTGATCAAAGCAAGCCTATAATTAATCAACTAGCTACCCTCACCGACGCAATCACAACTCAGAACATTGATGCTAAGAAGGCAATTAAGGAGAGAGTCGAAATGAAATACCCAAAAAAGCTCATAGAGAACATCAACCAAGAAGTGGCAGATAATAAGGTAAAGCTATCAAAATTCATATCTGAATTAGACCCCATCATATCTGAAGCTATAACCTTAATTCAAAAGCTGAGCACAATAGAAAAGTTCACTAAGGAGAACAGTGACAATATAGCAAAGCTAGATGCAGATCTAGCAAATAGTGCTAGTAGCTTAACCACATAGGGAGACAATGCAGTCAAACTGCATTATGAGAAGATAATTAAGGTAAAAAGGTTAAGGCATGAGCTATGGGAGGTAGAAACACATTTTAGAGAAGAAGTAACTGAGCTACAATCTCAACTTCTACCAAATCTTACACTGCTACAACAACATATCAGTTCTGCAAGGCAACTGATAGGAACTCCCGAGATGTCTATAGCAGACAACATCTATGACATGCATTCAAAGATAACACTTGAGCATATGGCTCTAGAGAACCTCAAAGAGAAATGGGAGAAAATGATAGAAGACATGAAGTCTTCTCATTCCCACATTTTTTATAAGCTCTAAGGTAAATGACCTTTGCCCTTAATATCAAATAAAGGGGGAAATGATATAAGTACAAAATAAAAAGGAAAATGTTATGTACATTCATTCAGATGGGCAAAAGGTAGATATGTATATGTATATTTATAAAGGGAAAATGATATGTAGAAGGAAGGAAAAGATATCATATGTACAAATATACTGACATATACATAAGGGGAGTCATTAAATGACTAAGGATTATATATGTTGTATATACTTAACATTTTGCACATATCAGTTTTTGATACTAATGTCAAAGGGGGAGATTGATGACATTAATTTGTCATTAGTATACAAATAAAATTTTTGGTAAGCCTACACCGAAAGATAGGAAAGAGAAAACTGAAGATCCTATTAGGTGATCACCAAAAATGACTAAGTACAGAGAGAACCGATGACACAAGTTAGCGTGTAAACCAGAAATCACAAAGCATAAAGATAAAGTGGAACCCGACAGAGGAACCTGAAATACAAGTTACAGTGTAGACCGACAAGACAAATACAGTGTAATCGACAGTAAAAAATGAAGGACAGTCAAGCATGACCGACAGACAAAACTGAAAGTCAGTTGCAGCTCGCAAAAAGTGGATCTGACTTCCATGTCAGATAAAGCAAGTGTATTCTATTTATAGGATATCTAATTGTTTTAAATCCATTTCTTTAGGGACAATAAACATTAATGTAAGTGTTTTAATCAGTCCAACTTATTTAAAACACATAGACTGGGAGATCTAGGTGTAAGTTGTAAACCTGATCTTAGAGTTAACATTGTTTTTATCACAACTCGATGAAGTTAATCCATCTATAAATAGATGATGTAATCATTCATTAGAATGTGTGTGAAAGAAGGAAAAAGAGAGAGGATAACAAAATGAGCACATCTATGGATTGAATTGAGAGTTTCAAGAACTAGAACAGAAAAATAAGAATTTGGTTAGCAGAACCAAGAACAAAGGAAACCAATAATTAGAGGTATTATTCAATCACAGTTAAGGTGATAATATTTTTATGTGAACTACATAGGATCTATATCAACAATAGGAGATTGCATTTACCATGTCAATTTGTAATTTTCTATCATTCTAACAAGTGGAGCAAAGTGTAAAAATACTTTTAAGGAAGGTGGACTTAATAGTCCTATTGTAAATCTCTTAACCGAGTGCACACTTCATTAGTGTTGTTAAAAGCTCTTAACACAGTAGATCTTAACAGGTCTCCTCTTTAATACTCCTAACATGGTAGATCATCATAAGTGATCAATTGTAAACCTTTACCGGCTCCCTTCCGTTCTACAGATAGTGAAGTTTTGTGGGTGCCATCCCCACCGCAATTTTTACTTCCTAACAGGAGTTTTCTGCGATATCATATCTTTTGTTATGTGTCAATTATGTTCACGAATATTTCTATGAATTATTCACATGTTTATTAATGTTATGAATTGATACAACTCACACCAACATATTTTTAGATCAGATTGAATGGACATGTAATTGATTAAAAAGGTTAATTTATTAAAGGATATAAAAAGTTTTAGAGGTACTGATTTAGCCCTCCCCTCTCAATACATAATTTCCATTAATCCCAACATTGTGTACTCTACAAACCATGTTTCTCTTGTTAGTATTAGCAAACCCTTTTGGTTGTTCAATGTCTCTTCTTCTAGTATCCCATTTAGGAATGCAGATTTGGCATCCATTTGGTATACCTTGAATCATTTGTAAGCAACATAAGCAAGTAGAATTTAGACTCCTTCTAGTCTAGAAATGGATACAAAGGTTTCTCCATAGTCAATACCTTCTTCTTGTGCATACCCCTTGCATACTAATCTTGCTTTGTTCCTTGTAACTTCTTCATTCCCATTCAACTTGTTTTTGAATATCCATTTGGTACCAATGACATTCTTGTCATCCAGTCTAGGTACTAATGTCCATGTTCTGTTCTTCTCAATCTTTTCCATCTCTTCATTCATAGCATTGACCCATTCTTCATTTTCAAGTGCAGTATTAACAGATTTAGGCTCAAAATCACAAATTAAACATCTAGTGTTCAATGACTTACTTCTTGTTCTCATTCCAGCCCTTTTGTCTCCTGTGATCTAGTTTTGTGGATGGTGTCTTCTGACATACTTGGAAAGTACTAGTTTAGCTCTTTGTTCATCATTCTAATCATCATCTTGACCTTCATTCTGATCTCCATCGCTCGGTGCATCATCTTGACCAATTTCTTGATTTTCGGTGTTTGCAGCCTGATGCTCGGGTGCATTGTTTTGTCGCTCAGGAGCGATACATTGTTGCTCAGGTAGAGTGTCAGGTTCTTCACTGTAGACAAACCTATTATAGTCTTCTGGTTCTTTTCTACTTTCCTCATCATTTTTCTCAACAAATTCATCTACTTTGAGATTTGCACTTTCAATGATTTTGTTAGAGGATTTGTTAAGACATTTATAAGCCTTGCTTTTGGTAGAATACCCTAGAAATATTCCTTCTTCACCTTTGGAGTCAAGATTTCCATTTCTATCATCTTTCAAAATATAACATTGACTTCCAAAAATTCTGAAGTAGCTTACATTTGGTGTATGTCCATACCATAGCTCATAATGTGTCTTATTGGTGTCCTTCTTCAATTGAACTCTATTCAATGTGTAGACAGCAATACTAATAGCTTCTCTCCATAATGTTTGAGTGTTGTCTTTCTCAATCATCAGTGTTTTGGCACAATCAATAATGGATCTATTTCTTTTTTTGAGGAATTCCATTTTGCTGTGGTGTTCTTGGTGCAGAAACATGTCTTTGAATTCCATGCTCATTACAAAAGTTGGTGAATTCATCAAAAATAAATTCTCCTCCTTTATCTGATCTTAGACATTTTAGTTCCTTACCACTTTGTTTTTCTATAATAGCTTTATACCATTTAAACATCTTGAATGCTTTTGATTTCTCTTTTAAGAACATAACTGTCATCATTCTAGAATAATCATTAACAAATAGAAGGAAGTATCTATCTCCATAGTAGCTCTTTGTTCTCATGGGTCCACATAGGTCAGTATGGACTAATTCTAGAATAAAATTAGATGTGTAGTTTTTTCTCTTGAAACTAGACATTGTTATTTTACCTTTTTTGACAATTCTTACACACAACATGGTCGGGTTTTGACATGCTTGGTAAGCCTCTTACTTTCCTTTTATTGCTTATCCTAACCATGTTATCAAAATTCACACGACATAACCTTTTATGCCACAACCATATGTCTTTGTTTGTAGCCATTAAACAAGTGGTGTTTATATCATCAAGATAGAATAGGTTACCTTTTGTCTGTTCACCAGTTCTGATCAACGTTCCTGATTCATTAAAGATCTTTACCTTTTTGTTCTCAAATGCAACTCGGTGTCCTGTATTATTCAAGTGTGAAACACTCAATAGATTATAGTTAAGTCCTTTCACCCAATATGCATTTTCACATCTGATCAAATTATTCAACATTATGGTTCCTTTACCTTCAACCGGACAAGGTGAGTCATTACCCATTCTTACTGATCCACCATTGTAATATTCAAAAGTTTCAAACTTTTCCTTATCTCTAGTTATGTGGTGAGTACAACCACTATTAATAATCCAGACATCATTTTTACTAACCTTAGATATGAGTGCAGTCTCAACATACCTTTCCTCTTCGTCTAAATCCTCCTTCACAGCAACAAATACCACCTCAATATCTTCATCAGATTCGGTGTTAGTATTCTCAGCTTTGTTCTCAGCCAAGTAACAAGCTTTCTTTCGTTTGTCCTTGTAGTCTTGGTTGTCTCTTCTGTCAGATTGTCGGTTGCTTCGATAATCTCTGTCATCACCTCTGTTAAACTTCTTTTCATATGACATGTCACTATTTCTGTCTTCTTTTCTTCTGTTAGAACATCTAGCAGCAAAGCATCCCATCTCTTTACAATTAAAACATACCAATGGTAATTTACCTTTGTATCTACCTTTGCCTCTCCGCAATCTTCTAGCCATTAGTGCTTCAATCTCATCAAGTTCTTGGTCATCACTATCACTTTCACTGTCATATCTCATAGTGTGTTTATGAATTGATTTACTTATTTTCAAAGAATATTTGAATGCAGACTCAATAGACAGTAAGACATTATTGTCAAAGTTATTCATCTCAAATGAAATAAGTCTACCACTCAAACTATCTATAGTGACATTGTTATTTGCTACTGCTCTCATTTCTTGTATAACAGATACTCTAATAACATACACATGTAGTAAGGTTCTTAGGATTTTACTTACCACTGTTTCTTCTCCAAGTATACCTCATACTCCTTGGATAGCATAAACTACCTCTTTGATTTTGCAACTATATTGGGTGATGTTTTCTCCTTCTCTCATTCTTAGGTCATCAAACCTTCCTCTTAGGTTTTCTGCCTTAGCTCTTAGCACATTTGCATCTCCTTCATGTACTAGCTTTAATTTGTCCCACATTTGCTTTGCAGTGGTGCATGTTTTGACATCTTCAAATTTAGCATCGGAGAGTGAGGAAGCAAGTTCTACTATCATAGAATTATGCTCATGTTTTTCTCTCATTTGATCAACTATTGGAGGTCCAGTAGGTAAACACAAATTCAGTATCTAAGTATTGAGTAACATCATTTCCAATACCTGATAGGTGGAGTCTTATCCTGCTTTTCCATGATGCAAAGTTGTCCTTGTTCAACTCAGGCACATCCCTTTTGCTCATCTTGTGACCTTTTTCTAGAGTCTTTAAAATTCCTTTCTAAGCACACAAGCTCTGATACCAATTGTTAGAATAACTGAGAGGGGGGGGGGGGGGGGGGGGGAATCAANGGGGGTGAATCAATGGCCTCAAACATTAATCCAATAAATCAACCCAAAACTTTATACCACACATATAAACCTCTAGTTATCTTTAGTCCTACAAGATGTATGCCTTTAAATAATCTTATCAAATAACTACTGCTCAGAATATAATGTTTATCCTTTTTCTTAAGCTTTACCGAACAACAGTCTAGCCTTTACCGAAATAAAGTAAATAACTTAGTGTTTACCGATCAATCCAATTTTAGTAATGCGTAAAACAAAACATCAAAGTAATGAACTATATACACATTTGACACATGGTTTTTTAACGTGTAAACCCTGTTAGGGGAAAAACCACTTGGGACCAGTAACCCAAAATTTTCACTCTTTTGAAGTGAGCTCGGTGAAGAGCTAACCCTGTTAAAGGTTACACACACACTGTTAAGTGCGACCTTGTTAGAGGATTTAAATTTAATAGTTTGTCACTTGATATCTGGCATTCACTATGCTATCTTCATGAGAAACCTTTTGATATTCCTTGGGTTGTATCTCAATATATAAAGGATGGTTAAATCCCTCTCTGTTAAGAGATTTTCCGAATCAATGGTTAAATTGAAACAATATATGATTTGTTCATAAATACAACTTAATCTTGCAGATGTTCAAACCTATTGTAAGCTCATAATACCTTTCTGATCAATGTTTCCTTTTTGTTCCTTTGCTCCACTTCTTTCTTCTCGGTGAATGTTGTTGCTTCTCTGTTACTCGATGTCTGCAGAAATCTTAGCTCTATTCTTCAGTTTGTTTGATTAGGTCTGTATGAAGACTTCTTATCTTCACCTGTATTCTCTTCAACATCTTCTTTTGACAATGAATTATCTTGTCTCCTTTATAGACATGATTTTACCGTTTCTAAGTCTTTGTCTTTCTTGTTCTTGACGTGATCAACAAATCTTGCCATTCTTTCTTTAAAGGATGCTTTAGTATTATCCCACATATTTCTTCTTGACAATTGGAATAAAACTACCTTTAAATCTCTAGCTTTTAACTGGTTAATGAAAACAATGTAATCAAACAATTATCTCCATATTTAGCTCCTGCCAGCTAAGTCTTTTGTCGTTTCTAAACTTTAGTTTTGATCGGTGTTTAACTCCTTGTTTGCTCAATCTTGACTTCAGTTGTCCTCGGACATCTCTGTCCGTCGGGGTTGTCTGTTCATCAGGCAACACTATGACTTTCAGTTCTGCTTGGGTATCACTTTGGTTCTGCTTGCTTGGATATCTTGCTCGGGTATTACTGTGACTCTTCTCGGGGTTCTCTATCCATCGGTGTGCACTGTCCGTTGGTGTTTGTTGTCACTTGGTGTATATTGAACTTTTATGCATTAATGATAACATAACCTTTATCTCTTTGGTTCTTTAAAGTCTTTGACAATATGTATATAACCAATTAGATTATATGAAGTTGACATCAATGACAATACATTACATTAACTAATTTTAATGTCTTGTATTAACTTTCTGCAGCTCGGTGATCATCAACTTAACATCTTCAAACATTCAATCAGTTATAGTTCATCATCTTCATGCATATCTGATGTTGTCAATTAAAATAAATTCTTTAACATAATAAGTTTTCTTTTGACCAATTTAAGTACTATTATCATATAGGCTGAAGAACAGAGCCAAGGAATTCTGCAGACACCGAGCAACAAAGGATAGAGCATTCACTAAGCAGAAGGAAGAAAGAAAGAGCAAAATAATTGAAGAGCATATTGATCAAAGAGGTATTACTGGACTAACAATAGATCTAAATATCTAAAAGTTAAATTTGTATTTTCAATAGATCATTTACTGTATCAGTTTAACTATTGATTCAAAAAATCTCTTAACCGAGTGGGATTTAATAGTCCTTATTGTATTGAGATACTCAAGAGTATCAAAAGGTTTTCTTGTTGATAACATAGTGAGTGCTAGGTCAAAAGATAAACTGTTGGTTTTAAATCCTCTAAGCACTTAATAGTGTGTTGTAACCTTTAATAGGGTTGGCTCTTCACCGAGCTCACTTCAGAAGAGTGAAAATTTTGGGTTACCGGTCCCAAGTGGTTTTTCCCTTAACAAGGTTTCCACGTTAAAATCTATGTGTCAAATGTGTATTTCTTTCATTGCATTGATATTCTATTTTACACATTAGTAATATTGGATTGGTCGGTAAACACTAGTTTAAGTGCCGCTACTCGGTAAAGTCTAGAAAAGATAAACAATATATCTTATTGAGTAGTTTATATTTGTTAAAGTTATTTAAGGCATACATCTTGACGGATTGAAAGATAACTAGAGGATATTATATTTGAGATATAAGTTTTGGTTGAATTTTTGGAATTATTTTAAGACCACTGATTCACCCCCCTCTCAGTTATTCTAATAGGAAGTTGTTGTTAAGTAACAAAATAAGGTTGAACATTTGATTGCTAGTGGAAGATGAAATACAAGTAAGGTTATTTGTACACATAAGTTGATGGAAGAGAAAAAATGAGGAATGCAGTAGTATGATCAACATTGTAAACTGTGCAGTTCCCTGACATAGCTTAAACAAGTAGAATTACAAATAAATCAATTGCTAGAGAAAGTTCATGCATATAATGTAAACATCAATTCAATTGTTATAACAAGATATAACACTCATTCACAATGGTAAACATAAATAAAAACTCATAAAAATATTCAAGTGCACTTCAATTTTTAATGGGAAGGAAGAATAAGTAGAATTATAGATAAATCAAATGTTAGAGCAAGTTCATACATGTAATGTAAATATCAATTTCATTTTTATAACAACATATAACACTCCTTCACAATGCTAACTATAAATAAAAACTCATAAAAATACTCAACCAAGTTTTAATTTTTAATGCCGAGATTATTTGAAATTGATTTTTTTAACAAATAGCTATACAAATTTTAGCTTTTTCACACTTGTTCTAAGCATCAAGGATTATGTATGAGTACTTTCAAAGTCACCCATTCTCTCTTGGTAGAGTGCATACTTGGGCTCTTAGTGGTAGCAAAAAATCCCTCTAAAATGGGGCATCTTGTCTTCTAAACGTGTTTTCGCCTTGCATCTTAGGATTTCTTAAGTAGAGAGTAGGTGAAAATAATTTTTTAGCATAACAACTTTTTGTTTTATGAGCCTTTACTGTTTAAGTTTAAATTCTTGACCGCTATTCTATGCCTTGTAAGAAGGTTGATAATACAAAATAATTGATAAAACATTATTGTATGCACACATATTTACACAAATTCTTTACATATCCCTCTAAATTTAGAGGAATAACTACGATGAGATTCAAAGTACAATAAATTTATTTAATTAGCAACTTGAAAAATTAGTATATATATTCTAAACATGATCATTTTAAAATATGAAAAGAAATTTAAGATGTTTATTTTGGAAGTATTTAATTGAAGAGATTTTAGGATGAAGGATATGTTGGAAGTTTATAGTGGAAAATAAGAGTCCTTACTTTATTTTTGGGGTGAGATGGAAGTTTCCCTTATAGTAATAGAGTTTTTTTAATACATGTTATGCATCTATAATTTCTAACATTAACTGTTGCGGAAAACTTAGAGTTTTTTAAACACACGTTATGCATCTATAATTTCTAACATTAATTAGCATTCATTGTTGCTAAAAAATGATGAGATGATAAACTTTCAAGAATTTTTAAGCTTTTAAGACTTTAAACTCGTCGAACTCCTATAAAATCTATGAAACTATCTATTTCTACAATACTCTAAAAGTTAAATACCTCTTACAATATTTTAAGGCACTTCCTAAGTTAAACTATAAACCTCGTGTCAAATTTGTAAGACATTCTTATATAAATTACAATCCACATAACCATTGCAACTCCTTTCTTTACGAACAAGGGTGATTATTGTTTTTATATATTTTTTATAATTAGAGCAAGGCCCCATGCAAGCTTAGCTTATCTAAGCTAGCAATGTGGAGTTGGTGGCCCCATGCAAATTCAAATTTGCTGCTTATTTTATTTTAAGCCCCCCCATTTTCTCCATAGCTTATTTTTATTTGCTACAAAATATGTATTACGCAAAAATAGGAAAAGATTCTAAATTTTTCTTTTTCCACAATTTTTATTTTGCATGGGAACACTCTAGAAAATTCATTTAAGCATCCACATAGAGACATGGTATTATACAATCAATTTATTCCTTTCATAAATTAATATAATAAATTAAAAAAACATAATCATATTCCTCAAATTTGTTTCCCAACATAGAATCACTCCTCAATTTGGACACTTCCCAACATAATACCCCCAATAGAATCAATACATGCTAAAAGTAAATATATGGATTTGATTTAATTAAATCCCCCCCTCCCCCCAAAAGATTTTTTCCCTTTTGTCGCTTAATGCACATTTTAATGGCATACGAAGTCTAACCAAAAAAAAAAAACATTAAAAGAAAAAAACGCGTGTCTCTCTAGTTAAAAAGGAAGGCGCACCTAATCCTTGGAAATAAAATATTTGTTTAGTGGTAAATAACATCATCGCTTAGGAAAGAAAGTTTAAAACCCCTTTCGCCTTTCCGTCGCCATTATTACCAAATTGCAAAACGTGCACATCAAGTGGGCTCCACACACCAATTATTTTATACCATAAAATAATTTGGAAATTGAGGTTTTTATGGGAAAATAAAATAAAAATGGAGAAAAATAAAAAAAAACGTATCGGATTTGGCGAAAATTTAGTAGGAGGGACGACATTTAAACGGTCGTTACGTTTAGCGGAGGAAGAAAGCAGAGCCGTTCTTTGCAGCGAATGGAATGCTCTTGATTTTGTTTTTTAAAAAGGTATATACGCACTGTATATATTGCATTGCATTCCCGGCTGTCATTTCACGCCCTGCTTTTCTCTGGCCGCTTGCTTCTCCGTTTGCTACATGTAGGTACGTATTTATATATCTTTTTCCCGGCTGTTTGATTTTTTTTTCTCTTGTTCTTTTGACTGTTATCGTGGGCTTTACGGAAGAGCATCTGCATGATATCTGTCTGCAGGTAAATGAACGTTTGACTCGAGTATTGCATTTGTTTTGTTTTGAGTTTTAATTAGGGTTTTAATTTTTCGACTGTTTGAAAATGGAGGAGTTTCTTTTGAAATATGCATTTCGGGACATTTGCTTCAGAGTTGTAGAAATGGTTTTGTTAGTGTGAGTTTGGGAAGTATGATATGTTTTTTGGTTTGGAAGAAAAGAGGAAGTTATGCTATGGGATTTTGAGTTGTTTTTGCTGAAACAGTGTCCGGGTTTTGAGCGTGAAGAGGGATTTCTGTATCGTAATTTTTGTAGTTTGATTTTTTAAGATGTGTTATATGTGGTTTGATTTTTTAAGATGTGTTATTCGTGCAAAAGCAGGGTTTAGTTTGGGTTTTGTGCTTATATTGGCGTTTCTGTATCATTAGATTTATGGTTTATGTTTGTAAGGTATGTTATGTGGAGGGAATTTTCAGCACCGAGGACTGTGGCTACTGCTTGAATTTTGCATTAAGATAGGGTCTAGTTGGTCTTGAGCTTCGACTGGTGCTTTAATATCAATAATTTTTTAGTTTACGTTCCATAGTGGGTTTTCCAGGGAATCGTACATTTATGCAAAAGCTATGTGTAGTTTTAGTTTTGAGCTGAGTTTGTGATTTATGCATCATTAGCTTCCTGCGTAAAGTGCTTAAGATGTATTATACTATTATGTTGAGGGAATGGATGCTGTTTGAATTTCACATGATGCACAAACAGTGGCTGTAGGGTTTTGAGATTAAACTGTGGTTTCTGTATCATTATTTTATGATATAAGCTGTGGACAATTTCATTGCCAGAGATGATCGTTATTTGATTCATATATTGATGCAAAAGCAATTCATGGATTGGCTTTAACTTTTTAAGCTTAAATTGATGTCTCTGTATCACTAGATTTATAGTATAAGTTTTCAAGTTATGTTGAGGGGATTATTAGTACAATGGCTTACAGTTACCATTTAAATCTTACATTACTTTTTTGGGGTTAGAGAAGAACTTGTAGTTTTCGCATCTTCATATTTCTAGTGTAAGCTTGTAAGTCGTGTTTAAAGCTTTAGGAGATTTTTTCGTATAGGGGCTTTTGATGGCTTTTTGAATCTTTAATTGATTCTGATATAGTGTCTAGTTTTGACCTCTACTTGGGATTTTTTTTTGTTTTTCAAATTCTCTAGTATAAGTTTGGAGTTATATTATATTGAAGGGATATTCAGCATTAGGGCTGATGGTATTTGAACTTAAATTGCAATTTCTGTATTTTCTCTATAATTTCTGTATCATTTTCTCTGTAATTAATGTTCGTAAGTTCGAGCATATCACGGGGACTGTCAATGTGAGGACTGGTGGGTGATGTTTGAATTTTATGTTACAACAACATTTTCTGGTTTGGGTTTTGTGCATACATTGGGAGTTATTAATCATTAACTTTGCTCAACATATTTGTAACTTGAGGGCATATTTGTTGCTAGGGCTGTTGAATGCTGTTTGAATATTACATTGGTACAAAATTGTGTCCAAGTGACGATGTTCACGATGTATTAACTTTTTAGATGTTACCATTACCATTATAATGGGATAATGTTCCACATTCAACAAAATTGTGTCCAAGTGACGATGTTCATGATGTATTAACTTTTTAGATGTTACCATTACCATTATAATGGGATAATGTTCCACATTCATGCTCTTCTGCTTGTTTTAATCTTTATTGGTTTTGAGCTTAAATTTTTTTGTGTCATAACCTTTCTTATTTTAGTCTGTAATTTGGACTTCTGTGATTACAGCACACATCCTTGTAGTAGCATTATATAAGAGGCAAGGAATGCGCCATTGAGGTGTCGAATGTGTCCAGTTATGGCATGGACAGAATCCCAAATCAGTCAGCCCCAGACCCCAGTTGTGAACAGTCTAAGGGATCAGCATGATCCAATTGGCAATAATAATGAGCACTTGAAGAAAGAACCTGATGGAACAATGAGTCATTCAATGAATACTACTTGTTCTAATCTCGACTCTCCTCTCCCTGCGGATTCTCCTCTTAGAAAGTTTCAAGGAAAGGATGCACTTTCATATGCCAATATTCTTCGATCAAGGAACAAGTTCTTGGATGCACTGTCTCTATATGAAACTGTTTTGGAAACAGACACAAGTAATGTTGAGGCTCATATTGGAAAGGGAATTTGTCTCCAGATGCAAGGATTGACTCAGCAAGCATTCCAAAGCTTTGCAGAAGCAATTAGATTAGATCCTCAGAATGCCTGTGCTTATACACATTGTGGAGTTTTGTACAAGGATGAAGGACACTTGTTACAGGCGGCAGAGGTATGTCGTGCTTCTAGCATCTGAAAATAGCTTTTCCAAGAATAACTGAGATATTTTGAACGATATCCATAGGTGCGCTGCTTTTATGCGGAAGCTTAATGTATTAAATGCTCAACTGATTTGCTCAAATGTTTCATTTCTAGAATGAAAAAACTTTTGTTGAGCATATTGTTAATGTGATTATTGTTGAGTGTGTTTTGAGGAGACTTAGGTTGTGATCATTTGGACATTTTACCCACCAAATTATTGCTGAAGAATTTATTTGTTATCTTGGTTTAATAACGAGCTTCTTACTTTTGAGCTCTTTTTCCTGTAACTGTATGTTTCTTCAGCATGGACAATTATAGAAGGACAGCTTATTGGATGGTATATTTATAACTAAGCAATAAGTTTCCTTATATTGTTCTTATTAAGCAAATGATGTGATGGCCAATGTCAGTAATTGTTGTAAAATTATTGAAAATGTACTGGGAGACCTTTAAGGCAGAGATGAATATATGTTGGTAAAACTTTAAAAAATGCATGTGATGAAGAACTGTGCTGTAAATATCTTCTCTGATCTTACCAAACATTTATAGAATTGAAGTCTGTAGATGTGGCATTTGAATATCTTTCAATGGCTGTGTAAATTGCATGTGAACATGTTGCTTGATTACGTGTTGGCAGTAATGACTTGGATTTAGGGCTGGTGCCTGTGACTCAGTTTCTGGAAATTGACAATTTTTTTTAAAATTTTTTTTGTTGCTTTCTTGTTAGTTAGTGTATTGTGCTATATTAGAAATTTATCAAATATCAAAATACAATAGGACAGATATAAAAGTGATCTTTTAGTAATAGACAATGAACAAGTTCAGCCCCTGAATTTTCTTTGAGATAAATAATCATTGATACCTGAGATGATCTTCAAGAGCTAGTCAGCTGGAGTTGAAATCCAATAGCTTTATCCAACACTTGTTAAAGAGGGCTTCTCTCATCCACTGAATTTTGAATGGGTCTTAGTTAAGAACATT